>CAUYUJ010010724.1:302500-325000 GCA_963575745.1 Prorocentrum cordatum
GCCCATGGCTGGGCGACGGGCGCGCTGCGAGGCGCGCTGGCCCTCTGAGAGGACCGGGGAAAGGCCATGACCGATTCACGAGACAGCGCGCATGCATACAGGGGGAGGGGCAGGGGAGGCAAGAAGGAAGCAGCAGGCAAAAATAACCGCCGCTCGCCGTCTCAAGCTAACTGGAACACGCCTGCAGAGTCCATGTCCTTCGCACGGCTCCGGGGTCGTCGGGAACCAGCCCCCAAGCCTGCCAACGATTGTACGCTTGCCAGTGTCAAGCACGTCTTCGATGCGCGAGGCCAGCGCGCGGGCCCCAAGCAGTGACTGTGTGCAGTCCGTGATGGGGAGTTCATGAGGAGCATTCTTCAGGAGGAAAAAAACACACAGACACAATTAATCGGCGATTCCCCAGAAAATATGGGAAAATATGGGAAGTGGGGGGGAAGACAGAAACCCAGAAAATATGGGAAAATATAGGGAATCCTTTTATTTGTGTGTATTTATTTGTGTGTCCCAGGGCCCCTTCAATTCTGTGAGGTGCAGGCAGCGTGGTGCACTCGACGGGGTGAAGCTCACTTGCGTAAACTGTAATTCCAACTTCAATGATCGCGCAAACGTGCCACACTCCCACCCGCAGCTTGTTGGCACAACTCGTGTGGCCATGATTTCAACGAGCGCAGCGGCGAGTGGAGCTCAATCGCGCAGACAAGTACCTTCCGCACAAGCCACGGAATGGTGGTGGCGATGGTGACGACCACGGCGTAAACGACGATGGTGATAACAGTGGTGATGAAGGTGATGCCTATGGTGATGACACTGGTGATGGGGGCGATACGATGTCTACGACGACGATGGTGACGGTGATCCACTTGATGGTGATGAGAATGACGGATACAACGATGAAGCTGGTGCTGGTCATGATGATGAGGAAATGTCTGGGCGCAAGAATGTGACGAAGGCGAAGACATCGACGACGACGAAGATGCCGGCGGCGATGCTGATGACGACGATTGTGATGTGATGATGACATTTGCAATGCTGTCGCTGGCGATGGTACTGATTGTGCTGATGATGAGAGAGTGCGCGCCCGCAGAATATTGAAAACAATTGGGCTTGATTATGCGCTAGGACATATACGTGGTGAAACTGTAAGGGGATCGATGGTTCTGGACGGGCGTGAGTGCGCGCAGACGCGCGCGTGTGGCCCGACACTGCTTGACGCAAGTGGCGGGCGCTCGATGGTGGTGGAATGTCTTCGACATGCGCGCGCGAGTTGACCTCCTGGTCTCACTCCCCAACCAGTGCTTGCACTGAAGGGGTCCCAGCGGAAATTGAAGGTTTGACGAAAATTTCCCGCCGATGTTGGTAGCAAGCTGGGTTCCGGGGTTCCCGGTGCTGGGTTCCCGGGTTCATGGTTATTGATTCCGGGCCGATTTCGGTGGGTTCTGGGTTCCCGGGCACCAGGGTTCCTGGTCGATCTCCTCAGCGAAAACCATCCACTGATTGGGTTTTTTTGGGTGTAATTTGACAGAATGGCTAACAACTTATGGTACAGGCGCATTCCTGTTCAGCTTAAACAAATCTTTGGGGGCGTTGCCTCTTTCGCCATCGCCGCCGCCATCGTCGCCGCCATCTCCGCGCCCGCGGGGATGTCCTCCTCAGCCGACTCGGCCCACTCCTGCGTTCCGCATCCCTGTGCCACAGGTCCGCCAAAGACCGCAAGCGCAGCGCCTTGTCCGGGCTCCGCGACCTGGCCGATGAAACGGGTGCGCCCGTGAACCGTCGCAAGCGCGACCTCCCGGTCCCGTCAGATAGTGCGGTCCTGGAACCTCCCCGTGGTCGCGTGGTCGGCGCGGGCACTGGTTTTTGCCAGCGCGGGCGCCGCCCCTGGCCGCGCGTGGGCACCTCGGGCACGTGAAATCATAGGGTGCGGGCACTTCCCTGTCATCGCATGGGTAGCGCGGGAACCCCAGACGCTGTTTTTGAACGGCGCGGGAACCGCCCATGGCCAAACGCGGGAACTTCGGGCACGTCAAATCATGGGGTGCGGGAACCTCCCTGTCGTCGCGTTGTTAGCGCGGGCACCGCGCGCATTGTTTTGGAACGGCGCGGGCGCCGCCCATGGCCAAGCGCGGGCACCTCGGGCGCGTGAAATAACAGGGTGCGGGAACCGCCTTGTCGTCGCATTGTCGGCGCGGGAACCCTGGACGTATTTTTAACGGCGCGGGAGCCGCCCATGGCCAAGCGCGGGAACCTCGGGCACGTCAATTAATAAGGTGCGGGAACCTCCCTGTCGTCGCGCTGTTAGCGCGGGAGCCCCGGGCGGTGTTTTCTAACGGCGCGGGAACGCCACCCCGTTTAGGGTTATAAAATTATAAAAGCTCAAAAGGGGGGGGGGAAGGGTGAGGGGAGGGGGGAATGGGGCGAGTGGGGCGCGCGGGAACTCTGGCATTATAACAACGGCATTGCCCCAAACGGGGCGTCGCGCCGTCCGTGCGGGAGGGGGTGCTGGCCGGGTGGGCAGCGCGCGGCGGTGGATAAGCTACGCATCGCTGGTTTTTCAATGCAGTTAATCAGAGGCAAACTAGTGTTATCCAACTTAATTGTTTTAGTGCAATATGCAGTACGCTCAGCTACGTCAGGTTCAGACATGTTACTGTACGTTCTGTTAAGCTAGCTTAATATAACATAGGTTAAATTCAGTTCAGCTGCCTTAAGTTCGCCAAATTTGTGCTACGTTGCTGTACGTTAGGTGGGATTACGTTTAATTAAAGCAAGTTAAGGTAAACTGAGTGAAGTTGAGTTGGGTTGCGTTTAAGCTAAGTTAAGCTAAGGGGATTGAGTTTGATTTAGGCTCAGCTAAGTTAAATGAAGTTAAATGAAGCTAAGCTAAGTTCAGTGAAGTTGAGCTAAGCTAGGGTAAATACAATTAAGTTCGACCAAGCCATACGTTCATTTACGTTCAGTTATACGATACGTTAAATTGAAGTAAGCCATGTTTCTTTACGATAAGTTACGCAACCTCAACCTCGCACCACCCAACCTGCGTGACTCTATTTTAAGTTGTGTTGCGTCCACCCGCCGCAACCGAACTGTAGTTCCACCCGCGACAACGCCAGTTATGTGGAATACGGTAACTTGATTTCCAGTGAGCATCGAAGTCCATTGTCTGTGGCCTCAGGCGCGCTGTCATCTTCTGTCGGAATCAAGCGTTGCTCAAATCGATGGCGCCCTTTGCTGTCCGCGACGCGGCCCCGCCTGGTAGTAGAGATGAACGGCCCCCTCATGGTGGGTGGGTGGAAAGAAGGGGTATCTTGCGCCATGGGCCCAGGCGAACGTGCGGGCCTTGCTCCAGGTGTCCAAGGAGCACGACCTCAAGCTGAGCCAGGGCGACATTGCACAGTCCGTCACCAAGATTGGCGGCGGACACCCGAGCACGGCAGCAATCTGCAATGTCATAAGTGCGATGGAGAATGACCCCCAGTGGTATCTGGGGACATCGACTGTCGAGGCCAATAAGCCAGGTCGCAAGCAGATACTGACGCCCCCAAAGCAGCAGGCCATCGCGAATGCTGCAATGGCCATGAAGCGTCGCGGCGAGGAGCCGACGGCAACCGACTTGAAGCAGCACTGCCCTGACGTGACGCTCAACCCCATCACTGGCCACCCTGTCACCGACAAGTGCATCTACCCCGTCTTGAAGTCGAAGTGCGTGGACAACGGGGCCGAGATGACATGGGGCCACTTGCAACCCAACCGAAAAAAAGGCCCTGTCACCTGAAATGAAGGCGTGGCGCCTGACATTTGCGCGCGCAGAGATGATACTTGGTCGATGCGCATCATGGTATTGCAAGAACGTGATCTACGCGGACCCGTGCCACACGATCTTCTCGGACAGGCCGCGTAGCAATTTCGATGAGAAGCAAACGTCCTAGGGAAGTCGAAGCGCTGGATGTCGCCCGACGCGAAAGCCGCATCGCGGAATCTACTGGCCTCGCCCTACGCCACAAATCAGACCCAGTTCGGGGACAAAAAGATCTGGTGGTTCATCATGGTTTTCAGGGGGAAAGTAAAATACGAGATCATGGGCAGCGAATGGAAGCAGACTGGCGCAGGGGTCGCCCAACTGGTCGGCCGCTTGGAGCGCATCCTCCAGACTAACTTGGACAACGGAACAACCTTGCCCCGCGTGGTCCTCTCAGACCGCGGGCCTGGCCTCTACCAGGCTTCGACGGGCCACATCGTCGGCGACTACTACAACGCCCTCAAGCAGCATGGTTTCCGCGCATATGCGGGCACAGACGCGAGCAAGCAGCCCCCAGACATGCCCGACGTGTTTCCCTACGAGACCGCCGTGGCGTGGACCTGGCTCTACCTCAAGAAGTACCCCCTGACGACAATCAACGGCCTCGACTCGATGGGGGACGAGCTGGCGGACCGGCTCAAGGCATGCGAGATGTACATCAACCGCAACCTCGAGGTGGATGTGTTGTGCTCGAGCTACCCCGAGCGCATGAAGGAGCTCGTGGGCAAGAAGGGCGAGCGGCTGAACCACTGAGCGGGGCTTCTGGGCAACGCAGAGCCGCTGCTCTTACGACCGCTCCGAACGGTCGTCTAAAGAACACTCCGTCACGCGGTGTGCCCCACCCAGTACAGCACCCCTGCTCCGCATGATCATAAGACGACATGACAAAACACCTCTAGGATATCGAAAAGACGTCTGGACATTGACCTGGAGTGGGAATGCGCCTGTAGTATGATGAGTTCACCGAGTGTGCGCGCGCAGAATTCTGGCAATTGCTTGGTCGGGAAGCAGCATGTTTGGAGTGCTGTTGACGCGAACAGTCTTTGAATGACTTTGACATGCACGCGAGGCGGCGCGCGCAGGTGCACCCGCATAACCTATCTTCAAAAGGATCTTCGGAAACACTGATCAAATCAACGCATGTGCACCGCATTATCTGACAACGATGATGGGGATTGGCGATGCTGGGATCGGCTGGCATGCTATTGCTCGATCTGCCAGCCAACACGGACCACCCCAAACGGTGCATTTCTAGCAATCTATGATTCTGGGTCGAGGGTTCACAAGCCCACCCCCCGAATGGAATGGGTCCCAAGGTTCCACAGGCCCCGTGCACCCCTAATGGGACGGGGGTGAGACGACGACGACGCCGGCGCCGGCGCCGACGCCGACGCCGACGAGGATGACGACGATGACGACGCCGACGCCGACGCCGACGCCGACGCCGTAGCCGACGCCGACGACGGCAACGGCGACGGCGACGCCGACGACGCCGACGCCGACGACGAGCCACCCCACACGCACAGGGGGAGGGATGGGGCGTGGAGCGACCGCATTCGCGAGGCATTCGCGAGGCTCACGGGCGTACCAATTCAGCGGGGGGACGGCTCGATCCCATTTGCATTGGGGGAGAAGGGGGGGAGCAACCCTGGATCATATATCTTGTGCAATCTATATTGTGCATGTGTTGTGCAACATATGTTATGCAATTTATATTGCACAATCGACGTGCTGCAGTCTATGTTGTGAAATCTAGGTTGTGCAATACATGTTGTGCGGTGCAGTCTATGAAGGTTGGTCTTAAGCGTAAGTTTTTTGTTCTCACGCAATGTTTTAACGCAGATTCTTGTACGCATTTTTTGGTGTTTGATTTTTTCCCCCAACCATGTTTTTACGCAATGATTTTGTTCACGCTGTTTTTTGTGTACACAATGTATTTTGGACGCAATCTTTTTTACGTCATGTTTTTTCGTAATGCGTTTCCGTCGTAGCGTTTCGTGCGTAATGTTTCCTGCGCAATGTAGTGTTTGTTTACGCCGTGCTGTTTTACGCAATGTTTTTCGTTTGCGCGGGGGTTTCAACGCAGTTATTTTTTGTTTTCCTTTCGCGCATTTTGTTGAATCAACTTTTTTGTCACGAAGGGTTTCTGTAGTTTACGCATTTTGTCTCGCAAGTTTTTTACCTAACAGCCTTTGCTGATAGGTTTCTAGTGGGGTCAACAGAGAGCATCATGACTCCCCAAGGGGATCTGGGCAGATGCCGGAGCGGGTGCCCCAGGAATCCGGGGACCCCTTTTTTAACCAACAGTAACGCACTTCGTGGTCTTCGAGTTCCCAGAACTCCATTCCTGGGCATGATTTTGAATGCCCGGAGCCAACTGTAAGACACTTCGTGTTCTTCGAGTTCCCAGAACTCCATTCCTGGGCATGATTTTGAATGCCCAGAGCCAACTGTAGGCCACTTCGTGGTCTTGGAGTTCCCAGAACTCCATTCCTGGGCATGATTCTGAATGCCCGGAGCCAACCATAGGCCACTTCGTGGTCTTCGAGTTCCCAGAACTCCATTCCTGGGCATGATTTTGAATTCCCAGAGCCAACTGTAGGCCACTTCGTGGTCTTGGAGTTCCCAGAACTCCATTCCTGGGCATGATTTTGAATGCCCGGAGCCAACCATAGGCCACTTCGTGGTCTTCGAGTTCCCAGAACTCCATTCCTGGGCATGATTTTGAATGCCCAGAGCCAACTGTAGGCCACTTCGTGTTCTTCGAGTTCCCAGAACTCCATTCCCGGGGCACATTTTGAATGCTGAGGCAGGCTGATGCTGAGGCTGAGGCAGGCTGAGGCTGAGGCAGGCTGAGGAGGCTGAGGCAGGCTGAGGCAGGCTGAGGCTGAGGCTGAGGCTGCAGGCTGAGGCTGAGGCTGAGGCTGAGGCCGAGGCAGGCAGACTGAGGCTGAGGCTGAAGCAGGCTGAGGAGGCTGAGGCTGAGGCAGGCTGATGCTGAGGCAGGCTGAGGCTGAGGCTGAGGCAGGCTGAGGCTGAGGCAGGCTGAGGCTGAGGCCGAGGCTGAAGGCAGACTGAGGCTGAGGCTGAAGCAGGCTGAGGCTGAGGCTGAGGCTGAGGCTGAGGCTGAGCTGAGGCAGGCTGAGGCTGAGGCTGAGGCTGAGGCAGGCTGAGGCTGAGGCAGGCTGAGGCTGAGGCCGAGGCTGAAGGCAGACTGAGGCTGAGGCTGCTGAGGCTGAGGCAGGCTGATGCTGAGGCTGAGGCAGGCTGAGGCTGAGGCTGAGGCTGAGGCTGAGGCAGGCTGAAGGCTGAGGCTGAGGCTGAAGCAGGCTGAGGCTGAGGCTGAGGCAGGCTGAGGCTGAGGCTGAGGCAGGCTGATGCTGAGGCAGGCTGAGGCTGAGGCTGAGGCTGATGCAGGCTGAGGCTGAGGCAGGCTGAGGCTGAGGCCGAGGCTGAAGGCAGACTGAGGCTGAGGCTGAAGCAGGCTGAGGCTGAGGCTGAGGCAGGCTGAGGCTGAGGCTGAGGCTGAGGCTGAGGCTGAGGCTGAGGCTGAGGCAGGCTGAGGCTGAGGCAGGCTGAGGCTGAGGCCGAGGCTGAAGGCAGACTGAGGCTGAGGCTGAAGCAGGCTGAGGCTGAGGCTGAGGCAGGCTGAGGCTGAGGCTGAGGCTGAGGCTGAGGCTGATGCAGGCTGAGGCTGAGGCAGGCTGAGGCTGAGGCCGAGGCTGAAGGCAGACTGATGCTGAGGCTGAAGCAGGCTGAGGCTGAGGCTGAGGCAGGCTGAGGCTGAGGCAGGCTGAGGCTGAGGCTGAGGCAGGCTGCGGCTGAGGCTGTGACTGCCGCTGCCACTGCGACTGTCATCGCGAATGCGACTACGACTGCGAGAACAGCAGAATTCTACAACTGGATTCTCATCTGAATCTCAAGGGGAATGCTTCCAGATATGCTCCTACACATCGCTGTTAGGTTGCTTTGCTGGGATAATTTACGCAATGTTCTTTCCGTAGTATTTGTACCGCATTGCTTTTTATACGCACATTTTTTCCCAACCCTCCTTGGTTGGGTATTTACCTAAGAGCGAAGACTGATAGGCTTCTAGTGGTCTCATAAGAGAGCATCATGACTCCCCAGAGGGGTCTGGGCAGATGCCGGACGGATGCCGCAGGAATCTGGGGACTCCCCAGGACTCCTATAGATTCCTATAGTTTCCTATGGATTCCTACAGATTCTGTTTCCAGAACACCATTCCCAGGCCACATCTTGAATGCCTGGAGCCAGCTGTAGGCCACTTCGTGTTCTTCGTCTTCCCAGAACACCATTCCCATGCCACATTTTGAATGCCTGGAGCCAGCTGTAGGCCACTTCGTGTTCTTCGTCTTCCCAGAACACCATTCCTGTACCATATTTTGATTGCCCGGAGCCAACTGTGGGCCACCTCGTGATCTTCGTGTTCCCAGAACACCAGTCCTGTGCCATATTTTGAATGCCCGAGCTGAGGCAGGCTGAGGCCGAGGCAGGCTGAGGCCGAGGCAGGCTGAGGCTGAGGCTGAGGCACGCCGAGGCAGGCTGAGGCTGAGGCTGAGGCAGGCTGATGCTGAGGCAGGCTGAGGCTGAGGCTAACGCAGGCTGAGGCCGAGGCAGGCTGAGGCTGAGGCTGAGGCAGGCTGAGGCTGATGCAGGCTGAGACTGAGGCTGAGGCAGGCTGAGGCTGAGGCTGAGGCTGATGCAGGCTGAGGCTGAGAGGCTGACGCTGAGGCTGAGGCTGAGGCCGAGGGCTGAGGCTGAAGCTGAGGCAAGCCGAGGCAGGCTGAGGCTGAGGCTGAAGCTGAGGCAGGCTGAGGCTAAGGCTGAGGCTGTGGCTGAGGCTGAGGCAAGCTGCGGCTGAGGCAGGCTGAGGCTGAGGCTGAGGCAGGCTGAGGCTGAGGCAGGCTGAGGCTGAGGCTGAGGCAGGCTGAGGCTGAGGCTGAGGCCGAGGCAAGCTGAGGCTGAGGCCGAGGCAAGCCGAGACAGGCTGAGGCTGAGGCTGAGGCTGATACTGAGGCAGGCGGAGGCTGAGACAGGCTGAGGCTGAGGCTGAGGCAGGCTGAGGCTGAGGCAGGCTGAGGCTGAGGCTGAGGCAGGCTCAGGCCGAGACAAGCTGAGGCTGAGACTGAGGCTGAGACTGAGGATGAGGCCGAGGCAGGCCGAAGCTGAGACAAGGTGAGGCTGAATGGGGGGGGAGGGGGGGGAGGAGCGGAGGCTGAGGCAGGCTGAGGCCGAGGCAGGCTGAGGCCGAGGCAGGCTGAGGCTGAGGCTGAGGCAAGCCGAGGCAGGCTGAGGCTGAGGCTGAGGCTGAGGCTGAGGCTGAGGCTGAGGCTGAGGCTGAGGCTGAGGCTGAGGCAGGCTAAGGCTGAGGCTGACGCAGGCTGAGGCCGAGGCAGGCTGAGGCTGAGGCTGAGGCAGGCTGAGGCTGAGGCCGAGGCAGGCTGAGGCTGAGGCTGAGTTAAGCCGAGGCAGGCTGAAGCTGAGGCTGAAACTGAGGCAGGCTGATGCATCCGTAGGAATCCATAGGAATCCTTAGGAATCCTTAGGAATCCTTGGGAATCCATAGGCATCCTTAGGAATCCGTAGGCATAGTTAAACATCCTCAGGAAACCTTAGGAATCCTTAGGATTCCCTAGGAATCCTTAGGAATCCCTAGGCATCAGGATTCCTAAGGATTCCTAAGGATTCCAAAGGATTCCTAAGGATGCCTACGGATGCCTTAGGAATCCATTGGAATCCTTGGGATTCCATTGGATCCTAAGGCCGTTGCCACTGTGACTGTCATTGCGAATGCGACTGCGACTGCGAGAACAGCAGAATTCTACAACTGGGTTATCACCTGAATCTTAAGGGGAATGCTTCCAGATATTCGTATACACATCGCTGTCAGGTTGCTTTGCCGGGATAATCGTTTTGAATGGAGCAGTGTGGTCTCCACTCCCTTCTTCCCGTCCCGCCTCCCTCTTGCCTCTTCCTGTCTTGCCTGCGGGGGGGCTGCGATCTGTGAAACTGTCGCCACTTTCGAGGCCTGCTGGGGGGCCCAGCACAGTGACGCCACGGGCAGACTCAAATTAGACCTCGCCATCCCTGGGGGGCTGCGATCTGTGAAACTGTCGCCACTTTCGAGGCCTGCTGGGGGGCCCAGCACAGTGACGCCACGGGCGGACTCAAATTAGACCTCGCCATCCCTGGGGGGCTGCGATCTGTGAAACTGTCGCCACTTTCGAGGCCTGCTGGGGGGCCCAGCACAGTGACGCCACGGCGGACTCAAATTAGACCTCGCCATCCCTGGGGGGCTGCGATCTGTGAAACTGTCGCCACTTTCGAGGCCTGCTGGGGGGCCCAGCACAGTGACTCAAATTAGACCTCGCCATCCCTGGGGGGCTGCGATCTGTGAAACTGTCGCCACTTTCGAGGCCTGCTGGGGGGCCCAGCACAGTGACGCCACGGGCAGATTCAAATTAGACCTCGCCATCCCTGGGGGGCTGCGATCTGTGAAACTGTCGCCACTTTCGAGGCCTGCTGGGGGGCCCAGCACAGTGACGCCACGGGGACTCAAATTAGACCTCGCCATCCCTGGGGGGCTGCGATCTGTGAAACTGTCGCCACTTTCGAGGCCTGCTGGGGGGCCCAGCACAGTGACGCCACGGGCGGACTCAAATTAGACCTCGCCATCCCTGGGGGGCTGCGATCTGTGAAACTGTCGCCACTTTCGAGGCCTGCTGGGGGGCCCAGCACAGTGACGCCACGCGCGGACCCAAATTAGACCTCGCCATCCCTGGGGGGCTGCGATCTGTGAAACTGTCGCCACTTTCGAGGCCTGCTGGGGGGCCCAGCACAGTGACGCCACGGGACCCAAATTAGACCTCGCCATCCCTGGGGGGCTGCGATCTGTGAAACTGTCGCCACTTTCGAGGCCTGCTGGGGGGCCCAGCACAGTGACGCCACGCGCGGACCCAAATTAGACCTCGCCATCTGGGGGGCTGCGATCTGTGAAACTGTCGCCACTTTCGAGGCCTGCTGGGGGGCCCAGCACAGTGACGCCACGGGGAAACTCAAATTAGACCTCGCCATCCCTGGGGGGCTGCGATCTGCGAAACTGTCGCCACTTTCGAGGCCTGCTGGGGGGCCCAGCACAGTGACGCCACACGCAGATCCAAATTCGACCTCGCCATCCCTGGGGGGCCCAGCACAGTGACGCCACGCGCGGATCCAAATTCGACCTCGCCATCCCTGGGGGGCTGTGATCTGCGAAACTGTCGCCAAATTCGAGGCCTGCTGGGGGGCCCGGCACAATGACGCCACGCGCGGATCCAACTTAGACCTCGCCATCCCTGGGGGGGGGGGGCTGCGATCTGCGAAACTGTCGCCACTTTCGAGGCCTGCTGGGGGGCCCAGCACAGTGACGCCACGCGCGGACCCAAATTAGACATCGCCATCCCTGGGGGCGATCCACTGCGCGGGGGGCGATCCACTGCGCGGGGTCCAACTACGGGGTGATGGGGGCGATCCACTGCGCGGGGTCCAACTACGGGCTTGCCTTCAACTGGAGCAAGCTGGAAGGTTTGCCTGTCTGTTGCGAGACTGCCTTGACGAAGCCAGACGGCGCCCCCATCCCGAGCAGGGACAGCATGGTCTACTTAGGAGGACTCTTGAGCCCCACAGGTCGGAGCGGGCCTGAACTCAGCCGCCGGCTAGGCATGGCCAGCGCCGATTTTGAGACGCTGTGCAAATTGTGGAAGCACGCGCGATTGTCCCTCGACAAAAAGCTAGCAGTCTTTGACGCGTGTGTAGTATCCAAGTTGCTAATTTGTTTACACACTGTTTGGTTTAACAAAGCAGAGCGCGGCAGGATTGACGCTTTTCAGGTGCGTTGCCTGCGCTGGATTTCGGGCATCAAGCACTCGTACATAAGCCGCATTAGCAACGAAACTGTTCTACAGCGATGTGGCGCTCAGAAGCTGAGCGACCTACTGGCGCGCAGGCAGTTGAAACTCCTGGGGCAAATTGCCCTGATGCCAGGGAACAGCCCCGTGCGCAGGTGCATTTTCCAACCCGGCACTTTCGAGCTCGTGCAGGCTGGGGCTCGCCGCAGGGGGCGGCCCCGCAGCACGTGGAAGTTTCAGGTGTACGACCTTGCTTGTCAGACGGCCGGCGGCGAGGAAGCGTTGCACGCCTTGTGGCATCAAGGGCAGAACGTTTGATTGTTTTTGGTGTGCGAGTTTTATGATGCTGATTTTTATGGTTGATTTTAGGGAGGAATTGCGAAAGCTCGGCCCCCGCCGCCTGCCCTCCAAGTGGTGTCGTCGCTCCCTCTTCCGCCGTCCTGCGTCGCTCCTCTGCCCGCTCTCCCTCCTGCTCGTCCTTCGGGCTGTCGCCCGGGCTTCGTCCTCCTCCCCCCCCCTGTCGTCCTCTGTCGCTTGCCCTCCTCCTCCCCCCGGCTCCGGGTTCGCCCTGGACCCCGGGTGTCGTTCCCCCCTCTGCCCCCCTGCTGCGGTTGCTCTCCCGGGTCGTCCACTTTGCGGGGGGGCAATTTTGACGAGCCGGGTATGCATAACGAGATTGGCAAGCCTTCCTTGTGTATGGAGCCAGCGACGCCGGTGGCTTCGCATCGCATTTCGCCGTGGTTTCACACCCTTTTTGTTGCCAATGCACCTCTGACGTGCACGGCTTCTCTCTCTCTCTCTCTCATCCCTGGGGGGCTGCGATCTGAGAAACTGTCGCCACTTTCGATGCCTGCTGGGGGGCCCAGCACAGTGACGCCACGCGCGGACCCAAATTAGACCTCGCCACCCCTGGGGGGCTGCGATCTGCGAAACTGTCGCCACTTTCGAGGGCTGCTGGTGGGTCCTGCGGGGTGAGGCACCGCGCGGACCTGAGCGGGACCTCGTCATCCCTGGGGGGCTGCGATCTGCGAAACTGTCGCCACTTTCGAGGCCTGCTGGTGGGTCCTGCGGGGTGAGGCACCGCGCGGACCTGAGCGGGACCTCGCCGTCCCTGGGGGGCTGCGATCTGCAAATCTGTCGCCACTTTCGAGTGCTGCTGGTGGGTCCTGCGGGGTGAGGCACCGCGCGGACCTGAGCGGTACCTCGCCGCCCCTGGGGGACTGCGATCTGCGAAATTGTTGCCACTTTCGAGGGCTGCTGGTGGGTCCTGCGGGGCGAGGCACCGCGCGGACTTGAGCGGGACCTCGCCGTCCCTGGGGGGCTGCGATCTGCGAAATTGTCGCCACTTTCGAGGGCTGCTGGTGGTTCCTGCGGAATGAGGCACCGCGCAGACCTGAGCGGGACCTCGCCGTCCCTGGGGGGCTGCGGTCTCCGAACATGTCGCCACTTTCGAGGGCTGCTGGTGGGTCCTGCGGAGTGAGGCACCGCGCGGGCCTGAACGGGACCTCGCCGTCCCTGGGGGGCTGCGATCTGCGAAGCCGTCGCCACTTTCGAGGGCTGCTGGTGGGTCCTGCGAAATGAGGCACCGCGCGGACCTGAGCGGGACCTCGCCGTCCTTGGGGGGCTGCGATCTGCGAAACCGTCGCCGCTTTCGAGGGCTGCTGGTGGTTCCTGCGGAATGAGGCACCGCGCGGACCTGAGCGGGACCTCGCCGTCCTTGGGGGGGGGGCTGCGGTACGCGAATTTGTCGCCATTTTCGAGGGCTGCTGGTGGGTCCTGCGGGGTGAAGCACCGCGCGGGCCTGAGCGGGACCTCGCCACCCCTGGGGGGCTGCGATCTGCGAATTTGTCGCCGATTTCGAAGGCTGCTGGTGGGTCCTGCGGAGTGAGGCACCGCGCGGATCTGAGCGGGATCTCGCCGTCATTGGGGGGTTGCGATCTGCGAAATTGTTGCCACTTTCGAGGGCTGCTGGTGGGTCCAGCGGAGCGAGGCACCAGGCAGATCTGAGCGGGACATCGCAATCCCTGGGGGGCTGCGAGCCTCACGAATGCCGCTTGCAGAAATATATGCGCCCATGTCACGTCATCACCTCCGTATAACGTCTCCCAAGCTACTCATGCCCCGTGTTGCGCAGGGGTTGGGTACGTCGCCAGGGTAATTTGTTCGTGATGTGTTGCCCACGTATTTTACGCCCTGTTGTTTTGCGCAATGTCTTCTGCTTGCGCAAGATGTTTGCTATTTTTGTTGCGCAGTGTTGTTGGTTTGTCGGAACAATAAATAACACATAACACATTGTATGTGTTTACGAGGTTTTTTGTGGATACAATTCTTTTGTATATGTATGTATATATATAGATACAAATATAAGCAAGGTTTTTGTTACGTAATGATTTATTCTTTTGCGTAGCGTGTTTTCTGCTTTGTTTCCTGCGTAGTGTTTCCTACGTAGCGCTTCCTGCGCGTAGTACTTCCCGCGCAACGTCTCCTGCGTAGGAAACACACTACGCAACACCACTGCCCCAAAACACTGCGTACAAACCCGTACGAGGAAAACAACGACACCACCAACAACACCACCACCAACAACAACAACACCAACAACACCAACACCAACAACAACAACAACAACAACATCAACAACACCAACAACAACACCAGCAACAACAACAACACCACCAACACCAACAACAACAACATCAACAACAACACCAACCCCAGCAGCAACAACAGCAACAACTGCGTAAACAACACCGCATACCACCACACCACGGCGTAAACAAACGCCACTGGCGAATACCACTTCGTATTACACAAACACTGCGCAACAAACAAACACACGGCGTGCGAACACCACATTTGGGTAAACGACACTGCGTTAACCACGCTGCGGAAAACAACAAAGAACACCGCGTACACGAACACTGCGTTTATGCACTGCGTTAAACAACTGTACGTAAAAACGAAACACGGCGAACACGAGAAACGGAAACCAACTATGCGCAACAACACTGCGTAAACAAGCCAACCACGCAGGAAACGCTACGCAATACATGCTACGCAAGAACCAATGCACAAGAACCGCTGCACAAGAAACGCACTACGTAAACAGCACTACGTGAACGCACTGCGTACAACCAACGCTGCGTTTAAACAAACGCTTCGTGCACACCGCTGCACTGCGTAAACACACCACTACGTGCAACACATTGCGAGCAAGCGCTACGTTGAAACAGCACCACGGCGTAAAAACAACTGTTGCGTAAACTAACAGTGCGTAAGAAACAATACGCTGGAACCGCACGCAGGAACACATCTGCAGGAAACAATATGCAAGAAACGCTACGCAGGAAACGCTATTCAGGACACGCTAAGCAGAACACGCTACGCATAAGAATCACTACGCCTAGGGAACAATATGCGTAGAAAGCACTACGCGCAGGAAGCGCTGCGCGTAAAAAAAACACTCTGCGTAGGAAACACTACGCGTAGGAATAACTAGGCGTAGGACACACTACGCGTAGGAAACACTACGCGCAGGAACCGCTACGCGTAGGAAACACTACGCGTAACACTACGCGCAAGAAGCACTACGTGTAGGAAGCGCTACGCTTCGGAAGCGCTACGCGTATGAGCCACTACGCGCAGGAACCGCTATGTAAAAACAAACAACGCAACATACACACACAATGTAAACACACTACGTAAACAACACGTCGTACATTTTTACATTCACGATTGAGGTTTCGACTTCGCGAATAAGGGACCCCAAGCCAAACTATGTTTTGGGGGCGCAACCCGTAATTTGATTTTCGGAAATTAGAGTGACTGACTGCCTGACGGATTGAACTGACAACTTAATCACCAAAGCCGTTAGATGGCAATTTTATACTGCCGTCGGTGAGGGTATTTCGCTGGCAGTTTAAGCCCGGGGGTTCAATATATTTGGCTGGCAGTTGTAAGTCCAAGGAGTGAGGATATGTAGCTGGCAGTTTTAAGGCAGGGGCGTTGGGAATATTTCGTTGGCAGTTTCGAGCAAGGGGCATGCTGATATTTCGCTGACAGTTTGAGGTCGATGGGTTGAGGATCTTTCGCTGGCAGTTTTAAGCCAGGGGGTGAAGATTTGTCGCTGGCAGTTTTTTTTTTCAACGAAGGGTGCGAAGATATTTCGCTGCCAGTGTTAAGGCCGTGGGTTGAGGATATTTCGCTGGCGGTTTCAAGCGAGGCGTGTGGGGATATTTCGCTGACAGTTTTAAGTCCAGGGGTTCAGGACATCTCGCTGGCAGTTTTAGGCCAGGAGGGGATGATTCCGCTGGCAGTTTTAAGCCAGGGGGTGGGAGATATTTCGTTGGCAGTTCCACGCGAAGGGTGTGAGGATGTTTCGCTGGCAATTTCAAGCGAGGGGTGTGAGGACATTTCGCTGGCAATTGAAAACCGAGGGCGAAGAGGAGGTAGCGAAAGGGGGGGGGTCGGAGGTCGGGTCTGAAAGGAGTCGTGGCTGGTGCGTGCATCCCCGCGCTACGCGATGCAATGTTGGATCTTGCATTGCCTGGCCCAGCCGAATGCAATACATGCAGCGCGGTGCCGCGCCCGCATATATGCTCGCCCCTTGGCGTGTGGCTGGCGGGTGGGCAAGGGGTGAGCTGTCCGGTGTTTTGCAATCTATGTGGTGCAAGCTACGTGGTGCAGCCCATGTTATGCAATCGATGTGGTGCAGGCTATGTTGTGCAGCCTACATTGTGCAATCTATTTGGTGCACTCTATGTGGTGCAGTAAATGTGGTGCAGTAAATGTGGTGCAATCTATGTTGTGCAATGTGTGTGGCGCAATCTATGTGGTGCGGTTGATTTGAACAAACGAAATGACACATCCCATGCTCTTGCAACCGTCTCATCCACCCACCCGCAGCTTGGTTTGCAAAACCCATGCGGTGGCAGTTGAGATGCATGCTTGGCGTTGGCTGGTCCATCTCCGCGGCCGCGCCATGCCAAGCACGCGTGCGCAACGGCCAGCTAGTTTGGCGTGACCGACGCGGCCGCGGTGGCGCTGACCACTGGGCACATCCCAGCGGGCACTTCAGTGCGAGTCGGCGACTTGGGCGGGTGCGGTATCATGGCGACGTCGATAACGGTAGACACGATGATGATAGTAGCGATGCTGGTGACGATGTTGACAACGACGATGGCGTGGCCAGTGCGGGCGCCGATGCTGATCACACCGACGACGATGACGGCGTGCTCACGTCGGCGATGAAGGTTTTGGAAAAAGTTCGACATGCGCGCGCGGCCGACGCGCGAGAGTGGCCCGCATTGTTTTTTTTGTCACTCATCGTGCCCCCCGAAGACGCGCGCAAGGGCGTGCGAATGATGTCCGCATGCGGTGCGGAAGGCCCGTTTGGCATAATTCCATGGACATGTCGAAAATAAGCCAATTGTTTTTAAGAGTTCGCACGGCGCGAACGCACGCTTGTTTGAAAACTGCTATTGCGAAACCATGTTTTTTTTGTATGCGTTTTGGACACTCGGTTTTGACATCGTTACGGCACCGAACGTTTCTGACAGATTTCGGCAAGCGCGCGACGGCGCGCGCATGCACTTCGGTTGTTTTTTCGCAAACGGTTCTCGCGACGGCACGCGCGCAAGGGCGTTCGAACGATTTAGACATGCGCGCGCGCGAAGTCCGTTTGGTCGCTGGTTTCCCTCAAGGATTCGCAAGAACGCGCGCAAACTTTACTTCAGCATTCGTGTTGCGAAGTCTTTTCTGTGTGTGTGTGTGTGTGTGTTTTGGACACTCGATGTTGCAATTCTTACGAAATCGGAAGCTTTTGACGGATTTCGGCATGCGCACGCGACGACGCGCGCGTGTGCAAGTCCTTCATTTTTTGCAAAGGGTTCTGGAAACCTGATAATTTTTGATAAACGAGTGTGCGCGCATATTATTTGTTGCAGAGGATGGCGGGGGGAGCCGATACTGGTTGGGCTGGGAGATGGTATGAGTTCAGATGTGGGAAGGACAGTGGGGCATACTCGTATGTCAAGTGCAATGCGAAAAAGGGTACCGATAATCCCAGGTCCCAGGGGGGGGGTCGAATCTATTTTTAGGCAGCAGAGTCTATATGATGCGGCGAGGGGCTGCGACGGCGAGCACGGAGCCGCCAGACCGACAGCCAGGCCCAAATCCGTCAGATCAGAAGAGCCCCGACATGCAAACACTGTTTGAGGAACTTAAAAGAACGATCGTGCATAACAATGATGGAACAGACAATACGCGCAGGGGTGCCGTTAAATCCGGCTTCGGCAAGGGGTGTACTCTGATTGTTTTCAAGAAAAAAGGAAATTATGAGACGCACCATAGGCAGTACATTCAGATTCGCAAGAGAGCGTGCCACCCACGGCCAACGGGGGGAAACCATAGATGTAGCCAAAAGGCCACCGGAAAACGCGACACATACAAGGCCCGTGGGGTGGACGCCGTAGGAAACTAGAGGAAGCCAGGCGGCGCCCAGAAAGTGCGGCACACGCACGCCCAACTGGGGGAGAAACCCTGGGAAGCAAAGCAGCCATCATAATATGTGGCGCGCACGCCCAGGGCGCGGGTGGGGAGGGAGCCGCAGGAAGCCAAGCGGCTACCCGAGAGAGTGGCGCACAGGGCCAGTGGGGGGAAAACCACAGCAAGCCAGGCGTCGACCAGAAAGCGCGGCGCACGAGGCCAGCTCCTTGCAGCACAAGCCTGGGCCCACCAAGTGCAGTGCCAGCGCTCTTTGGGGAATTTCTCAGGCCCTCCGAGGGCCTTAGCGAACATGGCCACCGAGCTTTGCCGAAGCCAGATGGATATCACCCTCAGCTTATGCGGCTGGGCGATTCTGCCCTCGCTAGTTGTCTTGGTGGACTAGCAGCGACACTACCCACCACTATAGAAATCCTTGATGTACTAGGCAGGCCGTGATGGACCAACCAGCTCGCCCCGCAAGTTGGAGGCGACCGGGGGGTCTGAACTGGTTGGGCCCCCAGAACATCGATCAGAATGGGGGGGTGAAGCCAACTCCGCTCAAAATCGGTCCCCTGACCACTCCCGGGGTTGGTGCAATTTTTCGCCCCAGATCCGTTTTTCATTGGGGCCCGAAAGCGGCTCTGGAGGTGGAAAAAGGCAAAAACCTTGTCCAAATCCAGAACCTCGAACCTGCCCGTTCTACTGCTGGCCGGAACCAGTGCTGGGCCACCTCAGACCCCCAGACGGCTCCAACGCCCCGCAAGATCTTAGATTTTTACTCTTGTAGACCTACACGAAACATGATCAAGAAAATTATCACTTAAGAAACCTGGGCCAGCTTTCCGAAGTTTGTTCCAACAAACCTGGGCCACCTTCGGTTGTCCACGCTGCAGGGACGAATATGCTGAAGAAACTTGGCAAGCTTTCCAGCACGTTGGATAAGAAACGCTGGCCCACCTTTTCTGGGGAAGTACCTTCATCAGGGAGACATCTGCTTGAGCAGCGATGAGTGCGAGGTAATTGTATGCGCCGCTCGCTCTCAAGGCGACGCCGTTGTACATTACAGTGGCTCCAAGCTCCCAGGGCCACGATCCCTGGTAAACGACTGGGTCTCCTCGTTCCCAAGGCCGCGACCCCTTGTACGCTGCAAAGGACCCTCGCTCTCAGAGAGATGATTCCTTGCAAGTTGCGCTCGGCCCGCGCTCGCAGGCGGACGATCGCCTGCAAGTTCGGGTGGGCCTGTGCTCCAAGGGACAACACCGCTGGCTTTTCGGTAGAGAAGCCCGCGCTCCCAGGGCCGCTCCCCTGTGTAAGCTGCGCTGGACCCGCTCTCCTTGGCGCTCCGAAGGCTACGATACCTCATCCGCCGACCCTCGCTACAGTCAACCCGACCTTCGCGACAGTCGCCAGAGGCAAGGACGCAAGGGTACCCCGTGGGAACGTTGCCCATCCTTCCTGTGGGTTGACTGTAGCCGGGGGAGAGCAGGCGTGTGAGAAATGTGAATGTCTCCCCTCCCCCATTCCTCCTCTCCGGCCCCCGTTCCTCCTTCTCCGGCCCCATTCTTCGTCGGCCCCAATGCCGTTGCCCCTTGTCCCTACTGTTGACCCTCACCATGCCAGGTCCCTCCTGCAGGGGCCCCTCTCGGCGACTACAACGGGTGTGGCCACGCCGGGGTGTGGTTTGCGCTTGGCGCCATTGGGGCTCAGGGCGTCACCACGCTGCGCCCCGAGGAGGGAGGAGGGAGGGAGGAGGGAGGGAGGAAAGGAGGAGGAGGAGGAGGAGGAGGAGGAGGAGGAGGAGGAGGAGGAGGAGGAGGAGGTCTCTGTCGAGGTCCTCGCCCGCCGCCTCCTCTCCCCGAGTCCAGGCTGCAGCTCGGGGGCTGGACGGAGGGGGGGGAAGCCAGGCACTCGCCGGCGGATTCCTGCCGGGCCCCTCTCGGAGCCGCCCGCGGCCTCCGAGCTGCCCACGATGCCTTCGGGGATGGCTCAAGACGGGCCCCGCACGCTGGACAGTCCTCGAGAACACGCAGGACGGCCTCAACACGGCTCACGAGGATCCGGGGATGCCCTGAGAGAACCCCGCAGAGGGCCTCAAGAGACAATGCATCGCGCGTTTCCCAGAAATCTTGAACTCTTTCGGGGATCTCCTGACCGGGGCCACTCCAGACCCGGGTCCACCGGGCCTTGATGGATCTCTGGAGGATCCTGCACCCAAGCCCGGGTCAGTGCGCCCCTGGCTCTGCAGGACCTCGCAAGGCCTGGCGCTCTGGCTGACCCCCGTTTGCATTGACCCCGTCTCTCAAAGCTCCCGACATTTTCGCGCTCTCGCTCTTCCAGACTGGTGCAGGCCCTGAGCGGCCCGCGCGGCCCCCCAGTTCGCCCCCATGACGGCCCGAGAGGCCCCCAAGAGGGCCGGGAGGCGGCCCACGGGGGCCCCAAGGCAGCCCACGGGGCGGAATGCGCAGGGGCCCCAGGGGCCCTCCCCCGCAGGATGGGCCCCCAAGACCCCCAGCGTGGCCCCAAGAGGCTGCCCGAGGGCGACCCCTGAAGCCGCCAGGAGGCGGCGAAGAGGCTCCCCTAAAAGACGGGTGTGGAGGAGGAGGGGAGGCACACGGGCAACAGCTGCACGCAGGCAGCACGACGGGAAGCGGCAACCCAACAGATACGGCGGCGAGCGCCGCAAGCAGCCTCCTCTCGGGGTCGGCAGGACGGCGCAAGCCTCTCTCGAGTACATTGCTGATCCCTCGTGCGTTATGCTGAGCCCGCGCTCCCAAGCGTCCCCAAGGCCACGATCCTCTGTACGTACACAGCGAAGGATCCAGGCTCCCACGGCTAAGACCGACAAGACATTACGCTGGATCTGCGCTCCCAAGCCATCCCAATGCCACGATCGCTACTGTATATTGCTAAGGATCCGCGTCCCCACGGCCACGACACACAATGAAGTACTATACGTTTACGATCCTACGGCCACCATCTCTGGTGAAATACAACATATCCTCGCTCTCAATACCACGATCCTTTCAAATTAAAACGGCTCCACTCTCCCACGGCCACGATCCGTGATAAATTACACTGGATCCGCAAGGTCACGATCCTTGCAAATTGGCATTGCTCCACGCTCCCAGGGCGAGACTCCAATGCAACATTGGCCGACATGACTACACGTGCCTTCAGCGTGACCTCGGAGCCCGCACGAGTGCCAAACATGGCTCTCAGCGCGCCGCGAGGGGCTCCAGGAGTTCCCATTAAGACTCCACAAGGAGCAGCAAGAAGGCCCAGGCATTGACCAGCGAGGGCCAAACACAGACTCAATGGAGCCCCACGGGTCAAAGAGGGCTCGCCGAGAGAGGGGAGGCCTCTTGGGCGCCCAAGAGAGGAGGAGCAGAAGGGTGACAATTACCGGAATGGCGACGAGGGATCCCTCGATGCCAGGGGCACGGGGGTCGGCGGCAGTGACCGAAAGGAGTTCGGCATGATTCATCGCGCGCAGGCAAATTCGGCATCCAAGTGAAGAGAGCGACGGCGATCCATGGCAAATGGAAACATGGTGGCTCTGTATTTTCGAAGCTGGCGACTATAATGTTCACACTTCGCAGTCGGGCGCCCGGATATATTATCTGACAGAGCCGCCCATCGATATTCCTTGCATCGCATATCCGCACAACTTGGCTGGTACGACTTAATCGGCGCGGATGCGGTTGAAGATCAAAAGGTCGCTAGAACCTCGAACGGAATCGCGACATGGCGAAACATTTGCAAACAACGTGATACCAAACAACTACAAGATATTTATCACGCAAGCTGCTCTCAATGAGCTTAACAATCAATCGTTGCAATGTGACGGTGGCAGATGCAAGGTATCAAAGCTCACCGCGGTCTGAATCTTCGCGACTCGCAGCCTCCGTCATCTTCTTGACCATCCCCATCATGCTGTCCAATCTCATCGGGCACTGGCCATTCTCTTTGCAGAACTCGTTCATGTCTTCCCCGAGAGAAACAGCATCGATCATATCACCGACATTCTCCCGTACCACCCTCTTGCAAATCATCTCTGCGTCCTTCTTGTACCCCTTCATGGCCTTTGCAATTCGAGGTGCGATTCCGTCACACAATTCTTCCAGCACGCTCGTCATATCCTCTTCTCCAAACCGTTCTTCGAAAACCCTCTGCTTGTTGAGGTTGAACTGCTTCTGAACCGATCCAGCCACGATTTGACAAAATGCACAAGCTATCGCATTGCCCTTTTTGACGGCCTCTTCCGCATCTTCCTCCTTGTACACTTTCTCAGCCCATGCCTGGTATGCTGGG
>CAUYUJ010010724.1:330000-365000 GCA_963575745.1 Prorocentrum cordatum
CTACTACTGCTACTGCTACTGCTACTACTATTACTACTAATACGACGACTATTCCATATATTGCTACTATTACTATTACTTCAAGTACTACTATTATTATGTTTATTATTACCACTACTACTACAAGCAGTACTGGTACTCATAATAACAATGCAAACGACAATACTCACAATACAATTAATTACGATGCCGAGGAACCCCGCATACTTACCATGTGTCTTGCGTGATAGTAGCTGACGTGGAACTTGTGAGCATGTTGCTCGTGGACGTTGCTTCGCCGACATCGAAGGCAACGCGGTTCAAGCCTTGGGGGCCTGACATGCCGTACCAACAGAGACGACTACAAAGCCAAAAAGGAGCTGAGTTTTTCAAGCGTCGCACAGGAAACGGTCCGCACGCCGCCGCTTCAACAAAAAGTCTCCGGGGGCAAGCGCTCGCATGCAGCCGCCCAAACAATGCAGCTCGGGGATCTACGCGCGAGACGAAGCCTGTCGACGGAAACTATCGGATTCGCGCGCGCGCGAAGTGGCGGGGAGGAGTGGTGGGCGCGTTCGGCATATGGCCTCCGCGAACCCCGGCGAGGCGGCAGGTGCCGCGCCCCAGTGCATTCTCGTCGCAGAATCTGTCGCCGAGAGCGCATACTGTCATGGACTGATCGAGCGCTGGTGTAGCGGTTTCTTTGCGCCCGCGCAGGTTCAGGTTGTCGCGCTGGCTTCCCTGATGATACCCGGATCTCTTCGACCCTGCGACCAACGCTAGTCCGTCTCCGTTGGCGCCGGGGACAGCTGAATGCGAGGCGCACCAATAGACCGAACAGAAGTAGCCAACAGAACTGCCAGAGACCGCTGCGGGGCGATGGCGAGCGTTGGCAAGGCCTTCGAGGGAGTGGCCTTCTGGGCCGTGGCTCTCATATGCGCGCGTAGCGCCGCGGAGGGAGACTCTGGGTCAGCGCCAGCGCTGGCAGCGTTGTGCGCTCGCCAAACCTTCGCCGCTGGCCCGCCGTGGTCTTTCCCAATTTCCTCAGATTAATCAGCGGGGGCGTCTTGAGGGAACCAGCCCGACGCAGGGTTCGGCATGTGCATTAGTAGGCACCGCCTCCTGCTACCGTCGTTCCCTCCTTAGTCTGGCAAGTCATCGTGCCTGACGTAGAGCGTCGCGGGCCACCAATTATGGAGCTGACGCTGGTACGCATGGAACGCACTGATTAGCATGAGTTCCCGTGTTCGTCAACGCAGTTGCGCAAGCCTTCCAGACTCAGCTTGACGCCCATCTCCGCTATCGCGTTTTTCAGCTTCAAACACGGTGGCGGCAGTGCCGCGATGGCGCAGTTGGGCGCCATGACTGAGGCAATTCACGCCCGACGCGCCAGCGTGCAAAACATAGCTTTCTCAAAGTGTTTGGGCCGAGGTTTTCGCAACTCAGCGTGAGGCCCGACCACCTATCTGCGTACCCCCTGTGGCATGGAGAACGTGCCAGGCCTGCAACGCCACGCGACCCCAAGACGGATGGAGACCACGGGCAGGGACCACTCCCTGCGCACCCTCTACGGTGTCGAGAAAGTGCCACGCCTGCCACGCCTTGCGACCCTGAGACAGATAGAGACCACGGTGACGGACCCCCCCCTGCGCACCCTCTATGGTGTCGAAGAAATGCCACGCCTGCCACGCCTTGCGACCCCGAGACGGATAGAGACCACGGTGACGGACCACCCCCTCCGCACCTCCTATGGTGTTGAGCATGTGCCACGCCTGCCATTGCGACCCTGAGACGGATAGAGACCACGGTGAGGATCACCCCCTGCGCACCCTGTATGGTGTCGAGAATGTGCCACGCCTGCCACGCCTTGCGACCCTGAGACGGATAGAGACCACTGTGACGGACCACCCCCTGCGCACCCCCTTATGGCGTCGAGAAAGAGCCACGCCTGCCACGCCTTACGATCTGAGACGGATAGAGACCACGGTCAGGAGACGGGGGAGGGGGTGCGACGTGGCATGAAGTGCCACGCCTGCCATGCTTTGCGAACCCGAAACGGATAGGGAAACCACCCCCATCACACCCCCTGTGGTGTCGATAAAATGCCACGCCTGCCACACTTTGCGATCCCGAAACGGACAAAGGACACCACCCCCAGCGCAACCCTATGGTGTCGCAAAAGGGCCACGTTTGCCACGGCGGTTGGTTTTGTAAGCGCGAGCGAGACGGAGAAGCAAAAGGGTGAGGAGGAGGAGGAAAGGAAGCGCGGGTGCGACGCGGCAAGGAAGAAAACCCAAAACCCACGAAGCGTGTGGGGAATCATCATAACAACGATACTAATATCATTAATAATAATGAAAACAAAAATAACAATAACTCAAATCATAACAATAACAATAACAATCATAACAATCATACTAAGCAAGCGATGCTAATAACAATCGCACCCGAAAGTTCAGGGACATAAGCCTAATACGAATCACAATAAGGGTGCCAGGGGCGGGAAGCGTCGCAAGCCGCAGGGCACATGCGCCAGACGTGTGCGCCTGTAGCTCACGCCGGCGCGCCACCGCTCGCGCCTCGCCTAGGGTACTCCTTCGGCTTCGTTGGGCCGCAGCCAGCGCCGGGACTAAGTCGGACCAGCACAACGCGGGAATCTCTGAGAGCTGGCGGTTCGTGACGGCATGTCGGACGCCGCGGCCGTCGCAAAGCGCTCGGGGGCGATCTAAAGGCGCTCCGGAACGCTCGGAACAAATGTATGCCTGTCATATAAGGCGCCTGCGAATAATTTTTGCAAATTCGGCAAATTCACCCCCGTGGCGATGGCGGCCGAACCCCATCAAGAAAGAGGTTTCGTGATTTACATGTTTCAATTCTCCACATCGCCTGCGACAGACCGGTGTCACGTCTCCCGTGCGTCCGTCTGATCGCTTGGCCATCCAAAGGGAAGGCCTGTAGGCACGCAGTGGCGATGGTGATGGCGACGACGGTGGCGGTGCCACGTCGCCCTTTATCACTGACAAGACCTGGCTTTGCGCGGGGACAACACGCAAGGAAAATCATCAGCCAAACTCCTTATCGCCCGCGGGAAATTGGTTTCGCGTTTAACGATCTTTTGACGTCTTCATCGCCCGCGGGGGGTATCGCAGGCATGGAAAAGCCACGGTGGTGGTGATGATGAAAATGATGGCAATCATGAAGGTGATGGTGACGGCAACGTCGTCTTGTCCACGTGCCCTGGCCTGATCGATGATTGCGCGTGGAACAGTGCCAACGCATCGTCACGCAAACGAAACATTTCGCGAACAGGCAACTGCTCAATGAATGGTGCGGAGTTGACGCGCGAGAACTCACGGGAAACAGTGTTTCGGGACGTGTCAATCTGGTTGGGCGTGACACTTGCCCAGTCGCCTTCCCAAGGAAAAACCGATGGGCGAAACGCGCCAGGCGATGTTGTGCAAGTCCGATCTGAAAAAGTCCGGGTCGACCTGAAAATGCCCAAGTGCCCCGTGTATCAATTTACGTAGTCTGGCGCCGGTGTCCGGTGTCAGCATTTTTCAAGTTGGCCTGAACGGTCTTTCCCTGTCAAAGAAGCAATCGAGGAAACAAGCGCTGGCGGATGATTCTTCAAATTCGACATGGCAATTTTCAGGTCGACGGAAGCGTGCGGAAGTGCCCCCCCCGTGTATGAAATACTGCACTCCGGTCGCGTTTTCCGATGGACGCCCCATTTGGCGATTATATGAATAAGAAGGGCTTGGAGGGACTTGAACGTGTAGCCCCGAAGCGGCTGACATTGGCGTGCCCCCATGGTGCTGTACGGGGCCCCATGCGCCTAATGCGGGTTCGTGTATCGTACTGCACCTGGTCCGACTCGCCCACTCACGAAACGCATGCGCCGCGATGCCCTGTGTTGACGCTGTCATGCGTACATGTTTTATCAGTGCAATTTTGGCAAGCGATCACGAGCCCCGCCCGATCGTTGCTCGCATGGCTTCGGGCGCTCAGGCACGTCCGCCCCACTTCTCCTCCTGTTTCCTGTCGCTCCCGCTGGCCCCGGCTGATCTTCATTGCGCGCGCGTGCGCCGCCGCAAGCGTGCGCGGGAGGGAGGCGAGGGTCCGCTTCGCCAGGTCAAGCGTCGACACCATCGCTGCGAACGAAGAAAGCGCATCGGCGGCAGGGTGCGCTTGAGTCGGAGCTCGCGGCAACGGACTAACAAGGATGATGGTCAATCTTCCACTCGGCCTGCTCTCTCGCCTCCGTCGTGCTTTGCCCTCTGCTGGCCCGGCCTTTGGGCGCCTCTTGTGATCGCTAGACCTTTCCAAACTCCCCCCTCGCGGGGGCTAATTCAGTCTGCGCGTGTCCCGCCTGTCGGCTTCGCGCCCAAAGGGGAAGGCAAGGGGGGGGGGAAGGCTTTCTCCGAAGGCTCAGAAGGCCTCTGGCCTTCTGACAGGCTTTCCACGCCTTCTCCGAAGACAGTGACGGCTTGTCAGAAGGCCCAGAGTCTTCTCAGAAACCTCGCCGCCTTCTGAGAACGCCTGCCCCTCGCACTTCCCCGCTGGGCGCGCCGCGGAACTGACTGTTTATCGTCGAATGGTGATCGTCGGCGCGTCAGAGGATAAAACGTTACCAGTGCGCAGCGGTGATATCGTACACTAGGACACAAGGGCGCGCGGGAAGCCAGAACTGGCGTGATCAACTCCACGTGTTGCGCTTGTGTTCCATACTTTCAATGCTCTGGCCACTCGGTCATTCCCCCTCTGTATGTACATGGGTTGCTGGTTTTGGGACGGGCTTCGTTGCAAGTTTATATGTTAGTGGCGAGCGCCCCCAACCGCACTGTTCAAACTTTCTGTGCATCATGGCGAAATGATGCATCTGGTACCTTCAGCACGGATGCATTCAGTCATCCATGAATACCTTCACAGTCCTGGCGTTACTTTGTGCGCTCTGTATCTATAGCCAACAGTACATGCTTTTAATGATCAACTCTTTCGGGTCTTCTTAGGTTGGGAATCCTTTTTAGGTTGGGAATATGCTTTGATAATATTGTAAGGTTGCCTGGTTTGGCTTCGCACTGCTCTGTGTTTCTTCGCCCTGCCTTGTGCAACCTTGTCCTGACGTACCTTGTTTGTTGACTCCTTACCGTCCTTAACCATAACGCATGCTGTCTGGCGTCCGTGTCACCTTCCCTGCCGGGCTGCTCTTGCCCTGGACTTTTGACAATCCACCGCCGCCCAATGACGGCACAACTTCTGAAACACGGCTGGGTCTGCGCGCAGCATGGTAATGCGGGCGTCTCGTGCTGCATGATGCTATGGCGTGCAGGCGCGTGCGCATCGAGCGAGCACGTATGCCCGTGCACATAAACATTGCTGATAAACCATTCGTCGTATCGGTGGGTAGTCACGGCGGCATACGGGTAATACGCGCAATTGTGCGACCAACTGCGCGAGAACCCGCACACGCCAGCGCACACAAGTACGAGAAGAAGAAACTCTGGGTCAATAGTGAAGCTGGGGATGGAACATCTCTCGCACGTGGATCGTGCTCCGCAACTCTTGCTTCGCAGTGCTCATTTGGTTTGGATTCCCATCCCCAAACACTGCTTGCTTTTAAGGACTCTGTTTTGCATGGTCAAATGTTAGCTGTGGTCGCCAATATTCCTGGTAACGATCGGAATGACTTACGGCCGCCTCACATGTTCAGCTTGCATTGGCTCTGTTTGTCGAGAGTTCTGACGGTGCGGGCTGTTACGGTCACCTCTAAGCTTCTTGTGGGCTAAATCGGGTCTCGCCCGACAAGGTCCGACAGGATAGGGTCCCACACGATAGTGTCCCGCACGATGGGTCCCACAATATATGGCCCCACACGTAACAGGCCCACACGATAGGGGTCCCACGCGATAGGGTCCCACACGCTCGGTTCTCGCGCGATAGGGTCCAATAGATCGCGCGCCACAGGATGCACTTTATAGGTTGCATAGCACCGCTGTGCATATGGGGTCCACGCCGACATCAGATTTCTTCACTTCTTGGCTGGTACCATACATTATGACATCACCTCCCCACCATCTGGGTATCATGTTGCCCATGTCTTGGCAATTTCACTGTCGCCTACACGCCACGCACGACACGAACGCGGAAAGTATGGCTCCGTTTGGTGGTGGTGGTGGTTGCTCCCGAAGGCTTTCACCGTGCCCCCTGGAATGTTGAGGCGTGGCAGCATGCCAAGGACTGCCTGGTCAGGTTTCTGTGATCTTCGAAGACCCCCCCTACTCGCAGACTGTCGCATTCATCCCCCGTCTCCCGAGGCCGCGATCCCTTATAAAAAAGCTATAGGTCTGCGCTCCCGAGGCCACGATCCCTGGTACAAAAAACGACGGGTCCGCGCTCCCGACCTTCCACGACGGCCCACGCAAGCAACCAAGGCTGCCAAGAAAACACACTATGCCTCCAAGACGGCCCAAGCTGGCGCCAATGCGGCCCAAGATAGCCTCAAGACGGCCAAATATGCGGGGCCACAAGAAAGTCCGAAAACACCAACATCCTTGATTATCCTTCGGTTCTTGACAGCTTTTTGCATTCTCGCCTTTCCGGGCCTTCGTCAGCCCACGACGGCCCAAGAAGCCTCCAAGATGGCCCATGAGGCCTTCAAAAGGGCCCAAAGACGGCCCAAGAGGACCTCATCATGGTCCAAGAGGCTTCCAAGGCGACCCAGGAAGGCCTCTGGAGAGGCTTGAGCCTGCCTGAGGAGGGCCTTCGAAGGAAGGCGCCAAGACGGCCCCACGACGGCCCTGGAAGGCCCCAAGACGGCCACAAGTGACCCTCAACACTGCCCCGCAGGAACCCAAGGCAGCCCCAAGAAGGCCCAAATGAGCTCCATGAGAGCTCCTCGGGAAGAGAAGACGACATGTGTCACCTGTGACGGCCTTCCTATTAGTTTTCCTACTGCTCGTGCTCCTCCTCGTCATCACCCTCATCATCCTCATCACAACTCTCCCACGATCGGGGACACGAGGTGTCGTGCGCTACTGCCTCCCGCGCCCCCTCGAACAATCGCCACCCAAAATGTGGGGGTTGGCACGGTGGCGGGACTTTCCGCAGCCAGCTGGATACTCACCCTTGCACCTGCATCTGCCAAACATTAACTATGAAGGCGCTGATCCAATCTCTCCCGGTTGATTCTCCCGCGCACAAAATTGAACAATCCATCCGTCTGCCAGCCCAAGCCGTGCAGACTACTTCAGGGAGCTTGCCAACACGACACGCCACTCCTAAGAGATCATAAGTACGTGCGTGCAACCTCATGTGAGCACAATTTGTTGGCACGCACCCAGACAAACTATCGTTCTGACGTCACCTGCTTCAATACGTGAGTGGTGACTTGGGAACAAATCAGGGGCGACGGAAACGACTCAGAAAAAAACAGCGGAGGACAACAATCGAGAACACCACAACACGGCTGCTGTCAAACAACAAAGGTATAGGTGCGGGCACGACAGTTGGCAATACAAAACCACGCTGCGCTAAATACTCGTTTTGGTCGTCATGCGTACTTCACGCTTGCGGCCGAATCAAACCGGAAAAACATAAAATTTGCATTCGACTCGATGCTGCGATAGCTGGTACCCTTGAAATCTGCAAGGCGGAGCAAACTTCGCCTGAAAGATGAAATTCAACCGCAGCGCTGGCCAGGCCGAGATTGAAAATTTGGCTGGCATGCGTAGGCGTGTTATCGAGCATCTAATCAAAGAGCGAGGTAACATCACGCGAAGCGGGTGGGAGGATTGTCGACAAAGACAAGAATACACACCTAGAGGGGAAAACTTGGCCCCAGGGCATCGGGCCATGACCTCCCTTGTACGGGGCGGCCCCTCCTCCTGGGCGGCAATTCCCGAGGTCCCTCAGGGCTACGAGAAGGCCCGAGAGCGCTCCAGGATCACGCGAAAATCTGAGATGCATCCCTGACGGCCCAAATGATCCCCAGAACGCTCCCGAAACAGTCCAAGACTGCTCCAAGAGGCCCCCACGAGGGCCGAAGAGAGCCAGGGACCCACCTGCAGGCCCTCCGGAACCAAAAATCATTCAAACACCCCAGGGGGAAACAACAAATGGCTTTAGACTGATATCTTTGTCGCCCCATATGCTTCTGAAACTTCAACCCAATGATATACCCCAATGATACACCCAAGGGCTGCCACGAGGCTCCCGCGCACGCTCCCCAGAGGCACCAAAGAGACCCCAGGAACCCACCAAGAGGCCCCCAAGGGGCCACAACAGCCCCCAAGGGCCCCCGACGGCCCAAGAGGCCCCGAGGAGAGCCCAAGAGAGTTCCTAGGGCCCCCCAAGAGGTCTGGGGGAGCTCCAAATCATTGAACAACGAAAAAGGAAATCAATGACTTCAGCTTTCTCCCCTCTTCGCCTCCTAAATCCTTCCGAGGCTTCATTCAATCTAGACCCCAAGATGGTTCCATAACGGCCCCAAGAAGCGCCTAAATGTGCTCCCAGACGCCCTAAGGGGCCCCCTATGACGGCCCAAGAGGCTCCCGCGAGGCTCCCGAAGATATCCCCAATCAGCGCCAAAGAGCCCTCGGAGCCCACAAAGATGCTCCGAAACGCACCCCCCTCAAGGGGCCACAGCAGCCTGAATGTTAGCCAGGGTGGGCCCAAAATTGTACACTATGGCGCTGTGGAGGTGGTAGCTATGTGGTGGATTGATTCCCCAGGGTACATGGTGTTTTGATGTGTATCATATTCTTTTATTTTGTAATATATGATACCATATTCATATCACAACATACCACATCCTACCATATGTTATTATACTGTATTATGTTATGATATACACTATCGTACTGATATCTTATATTACAACCGATGTTACTGCATCATGCTACATTATACTGTACTGTATCATCTGATCGCATATGGTACTTTCATATGATATATAGTATTATATTTTATGGTGTTATCGTATATTGTATTGTACTATAACGTAGTACAATTTATGGTATTGTGTGGTTTTCGATCACACTATATCATATTGTACTATAATGTAGTGATTTGTATGGTAGTGTAGTGTAGTGTTTTATACTCTATTATACAATGTTATATCGTATTGTACTGTATTCTATGACATAACATATTATATGATACAATAGTATATTGCATTATATTCTATTCCATCAAATTATATTGTGCTATATTATGTGATACAACTAGCGTCAGCGTTGCGTCTTTGCCTTTCCGCTCCTCAGGGCGCCCACGGCGGGCTGACAGGCCCCCCTGCTTGCCCCTAGACGGCCAAAGGAACCCAAAGCGGGCCCCAGGTGCCCAAGACGGCTCAAGAGGGCCGCAAAGAGGGCCCCCCCCCAGAAGCAAGGAGGCCCACACAGGGGCGCGGGACGGCCCGGGATATCCAAAAGAGCCCCAACATGGCCCCAAGAGAGCACCAACGCAGCCCAAGAGGGCCCCAAACAAACCCCAAAGGGGCCCCAAAAAACTTCCCAAATTGCCCAAGGGCCTCAATACGGCTTTGAATCGCCGCCCAAAAAACCTAATACTGCATCTCCAATCTGTGTCCAAGAAACTCCAAGACGGTCCACAGACGGCTGGATGTGACCCGGAAACTCTTCGATAATGCCCCCGAAAAGCTAAAGTAATCGAATTTGAAGCCCTCCTGCGATGCGAATTTTCTGGGCGCGGCTAGAACTACACGCGCTGAGGTTCTGACGCGATTTCGCCGTCGTTCATGTACACTCCAAGCCAATCATACAGTTGTCCATGCTTCTCATCGCCCATAACCGATCAATGCCTTCATCCAGACAGCGCAGAGCACAAGGCAACATGCCACACCTGCGAAACCACGCATCTATACAAAGACATATTCATACACACATAAATGTACACATGCCCCACCGGTGATGTCACGCACACGCACGTATACGTACACATATGTATACATAAAGAAGGAGCGAGAGGGAGAGAGAGATACAGAGAGAGAGAGAGAGATCTACAGAAGGAGAACGGGGCAACAGCGCATGGGCATATAGAGAGCGCCATCTTTGGATATAGCTGTCGATAGGTGTGATCTGAGTCACGGGGTATGGTGAAAGGCCAACAACGTAACACTCTCTCTATGTACATATATATATATATATATGAGTGCACACGTACAATTTATATATACACATGGATGTACGACACATAACGAAACACTTGTTCTGCTCGGACTTTTCGCGGATAATTGCCCTGACCTGCATTCCTGCAGGTTTGATTGCGCTCAGAACTGTAGGACGATGAGATGGACGATGGTGATGGTGATGAGATGGGTGATTGTGATGTTGGAATGGGCGCGGGTGTTCATAATATGGCTGGTGGTGATGATAAGATGGATGAGGGTGGCGAGGTTTGATGATGAGGGTTGAGGCGACCCGCTGGCAATGATGATGGTGAGATGGATGTTGGTGATGATGAGGTGGGTAATGGTGATGGGATGATCGGTGATGACGGGGATGCCGAAATAGATGTTGGCAATGGTGATGGATGATAATGATGACTAGGCGCACCAGGCGCACAAGGCATACCGACAAGGCACACCACGCACGCCGACGAGGCGCACCAGGCACGCTGACCAGGCACACCAGGCACACCCACCCAGCACACCAGGCACACCTTCCAAGCATACCAGGCACATAGACCAGGCACGCAAATCACACTAGGCACACCGCCCAAGCACAGCAGGGACACCGACCAGGCACACCAGGCACACCGACCATGCACACCAGGCACACTATGCACACCACCCAGGCGCACCAGGCACACCGACCAGGCACACCAGGCACACCGACCAGGCACACCAGGCACACCAGGCGCACCTTCGCAGCACACCAGGCACACAGACGAGGCACGCCCAGCACAGCACACCTTCATGCCAAGCACACCAAGTACTTTTTCGGCTGTCCCTTGGCTGAAAGCATCCGCTGCCGCATGGCTCAAAGCAAAGACAGTGACTGATGTTGATAATATGGGCTAGGTGGTAATGATGGCGAGGATGAGGGCGTGATGCGGCAAGAGAGAGAGAGAGAGAGAGAGAGGGAGAGAGAGAGAGAGAGATGCATGGATACATACATACACACATATATATATGAATGGAGAGAGAGAGAGAGAGAGAGAGAGAGAGAAAGAGAGAGAGAGAGAAAAAAAGAGAGAGAGAGAGATAACACTAGAAAGAGAGAAACAGAGAGAGAGAGAGAGACAGAAAGAGAGAGAGAGAGAGAGAAAAGAGAGAGAGAGAGAGAGAGAGAGAGGGAGAGACAAACATATAAAGAGAAAGAGAGAACAAGAGAGAGAGAGAGAGAGAGCCAGAGAAAAGAGAGAGGGAGAGGGAGAGAACGAGACGATCATACACAAAGTTCCCGTTACAATAGTTTTACAATCTGGGACCCTGCGACCCCCCCCACAAAACGGGACCCCCCCCGATCCCTTGCTCTGGGGGCCCCCTGGACGCCGCTGCAGAAGGTCCCACGCGCTTTTGGGAGCCCCTGCTGGGCCCAGACAGAAGGCCCAAATCGATCAGGAGGGCGGCCGAACGGCCCCCCGAGGGCCCCAAGAGGCCCCAAAGACCCACCAGACGCCTGAAGACGACCCCAGAAACAGCCTTAAGAGGCTGTCGAAATGCAGAAAACCATTGATTTCTAATGGCTTTTGTCTGATTTTGGTAATGCTCTGTTCTTCGGTCTTCCAGGCGTCCGAGACCGCCCAAGAGGCCAGAACATCACGCCAAAACTATCCGAAAGGGCTTCCAGGCAGTCGAAGAGACCTCCAAAACGGCCCAACAGGGCCCCAAGATGGCCCGAACAGGGCCCCATGACGGCCCAAGATGGCCCAAAGACGCCTCCCGAAACATTCCAAATCGTGACCCGGTCGTTCAGGGAGACAGCAATGGGAAGCAGGGTGGCCCGAGGAAGCCCCCAGAGGCCCCCAGAAGGCGCCCAGGAGGCCTCCAGAAGGCTCCATGAAGCCATGTAGCCAAAATTTCGTGAGGCCCCCAAGAAGCTCTCCAAGGAGGACTTCGCAGGGAGAGTGAGGAAGAAGAGAAGGAGACATGAGGGAAGGATACCGAATGGCATTATGATGACGACGATGTCGGGCAAAAGCAGCGAGAAATTATCGCTATTTTTTCGGGTTTACCGTCCTGCCCTTCCGCCGCGACTTCCGCCTGCATGCTAAATGCCAAAGTCCAAGGTGCACGGCGCGAAGCGCCGATGCAGTCTGGTGTATCTCTATAGTTACCTTTATATATGTACATGCGTACATACATACCAACATGGTTCGTCATCTATATATGGATATGCATATATTCAACAAGGGTGATTTCGACTGCGGATCTGATGCAGAACATCCATTGCGAAAAAACATGTAGCAACAAATATCGGGTCGAACACAAACCTGGTGCAATGATCGCCGCTAGGTGGATGTGATTCACATTGGCCATATTCGCCCGGACGAAGGCGGAGTCTGCAACAATACTTACACCTCTAAGCACTTGGCGACATCTGTTTCGGAGACCCACGTAATTCAAAGGTCCCATGTTTTGGGACGCTGGCTCATTCTCGGCCTGAAGAGCAACAGCACGATGAGCGCGAAAGCGTCCCAGTTTACTGCCGACGCCTGGGTGATTGCGATCGAAGGTTCCAGGGACGAACCACTCGAGCTTGAATGGATTTGACCCTCTCTGCGTACCTCAACCTTCTCGCCTGGATCTCTGTAAAAACCCGAAGTGTGGATGAGAAACGTCAGAGGAAGAAGAAACGATGCATGGATGATGGCACAATGGCGGTAGCCGCTGGGACAGATGGCCGCACACATACTTCGGGTTCCGGAAACCCTGAAACCAAAAATGTTGTCATCTCTTGTGGGCGCATCTTTTACTTCCGTCGGCCTCCGCCGGCCTTCCGCCAGCTTTCGCCGGCGGAGCCGCAATTGTTTCTACTTCCGCCGCCTTTCGCCGAAGCAGAGATGGCATCTTTGATCCTCGAAGGCGAAGCCCTTTGTGGAGAAGCCTCATACATTGACCCATCGATGCCCCACGCAATGCTTGCACTACTTGCGCTACGGGCTGCTACTTGCACCGTGAAGACATGGCTTGCGCTTCCGGACCTTCGTCCGGCGCACGCCCCGTGTGCTGGCTTGCCCTTCCAGGATTTTGACTGGTGCCCCCTCACGCCCGCCTCGCGCCGCGCCGTGCACTGGCTGGCGCCTCCTGGCTCTTTGCAGCCCGTGCCCACCTCGTACCCGGCCGCGTGGCTGGCTGGCTCTCGAAGATGCGCACACAGACTTAGACTGTATCGAATGGCTTACACCACATAGATTTTGCCACACAGCTTGCAACCCCGTAGGTTCTCTTAACTCAAAAGCATGAAGCTCTGCCCTCATACCGAGGCCAGACTTAACGCTTCACCTCCGCGCATTGGTTTTTTTCTGCACGAATGATCACACTACTTCCTCGTCGTACTCAACAGCGCCATCGTCGGCATCATCGCCAACGCTATCAATACCGTCATGATCGCAATTATCATCATATTCATCACCATTACCACCGTCGTTGTCATAACCCCCACCGTCATCATCGTCGTCGTCGTCGCCATTATCATCATCATCACCATCATCAGAATCGTCATCGCCAATATCATCGTTGTCGCCCTCGCCGTCATCGCCACCACCATGATCACCATCATCGTCGTCGTCGCCACTGTCGTCATCACCATCATCACTCGTTCGCCCGAGTCGTGGATCTGCATGAGAAGGGCCTTCGCGCCACTGGAGCTTGGCCAAAAAGATGCGGGTGGTTTGGTAGGATGTTAGCTCGAGCATTGGAGTGGGCGGCTCCAAGTTCTTCTGCATCTAGATGCATTCCGTAGAGTGCCCGACACATCTTGCACCACATACACACGTATATATAGTCCAGGGCTTGGGCCCCCCCCCCCCCCAATGTTGATGCCATTGGGCCCCCCCCCCCGCGCGATGGTCCTCCCCGCCCCCCCCTGTGGGGGTGGCGTGGTGCTGCGCTGCGGTGCCCCCCTCCCCCCCCCTCTGGATGTGGTGTGGTGCTGTGGTGGTTCAGAGGTCGTCGTCGTCGTTGTCGTCGTCGTCGTCGTCGTCCTCGTCGTCGTCGTCGTCGCCGTCGTCATCGTCGTCATCGTCGTCGCCGCCGCCGCCGGCGTCGTCGCCGCCGCAGCCGTCGTCGTCATCGTGGTCATCGTCGTCGTCGCCGTCGCCGTCGTCGTAGTCGTCGCCGTCGTCGTCGTCGTCGTCGTCGTCGCCGTCGTCGTCGTCTTCGTCGTCGTCGTCGTCGTCTCTGGGACCATACCATCTGGGGGGGGGGGCGGGCCCGAGTAATCCTGGGACCATACCATCTGGAGGGGGGGCCGTGGGCCCGGAGCCCGGGATCATATATGGTCGAGGTTTTGGCCCCCCCCCCCCCCATGCTAATGCCATCGGGCCCCCCCCCCTCTCCCCCCGCGCGATGGTCCCCCCCTCCCCCCCTGTGGGCGTGGGCGTGGCGTGGTGGCCCCCCCCCCTGCGGGAGTGGTGTGGGGTCTGGGGTCCCCCCTGTGGGTGTGCGGTGGTTAGGGGTCCGCCTCAGCCAAGAATCGGCGTCGCTGGCGCCGCCGCCGCCGTCGTGTCGTCGTTGTCGTCGTTGTCGTCGTCCGCCTCAGCCGGAGCGGACGGAGCGGACGGTGTCTTCGTCGTCGTCGTCGTCGTCGTCATCGCCGTCGTCGTCGTCGTCCTCCTCCTCCTCCTCCTCCTCCTGCTCCTCCTGCTCCTCCTCCTCCTCCTTCTCCTCCTCCTCCTCCCCCCCATCCCATCTGGGGGGGGGGCCCGAGGACCCTGGGACCCATCCCATCTGGGGGGGGGGGCCGTGGGCCCGGAACCCGCGATCATATATAGATATATATGTGTATATATATATACACACATGTATATGCACATCTCTCTCTATATGAATATCTTTACTTATATGTATAGTGCCACATAGCTTGCACCTCATAGCTTGTGCACCATTGAATCCATGACATACGTTGCACCACGTATATTTCACCACGTAGGTTGCACCACATAGACAGCATCGCATGGACAACACACCATGTATTGAAACACATAATTTGCACCACACATACGTGCATCTTGAGCCACCCATATTGCACATGGAGAATGCAATCACCCATAGTTTGGGGTCCACGCAAGCAAACATCTATGGAGAATCGACCGACGGTTTGGAGTGCTTAGCCGAATTGGATTTTCAAAACAAAACACTGCCCCTGCGTCTCTGTGTTGCTGTCTCCCTTGCTCGGTCACCATCCGCCCATTCATCTACATGTCATCGAAAGCTGACAACACCGTAAGGCAATTGAATCGGCCTTCGATTCTCCTTCTGCGCGGGTGGCTGTGTCCTGACATGACGCCCCCATCCCTGCTCCACAAAGGAAAACTGAGAGCATACGCGTAGGAATTGGCAATGAAGCGCCTTTCGGTCAGTTGCTTGGAGGCGTCAACGGCATGCCCCTCGTAACGGCATTTGTGAAACCGTCGACAACTAAACTCATCGTTTCGCTCACTTCTTGCTGGTGGTATGGTGGCCGAATAGTAGCTGCACCGGTTCTGCCCCACAAACTCCACCAGAGCAAAACCAATACTCCCAAACTGATTCATACACCCGTCTTCGTTTTTTTGGCGTCGCAATGATACTATGTGCCGCGTTCCATAGCATGAGCCTCAACAAGCAACACAAGCCTCATCGTAGCGATATGGTGGAAAACGATGAAGGGTTGTAGTGGGTCCACGAGGAATACTTACATGCATGATAATAGGACTGTTAAAACCTAGCAAGCATACGTGCATACAGATGCCAATGGAAGCGTATGGGCGTAGCCATCGACACACTCTTGGCATCTGCTATGTCTGCCATTTGCTTGAACCCGAAGCGCATCTGCTTCGGCAGCCCGCGCGGGTTCTCACTCCTCAGTGGCGAGATGTGCGCGTCATCAAAAATCACAATATGCTCCCAAACCTTTGCCCTCAAAATTGGTTTCCGTGACCGCAGAGGGTCTTTAAGAACTCCCTTGTTATAATGGAAGCTGCTTTTTGGCTCGGGATTATTGACGAATTGGAGCCGGGAGCAGTACTGGGAAAATAAATACCCCCCGCGGCAGCCCCTGCTGAGGCCTCTGCCGTATTCGTCGTCGATGCCGCTGTCGTCATCGTGCTTGAACGCTTACTCTGTCTAATCCCGACGACGACGACGACGACGACGACGACGACGACGACGACGACGACGACGACGACGACGACGACGACGACGACGACGACGACGACGACTACTACTACTACTACTACCACTACTACTACTGCTACTACTACTACTACTACTACTACTACTACTACTACTACTACTACTACTACTACTACTACTACTACTACTACTACTACTACTACTACTACTACTACTACTACTACTACTACTACTACTACTACTACTACTACTACTACTACTACTACTACTACAACTACAACTACTACTGCTGCTACCACTACTACTACTACCACTGCTGCTACTACTACTACTACTACTACCTCATCTACTACTACTACTCCTACTACTACTGCTCCTTCTACTACTACTACTACTACTACTACCACCACTGCTAGAACTAGTTCTAGTCCTAGTACTAGTACTAGTACTAGTACTAGTACAACTACTACTACTACTACCACCACCACCACCACTAGTACTACTACCACTAATGCTGCCACTGTTACTGTTACTACTACTACGAATGCACGTATTATTCTACTACCGCTACCCCTACTACTACGACTACTACTTCTACTGCTATTGCTACTGCTATTGCTACTGCTGCGACTACGACTACGACTACGGCTACGACTACAACTACGACTACGACGACGACGACGACTACCACTACTACTACTACTACTACTACTACTACTACTACTACTACTACTACTACTACTACTACTACTACTACTACTACTACTACTACTACTACTACTACTACTACTACTACTACTACTACTACTACTACTACTACTACTACTACTACTACTACTACTACTACTACTACTACTACTACTACTACTACTACTACTACTACTACTACTACTACTACTACTACTACTACTACTACTACTACTACTACTACTACTACTACTACTACTACTACTACTACTACTACTACTACTACTACTACTACTACTACTACTACTACTACTACTACTACAACTACAACTACTACTGCTACTACCACTACTACTACTACTACCACTACTACTACTACTACTACTGCTACTACTACTCGGAGGAGGGCGAGGAGGGAGGGCGAGGAGGGCGATGAGGGGAGGGATGCGGGGGAGGACGAGTTTTACTCCCAGCCGAGAGCTTAGGGGGAGGGACGTGCAGCATTAAAGACCCTCTGCAGTTCATGATTGGGCCTGCCACTCCCTAGCTTTCTCCATTCTCCTCTCTCCCTGCCTGTCCCTTCGATGTTTCTTGTTTCCCCGCAATTGTAGTGCGTATGCATATCTGCATGTGTACCAAAATCTACATACCGACACACTAGAGCCACGCGCGCGCTTTGCGCGCGCTTTGGTTCTGGGTCTCCTCCGTGCTCTATCCGCGCCACTGTGGGACACCTCGTTCCTTGGAGGAACTGCGACAACATCGGAAATCTCTAATGGGCAACACGCGATCGCTCGCTGCCGGTCAGCGCTTGTTTTTTCCAACACTTTTGTGTTATTAGGTCCTCGTTTTGTCTCCACAGCGCCACGCGTCCACTCCTCCTCCTTTCTTCCTTCTCACCCTCCTCCATACATTCGGGGCACTCCTCAACCGGATTGTGGGAACTTCGTCTAGGGCACCAACCAGAGCACCCGCATGCGTTCCCATGCGCATCTCGGCACACCCTTCACACGGATCGTGCCCCACACGGAGCTGCACCGACGGCACCAGTGAGGCGCCCGCATGCGCCCCCACGCAACTTTGGTACACTCCTCACACGGATCACCCCGCATATGGGGGCTCTGTCTACGGCGCCAGTGAGGGCGCCAGCTCGCGTCTACACGCGCTTGTCGCCGAACCCCTCACACGAATCGTGCCCCGTAGGGAGCTCCACTTATGACACCAGTGAGGGCGCCCGCACGCGTCCCCACGCGCATGTCGGCACACTCCTCACACGGATCGCGCCCCGTAGAGAGCTCCACCCACAACCCTCCTCGACATCAAAAGCAAGTGCAAGTGCTTGATGTGGATCGACGCGCGGAGCGCGGCCGACGGGGTCAGATTCTTGTGCTCGCAATCGCCGGTTTCGGCGCGAGCATTGGAAGTTTGGGGCCTGGGGCGTCGCCACGTCGTGGGAAGCACTTGCGTTTGACTTCGAGGAGGGATGTACAGCATCTGTCAGCACGTTCGCACGCGCCCCCTCCCCCATTTCGGCGCACCCTCCGCATGAATCGCGCCCCGTAGGGAGCCTCACCTGCGGAAGCAGTGGGCGCGTCCGCGAGCGGTCCCGACGCTCGTTCTGGCGCACCCCTCACACGGATCGTGCCTCAGAGGGATAGCGCACGTGGGCGCGTCCACACGCGGTGCGCTCGCCTGTCTCGGCACATTTGTCACTCGGATCGCGCCGTACAGAGAGCTCCGACTACAGCACAAGTGGAGTCGCTCCTAAACCATCCCGCCCCAATTCGGCATAACCATCACACGGATCGCGCCCCACAAGGAGCTCCACCTTCCTCCTTCCCTCCCGCGGCGCACAGTCCATGAGGAGAGGGCATCCCCTGCGCTACACGTAGTTGCATAGGGCTGGGCCCTTTGGTCGGATATCTTTGCTTCGGGGGCGATCGGCGTGACACAAAACTCGGGGATGGACAGACCCCCCTTTAGTAAAACGTGGTTTAGTGAAAACGACCTGAGGCCCAAACCTGGCGGGCGCAAGCCTGGAAAATAACGGCCACGGCGCCCTCTCGAGAACCGAAAACGGACAATTCACTAATCGACGTGTCACTGTTGGGGGTTCTGTCCACCCCCGAAAAACAGACAACATGACCTGGCTGGGGGCCTGTAACACATTGCTGGTCAGACTTGATTTTTGCATGTCTGCGCCGAGCTGCTGGCTTGCGTGGCGGGCGTGGGCCACGCTGACGGTCAGGTCTTCGATTCCAGATGTTAGCTGGTGCATCCTCAGTTGCCTTGCCCCCTGCTCTCCCGCCGAAGAAGGGGGAAACGAGGACGAGGATGGGGAGGGGACAGGTCAAACGGGGAGGAATATAAGGAGGAGGGGGAGGTGGAGGAGGAGGAGGAGGAGGAGGAGGAGGAGGAGGAGGAGGAGGAGGAAGGAAGAGGAAGAGAGACAGGAGGTGCAGACCAGAAAACGAGGGCGATGAGGACAATATCTCAGGGTTCTCTTGGGATCCCCTTGGCCCCCGCATTTTTTCAAGTGGCTCGGCGCGTCACGGTACCGATGCAAACCGAGAGAGTAATGGGATGGCAACAGCGCCAGCGAGGAACACTGAAACGAATTACGCACCGCTCATGTTACTTAAGCGACCCTACATGAATCCGCCCTCTCGAGCCTGCCCCGAATTGGAAGCAGGAATCCAGGTGGGCCGGCGTACTGTTAGGAGAGCAGCCGACTCAGCGCGGAGCGGGATACCAACGGGATCCGAAATGGCACTGCAACCGCTCGCAGCGGCTGCCCTGTCTTCCCAGCCCCCCTGTATAGAGGGAAGATCTGGGCCTGAAGAAGCACAGGAACAGAAGAAAGAGGAATGATGTATTGTTTTGACTTGCGGCGAGAACATTGGACAAAAAAACACTGGATAAATAATCCAGGATCTGGAAGCCGGTGGAACTCCAATCGTGGATTGGCCGTGGGGATCACCGACGCCCTCATCGGATGAGGAATCCTCCAGGGTCTGAAGCCTCCTGGGCACATTCCTCAAATAATGCCCACACCGTACCGAATTGCGGGCCAAATAGCCAATGGAAACAAAAACCAATGCGTCAGGAGATCGGCGTTTGGCGCGGGATCCGTCTTGGCGCGCCTTGGGGCTCTTGCTCTCTTGAGCTGTCTTGGCACCGTCTGGGGCAACCCTGGGCTCTCTTGGGCCGCTCGGGGCCCCTCCGGGCCGTGATTCTGGACTCTCGAACCTCGAACTTGGATCCTCGAACCTCGATCAAGACCAGAATCCCTTCAGAGGCCGACAATGACGATGTCATCCGTCGTTTGTTCGTTTATTCCTTCGGGCGCTTCGTGTGGTTAAATGCGTGCCTGGCGGCGACCAAGAGGCGCGGGATGGCGGCGAGGCGTCCCCGTCGCCGCCGTCGTCGTCGCCGCCGTCTCCGACATCTTCGTCGTCGACGTCGTCGTCGTCGTCGTCGCCGTCGCCGTCGCCGTCGCCGTCGCCGCCTTCGACATCGTCGTCGTCGCCGTCGTCGTCGCTGTCGTCGTCGCCGTCGTCGTTGTCGTCGCCGCCACCCCCAAGGGCCGGCGGGGCCGCTGAAGCTGGTGGCTCCTCCCAGCCAGGCCATGACTCGGGGATGCGGTCCAGCCAACGCTCGGCGTCGAGCGCGGCGGCACACCCGGAGCCCGCCGCGGTGATGGCCTTTTGGGGTGGGTGGAGGGTGGGGCGGACTGCTTTTCCCATCGGAATGACCTGGAGGGAGGAGGCGGCGTTCGTTCGGACATGGGCTGACGTAACGCCTCAGCTCCCAGCAGCAAGGGCCGCCAAAGGGCGGCAAACATTGGCCACCGGGCCGAGCTGGCAAGAGCAACGCGCGCACCAAATGGCACGACCCAAACACAGCTGGTAGAGGTACCACGGGCATCTTATTCGGAGGTGGGCAAACAACTAGCCGCTGCTCCCTAGCGCCGATGAGACACGGCCTGAAAGCGATCCAGCAGGCAATAGAGGAGGAGGAGGAGGAGGAGGATGAGGAGGAGGAGGAGGAGGAGGAGGAGGATGAGGCGGAGGAGGAGGAGGAGGAGGAGGAGGAGGAGGAGGAGGAGGAGGAGGAGGAGGAGGTGAATCGAGAATCGAGATGTGTGTGTGTGTGTGTGGCATCCGCCTGCGCTGCCCTGAGTGCAACTGTCAGTGGCTCGTCCCCGAGACGTTGCCGCCGCCAGTGCTCTCCGATGACCGTTGCACGTACTGCAGCACAGTGCCACTACACGACGGCCACACCATCTTCCCCGCCCAGAGTCCTCTGTTCTCGGCGCGCACCCGCCCCGCACACGTCTTGGACAGCTCCAGCATGCCTGCCTCACCTCTGGACGCCATCCGCCATAACGGCGTGGAGGGCTGCCCCGTGGGCGCTGAGCCCCGCAGCCACTCGGCCGTGGGGTCCGCCAGCAGCTCGGACATCGCCCCTGTCACCTCCGACCGCCTCATCGACTTCCAATCTCACTGCCACTCTTGCGACACGAATTGGTCTGTTGTTGCTCCCCGCTTGCCCCCGATCTCGGAGGGGATGCGCTGCGGCACCTGCTCGGGAATGGGCCAATAGACCGGCATGGCCCACCTCCTGGCCCCGCAAGCCCAGGCTGGCCAGGCCCCAGGCAGCCTGCCAGCCAATCCCGCCCAGCCTGCGCACCAGCGTACCGCTTTGACGGGCTAGCCTGGTTCCGCGTCGCGGATGATCCCTTCAAGCCCGATAGCAGCAGCGAGGGCAATCACCCCATCGCTCACCCTGGAAAAAGTGGGAATTGGAAATCAAGCGAGGAAGGAATTGGCCAGGGCTGGCAGAACTGGCGAGGGCTGCAGCGAGCCCGAAACGGTTGGGATGACGCCGCCAGGGCCGGAAGAGCTGGCGGGAAGCCGGCCAGGGCTGGAAAGAGAGGAAGGGCTGGCCCCGGCCGCTTGTTCCAGCCTCCCTGTACAGAGAACGTCGGCATGGCCCCCCCTGCTGCTCCTGCACTTGCCGCACACCGCCCCCGCTGCCTGAGGCCGCCTGCGCGCCCCTCTCCCGCCGACCCTCGGCGGTCGGGCCTCTGCCTCCCTCCTTCCGCCGCAGCCGCCGCTCTGCTCTCCCGCCTGCTCCGTGCGCCCCGCCGGACTCGCCCCCCGCGCCCGCGACCGCCGCCGACTGGAAAGCACAGCGCTCGTCCAAGGGCCTCTGGCCTCGAGCCCCGAAGGTCGAGGCCCAAGGAGGAGCGCCCGCGAGGCCGAGCGCGGGGCGCGGCCGCCTGGCGGTACCTGCGGTCCACGACGTCGCCGCACGCGAAGACGCCTGGGACGCTGCACCTGGGGCAGCGCGCGCGGGCGCTCCGGGCTCGAGGCCCCCCCCCCTCGAGGTGCGAGGATCGAAGGCGGGGGGCTCTGGGCAACCCCGAGCTCGAGACTGTTTCGATACTCATGGAGGGCGCACGCTTCAGCAACCATCCTGCTCGACCTGGCCGCCTGGGCCCGCTTTCCCCACCCGCCTGTTAGGGTCTACCAACCCGATCTGCCCGTCTTGTTCTGCCACGTGTTTTCTGCTCCTAGCCCCCCTCCTGCTACTCAATCTCGTGCTCCATCCTCCTCCCTCCCTCCCCCTTGTCCCTTCTTTCCATCCGTCCTTTCTTACCCTGCCTCAGGGGCTGCAAGAAGTACACGTTGCAGGTAAGAAAGATATACCTTCAAGGGGATACAATCGAAGACGAAGAGGGCAGGTATCGAGGATTGGGGATATACATCTTGGATGACGCGCGAGCAGATAAGAGCAAACAGTCTTAAGCTGAGAGTTGTTGTTATTGTTGTCGTCGTCGTCGCTGTCGTCTCGTCGTCGTCGTCGTCGTCGTCGTCGTCGTCGTCATCGTCGTCGTTGTTGTTGTGGTTGTGGTTGTGGTTGTTGTTGTTGCTGCTGTTGTTGTTGTTGTTGCTGCTGCTGCTGTTGTTGCTGTTGCTGATGTTCAGAAATCGCGCTTTCGACGCTCAAGAAACACGCTGCGCCAAGGACGCCGTTACAATTTTCCTTAGTAATCGCGCTCTCGCCATAGTCAGGCATCCCGCTTGAATGTCCCACCCGCCCGACCCGCCCGTCAGGGGATCACCCGCCGCCCGTCGTGGGCTCCCGCCCGAGACTTCCTTCAGGAACGGCGCTTTTGCCTAGGACTTCCTCGAACGTTCACGCTCTAACCTTCCTGCTCCTCCTCCCTCTCCCTCCTCCCTCCTCCCTCCTCTCCTCCCTTCTCTCTCCCTCCTCTCTTCCCTCATCCTTATGCCTCTCTGCCCTATCCCCTCCCCCTCCTCTCCCTCCTCCCTTCCCCCTCCCCTCTCCTGCCTCCTCCCTCACTCTTTCTTTCTTTCTGTCTCTCTCTCTCTCTCCCCTCTCTCTCTTTCTCTACCTCTCTTATCTGTCTTTCTCTCTCTCTCTCTGCCTCTAATCAACCGCCCCCCTCTTAGCTCCTTCTCTCCTGGCGTTTTCCCTCTTCCTTCGTCCCTCCCCCTCCCTTCCTCCCACTCTCCCTCGTTCTTCCCTCCTCTATTTGCAGGGCCCACACCAATTCCAGTGGCGGGCACATGCACGCCCACGAAAGATTGTCCACCCGTTCAGGTTTGCCCGCCTGTCTAAGCCCGCCGCCCCCCGCAAAGAGAAAAAACTTTCCAAAGGGTTTGTGATCGAAGACGAAAAGGGCGGGTATCGAGGGCGTGGGGAACTCGTTTTGAATGACACACGGGCAAGTAATCACGAAATATATCAGAATGATTGTTGAACATTATTTATTCTAAAGAATAATTATTGTTGGGCCCCCTGGTGCGCGCCCCCCCTGTGCCGCCTAGGCCGCAGCTACATTTTCATCATTTTCGTGAGGAAGCCTGAGAAAAGAAGGTGTGTACAGGATCCGGTTGTTTTGTTGTAATCCGCTTTCCCTTGCAAAAAAAAACAATAGAAAATGACATTTCTTGTTCTAATATAATCAAATTTCAAGAATCCCTTGCAAAAAATAAGGTAAAGTGGACATTCGCGCGCGCAAGACGAAATCCTTCCAAAACCTTAGTGTTCGCAGCGATTTTAACATAAAAACATCAAAAAACCAATGGTTTTTCAACAAAAAAATGTCAAAATCTCATCCCGCGCGCTCTTGCGGATTCGTAGGAAACCCAACACTTTTTAAACATTTCTGTCAAACGGGCTTTTGCGAGCAACTTTTTCGAACTTCTGCGACAACGGTTGCGCACCTGCCAGGGCCATCATCCCTGTCAAATAATACCATGCGGGACACATTCGTTTTTCTCGGAATTCCCACATCCCTCAGGAATTTGCCCGAAATATGTGATCAACTATCTTGTGAGTACGTATCATGTGTATCATGTGTATCATGTACCATATGCATCATATGCAACAGATGTTCTGTGGAAGGCTTAACAACTTCTGTGGGTTAACAAGGCTTAACAACTTCTGTGGGTGTACGAACGTAGGCTTAACAACTTCTGTGGGTGTGTACTCCACGCCAGTGTAGTAGCCACGGTCGTCCGCAGGCCACGAAGTGAAGTGTCCGAACGTCATAGGGCGGGAAGCTGGGTGTGGGTGGTGGCGAAGAGTCGTGTGGATATTTGGTAGAGCTTGCACTGCCCCCCCACAAAGTGGGGGTATTGGCTGGCGTCGCATGAAAACCCTGGCACTGGTGAGAACACTGAGCGTTCGGGTAAAGTGATTGTTGTTGTTGTTGTTGTTGTTGTTGTTGTTGTTGTTGTTGAACATTATTTCTTCTTAAGAATAATTATTGTTGGGGCCCCTGGTGCATGGCCCCCCCGCCGCGCCTAGGCCGCAGCCTCATTTTCATAATTTTCGTGAGGAAGTCTCAGGCAAAACGATGTGTACCAGATCCGGTTGTGTTGTTACGATCGGTTTTCCCTTGCAAAAAATAAGCTAAAGTGGACATTTCTTGTTCTAACATAACCAAACTTCAAGAATCCCTTGCAAAAAATAAGGTAAAGTGGACATTCGCGCGCGCAAGACGAAATCCTTCCAAAACCTTAGTTTTCGTAGCGATTTTAACATAAAAACATCAAAAAACCAATGGTTTTTCAAACAAAAATTGTCAAAATTTCATCCCGCGCGCTCTTGCGGATTCGTAGGAAACCCAACACTTTTTAAACATTTCTGTCAAACGGGCTTTTGCGAGCAACTTTTTCGAACTTCTGCAACAACGGTTGCGCACCTGCCAGGGCCATCATCCCTGTCAAATAATACCATGCGGGACACATTCGTTTTTTCTTCGCGCGCGCACGCCGTCGTCGTCGGCCGCGGGGCCCTGAATAGTAGCCACGGTCGTCCGCATGCCACGAAGTGAAGTGTCCGAACGTCATAGGGCGGGAAGCTGGGTGTGGGTGGTGGCGAAGAGTCGTTTGGAAATTTGGTAGAGCTTGAACCGGCCCCCCCACAAAGTGGGGGTATTGCCCGCCTCCTATGAAAACCCTGGCACTGGTGAGAACGGAGTGTCCCCACGTGCTAGTAATTGTTGTTGTTGTTGTTGTTGTTGTTGTTGTTGTTGTTGTTGTTGTTGTTGTCGTTCTGGTCCTCTCCCCGGTGCACCTCGTGTTTCTTCAATCAAGGTGCCCCTCCCAGGGCTCGTTCATGTCAAAACCAAATGTTGAGGCTCAGATTGTGTTGCTGGCCCCCAATTTACAACAACAGCGGCTCCCGCCTGAGACGTCCTCGCAATGTGTTCAAGGCCGCGCTCTCGCGCGGGACTTCCTCACAACTTCTGCATGCATTGCGCTCCCGCCCGGTATTTCCATGCATTGTGGCGCCGCGCCCTCGACACTCAGCGGCCGCGCTCTCGCCGTGGATTTCCTTATGATTTCATTCGGTATCGCGCTATTGCTCGAGACTGCTCCACCCTTCTCTCGTCTCGTGGTCCATTCCCTCCTTCCTTCACCTGTTTTAGGCGCTGCGCCAACTACACGTGGCAGGTAAGGAAGATATACCCGCAAGAGGGGTATAATCAAAGACGACGAAGGCGGGTACCGAGGGCTTGGGATATACACGTAGATTGGCACACAAGCAGATAAGAACGACCAACCTTCAAATCATTGTTGTTGTTGCGGCTGCTTTTTTATTTTTATCTTATCTTCTGTTAAAAGCAGCGGAAGGCACCAAGGCAGCCGAAGCTGAGCTCACACACTAGCCGATCCTACGGCTCCCTCACCGTGCCCGTGAGGTGGACCCCGAGGTCCTGTGCCGAGTATGCTGGACAGGCAGCGCCGGGGGCAAACATTTACACTGAGAGCCAAGCGCACAAGCCAGAGCAAGCTACGACGGGGACGAGCCTAAAATCGAGGATAGGCCCGCACACCCAAAATTGGGAATGCGGCCCGCAAAGGCGGTGACAGAAGAGGAGGACGAGGAGGGAGGGGGAGGAAGCAAGCTCGCGAATGCGTAGACCAGCCAGGGCATAGCCTGGGGTACTCGCACAATTGTCCCACACGAGCGGCTAAAACAGGGCTACGATAGGGATAAATCGCTCCAGAGCGTTCCAAAGCGCTCTCAGAGCGTTCCGGCACGCTCTGGAGAGGCCGCGGCGCCCAATACATCCTCCAAACCCGCCGATTCTCAGAGATTTCGAATTATCCCGATCCGATTTTGTCCCGATCTTCGCGTCGTTTTAGCGGCGGGGGAGGAGGGGGAGGAGCAGAGACACAGGGCCGGCTATGCGGCACAGCGGTTCGCCACGCGGTGGCAAACGAATCACATTGAGGCTCGCGACGTGCAGCGTCGGTGCAGAAGCTGTTTAGGGCCCGCGGGCGGCCGCGCGGCCTCCCGCAGACCCTGCGGGAGGGCATCGGAAGTCGACGAAGGCGATGGAGTTGCGGAGGACGAGGACGTGTGTGTGTGTGTGTCGCTCGTACTCCAGGAGGGTCCACACGGGCGCCGCAGAGACCTACGGAGCCTCCCGAGTCCTTGTGAGCTCGACGAGAGCGAATGCAGCACGCCGAATTTCTTAAAGATGGCCGTCCCACTCCTTATCAGCGGGCGGCGGAACAAGAACACGGGCAGTGTTATAGATATGATATGCCGTCACCATCGCCTCGACACTCAGCATGTGTGTGTGTGTGTGTTTGTGTGTTAGCTGGCCGAATTCGCTGGTAATGGTAACTGCTAGCCTCCCCACTGAGAATGACACCAGATGCCTCAAGAAATAGGGGGCCCGTCCAGAGGAGCGGAAACCGAAGGGCACGCCTGGCAGTCTGTCTTTCGATCCGCAAAGACAAATCGCTTCAGCTGGACGTCCCGGCGACCGTCGCAATACTCGAAGCGGCCCCAGTAGGCAAATATGGAAAGACTTCCGAGGCGTCGTCCAGCAAACGCGCGAAACTTCAACACTTCTGATCACATAGCCGCATCACTATTATCGCATGTGTTCTTGCTGTGCCAACTCGCAATACATTTCGAATCCTGCCACGTGGCGCGGAGTCGAGTACGCGTGGCAACGCAACTAGATTCATGCTTGCCGAGCGATGTGTGGCAACCGTGCGTACGATCGCGTGCGTCCGCTTTTGCTCCACATCCGTGGGCCTGGGGACCAATCGAGCGAAACGATGCGAAGGCCCGTGGACCGCCCCCCGCAGACCTGTCCACCTGCCCACCCTCGGCACCCCTCACCCAGCGCCTCCCCGCACCGCGGTGGCGGGTGCGCGCAACAACGCAGCTCGACAGTTGACGCTGGAAAACGCAGTGCCGCGCGCGAGACGTCTGCGCCGACAGGCCTTAGAGAATGGGGCGGGACGCGCGCGGGAGCGTCACGCGGTGAGAACACATCGCGCCAGACGAGGGCAAGAGATCACTGCGCGAAGTTGGTGCGGTGTTGCTCGATCGCGTTTTTTTTTGCGTGATACCTTCGTCTGCGTTCTTGCGTGGTGCTGTGGCGTTGCGTTCTCGCCTACTTCTTTCGGTCGTGATATCGCGTGCCCGTCCAGTGTGTTGCTGTCGCTTGCCGTCCGCGCGTCGCAGCTTCGCGAGTAGATTCCTCGCGATGCGTGTGCGGGCCGCAGCAACGTGACCCCGTGAGCGAGATGTGGATCTCTGCGTGGCAGGCGTGCGCGCCGCGTGAGAGGACTGCGCAAGGACAGTGCGCAAGAAACAACGGCGCCATGCGCGAGAACGAGGCGGCACGCGCGCGCGTCGAACGTCTTTTTATGGTTTGTTCTCCCTTCGTTTTTTGCTGTATATATATATACATATATATATATATATATATATATAGATTCCTGCAGTTTTTTGTTTGTTCGTTTGTTTTTGCTGTATGATCTCCCCCTTCTTTTTCTCTTTCGATGTATCTATCATTTCTGTATATATATACAGATATGATTGCTCTTTTTCTTCTGCGCAGTCTTCTTGCGCAATGCCTTCGCGCAGTGGCATTGCGCAATGTTGCTGTGCCGTGCCTGTGGTCGTAGACTCGTGGGCAGATCTGGCGTGCTTGTCTCCTGTGTTGCCCACTCGCCAATCTGTCGCGAACGTGCTTGGCGCGAATCGGGCGTTCAACATGTGCGCGCGGCACCGTGTGCCAACGTTCTTGCGCCACGAACGCGATAGCATCGAGCGACGCACAATCACTACGGGAGAATAATACGCAGAATCGCTACGCCGACACTCTGCGCGAATGCGCTACGCCACTCCGCCACACCCGCAGATGCACTGAGGCGGACGCCAAGCTGCGCCCCGCCGAATCTGTGCCAAAACGACACCACGCAAGAACACTACGCAACGCGCTGCGCAACCATATGGCTTTCTAAAGGACAATCCGTCAGCACGCTGCGCTAGCATAGTAAGCTCATGCACTATGCCAGTACGCCACGCTCATGCACGACGAAACAAAATCAAACCCACACTGCGAGACATAATGGACCAACACAAACACATTGCTAGCACACTATGCTCGCAATTCGCGCTAGTGCTTTACACAACAACCCGCCCTGGTGCCCTACGCTACGACGCTACGCCACAACACTGCGCGAGAGACTGCAGTACGCTAGTACGCTTCGGCAGTGGTCCTATACGTTTATCCAACTTTTACGCGCAGACACCACATAACTATTGAGCTACTTATGGTGTTCAACGCTCGGACGCTTTGTAAGCAGAAACACAATGTGGACAAGTATACTCAATAAAACTTCGACGAAGAACACGCCGCGTCAATACATTATTCTAGTGCCGCTTGCTAGTAGTCTGCTCCGGTGCTGCGGGAGAGGAGGCATCACGAAAACATGTGACACAAGCACGTCGCAACATATAGTGTGAATCAGCAGACACGCTCTGAGCAAGCCCGCACCGCAGACGCAACGCGCTGAATCGTACAATGCACACTTGCTACACGCTGGCACTCTACGCGAGAAATCCGTGTCAGCAACTAGAACTCGCACTCCGCACTAGAACCCAATGGTCGTGCACAACGCGGAGAAAACACAACACGCGAAGGCACTGCGCAAACGTACTCTGTCAGAAGCCTTCATGGCAACCCTTATTCGCCAACGCATAATTCAATTACACCGCCGGTCCAACCGCAGATTTGTGCGTATGGTGTCGTATGTATGTTTGAGTGGCGGGCCCAAGAACCCCTTGGTCCAAAACAAGGGGCACCTCTTGGGAGGGCAACTTTAACGTCCGCCGGCCTTCCGCCAACTTCCGCCAGCGGAGCCGCCTTCGACTTGCTCCCGCCCGCCTCCAGCGAGTGTGAGATGCCAGCTCCTTGGCCCCCTCGAGGGCGAGGGCCCTTTCTGGAAGGCGCCACCTGGCTCAGGCCCTGCCGGGAAGAGCTAAGCCCTGCACTGGGTGCTGAACCCGGGCTGCGCGTGGACAATGTACTCGTCCTCCGCGGGCCGCCGCCGCACTCGGAGTCAGTCCAGGGTCGGGAGAGGTGCAGTCCTCGTGCGACCAGAAGGAGCGCCGAAGAGGGAACGAAAGGGCTTCTCTGGCCACATCGAGCCCATGCCACGACTTGGTTCTCAAACCTAACTCTGCGGAGCAGCTCGGAAGCCAGAGTCCCTCCTGAGCCCCAGATGGTGCCACTTCTGCATTGATTGTGACGCCACACCGAGTCTGCCGCGCGCAGCCCTCAGACGACCTGTCTTCGATGATGACCTGGTCGTGTGAAGCCTGTAAAGTCTTCTGTCCAGATTCCCTGAACCGTGACTGCATTCCGGCCGCGGCCAGGTCCCTCTCCATAGGGAGGGGGAAAGAAACTGAAGAGGGAAGGAAGGGAGGACAGAAGAGGGAGGGAGGCTAGACCAATCCGTCCCGTCCTGGGCACATTCCCATCGTCGCTCTGTTCGAGTTCCAGGCTCACTCTATCGATAGGTGCACAATTATGACACTCCTCCTCCTCCTTCTCCTCATCCACCTCCTCCTTCTCCTTCTCCTGTTCCTGCTCCTTCTTATGATTGTGTTCCTCCTCCGCTTCCCACTGCTTCTCCCCTCTTCCTACTTCTCCTCTTCCCCTCCTCCCTATGCTCCTCCTCCTCCTCCTCCTTCTCCTCCTCCTCCTCCTCCTCTTCCTCCTCCTCCTCCTCTTTCTCCTCTTCCTCCTCCTCCTTCTCCCCCTCCTCCTACCCCTCCCCTTCCATTATTCCTCCTCCTCCTCCTTCTCCTCCTCCCTCCCCTCCTGCTCCTCTGGACCCTGCGGTGGGCTGGGCGGGTGCCCAAGCATGACAACTCGCCCTTAAGGGACGATGAGGAGGGCGAGGGGGGATGAGGATGAGGATGAGGATGATGACGAGTAGGAGGAAGGCGAGAAAGAGGAAGAACAACACATGGACCATACTAAACCCATGATCCGTTCACGACGCTGCAGTACACACTCCCGTCCCAAGTCTCCTCCTCGTACAGGCCTTCCTTTGCATTGCAAGACGCCCCCCCGTGAAAGACGAGAGCCCTACGGGCTTGCCATTCAGGCCGGAGCCCCGCTTTGAAAAGGAGCTGCCTCGCACCCTCGAGCGAATGGCAAATAACGCGAAACATGAACATCACAAAGTTCAGCGAGGTGTCAAGCGAGAGCCCCGCTTTGAGAAGGCGCCGCCCCCCCCATTCGTGTAAGCGTTGCACGAGATTACACATCTGGCGACTGTAACTGAGGAGTTCTCGGAAGCGATAGCCCCAGTTTGAAAAGGCGCCACCACCGATTCCTGCCGCTGTTCTTACATGCTCAACTTTTTCTGCCGTCATTATTGCTGTCATTTTCGCTTTCCTATGATTTCTGAGAGATCTGAAGCGAGAGTCCCAATTTGAAAAGGATCCGTCCTCGATCCTCGTAGCTTTTGGACGCGTCTAAGACGAATCTGGGCGGCGCTCAGGCGAGAGCCGCATCTTGAAAGCGTGCCAGCCTCTATACTCGTAACAGCTGGAAGGTTTTGAGACGAAAGTGCGCGGCGCCGAGGCGAGAACCGCATTGTGAAGGCGACCCATCCATCCAGTAACCGTTGGACACTTTGAAGACGAATGTGTGCGGCGAAAGACTGAGAACGGCGTTTTGATACCGAGCCAGCCTCCATTCTCTCTGTTGGAGATCCTTGAGCCGAACGTGCGCGGCGCTGCGGCGAGGGCCGCACTTCGAGAGCGACCGTCCCCCTGTCCTGTGAGGCTGCTGGGCTCCGCTCGGCTTCCGGGTACAGGTTCGGCCCAGAAGCGGCGCCCAGAACTTTCTCGTTCCTCGCCCCTCCCTTCTCCTCGACGCTCGACCCTCGATCTCCCAAACTGGCCGTTCGGTCCCCCCCCCTGCCCCCTTGGGAGGCGCAGCCGCGCCGCGCGTGTCGCGGCGGCGCCTCGTCCAGCATCAGCTGCCCCCTGAAGAGGCGCGACTGCGATTCGTGGCCGATGGCCACGAATGCCGCCGCGCAGGGCATGATCTGCGTCTGGCCAGGGGCGCCGGGGGCGGGAGGAGGAGGAGGAGGAGGAGGAGGAGGAGGAGGAGGAGGAGAAGGAGGAGGAGGAGGAGGAGGAGGAGGAGGAGGAGGAGGAGGAGGAGGAGGAGGGGGAGGAGGAGGAGGGGGGGAGGAGGAGGCGGGGGAGGAGGAGGAGGTGGGGAGGACGAGGAGGGGGAGGAGGAGGTGGAGGCGGGGGAGGAGGAGGAGGCGGGGGAGGCGGGGGAGGAGGAGGTGGATGTTCGAGGGGAGGCTCGATTCTTGGCTTTCTTCGGACTTCCCCCAACAGGCCGTGGCTGGGAAGACCCTGTGCCCACCGACCAGGGCCGATCGCCCCCCGCCGATCGGCGGCCGGCCCGCCACCAAGACGGCGAGAGAGACTCGCCGCCGATCGCCGGGGGCGCTCGGAGGGGAGGCTCGATTCGATCAAGCCGATCGCGATCAAGCTTCAGCCTTGGGGCGCCACGTGGGGCCCGGGCCACACACGAGCAGAACAAAGCCAAGCGTGCAGGTCGGGAGCAGTTCGACCGCCTCCTCCTCACCGCCCTCTCTGAGGGGAGGAGGCAGGAGGATTCTAGGATTCCAGGCTGGCCTAGCTCGCACTCGCACCGACAGGGCGCGAGGAAGCTGCAGCCACCGGCATGGCGGCGACGACGAACGGCGACGGCGAGGACGACAGACGAACGAGCGCAGAGGAGGGAGGAGGAGGAGGAGGAGGAGGAGGAGAGTGATGATGATACTGATGATGGTGATGAAAAGGACGATGATGATGCTGCTGCTGATGATGCTGCTGATGATGGTGATGCTGCTGCTGATGATGCTGATGATGATGGTGATGATGCTGCTGCTGATGGTGATGCTGCTGCTGCTGCTGCTGATGATGATGATGATGATGATGATGGTGGTGAAGATACTGATGCTGCTGATGATGATGATGAGGAGGATGAGGAGGAGGATGAGGAGGAGTTCGAGGAGGAGGAGGGAGAGGAGGAGGAGGAGGAGGAGGGGGAGGAGAAAGAGGAACGATCAGGAGGAGTAGGGTGAGGAGGAGGAGGAGGAGGATGAGGAGGAGGAGGAGGAGGAGCAAGAACGAGGAGCGACACTGGCCAGCAAGGGAAGGGCGGAGAAGAGAAGGACAAGAAGGTCCGAGGGTACATACGAAGAGCAGCGCGACAATAGAGAAGGGGAAACACCGCTGCCCCTCACGAAGGCTACCTCCTCATACACGCAGGTGTGAATCGACGAATAACTGTCCGAATTTACGGCCTGGGCAAACAACAAAATATCAACGTGGGCGGACAGATCCTGCCCCCAATGCCAGAGCCGCCATATTGCTGCCCTAGCCCGTGGGTCCCTTTGTGCGAGTTGTTGGAGGTGAGTCCGTGCAAGCCCCAGCAGCCGGTCGTGGGTAAAATGTCGATGGCGGATGTCATGGTAGGTCTTACACGCGACATCTTATAAGAGTGCAGTGTGGGAGGGCCTCCATGGGCAGGCCAGGCTGAAAGCGCGTCAGAAACTGAAGCGGCACGGACTTGGGTCGGGAGGGTGTATTGCAACATCGTTGATGCATCCTGGGTTTACTCAATTTCTCCTCCTCCTCCTCATCCTCCATCTCTTCCTCCTTCTCCTCCTTCTCCTCCTTCTTCTCCTCAACCCCCCCAGCCGCTGCTCATCCCCCTCTGCTACTCTTTCTGCTCATGCCCCTGCTTCTGCTGCTCCTGCTGTCCACCCTCCTCCTCCTCCTCCTCCTCCTCCTCCTCCTCCTCCTCCTCCCGAAACCCTCGTGGGGGGAGCCTCGCCGGTCTTCAAGTTGAGTACTTCTGCGCCCGTCAGTCCCTTGTCGTCGCCTTGGATGGGGGGGGGGCGGCACACGCCAATCGGGCAGCGAGGGGGATGAGGGAGGGAAGGGAGAGGGATAGGAGCAGGAGCAGGAGGAGGAGGAGGAGGAGGAGGAGGAGGAGGAGGAGGAGGAGAAGGAGGAGTGATCATGAGTGACCACAAGGAACGACGTCCCTACACCTGCCCAAGGAGCACCTCGGAGGAGGAGCAGAAGGGAAGCAGGAGCAAGACGAGCAGGAGGAGGGAGGAGGAGGAGGAGGAGGAGGAGGAGGGAGGAGGAGGAGGAGGAGGAGGAGGAGGAGGAGGAGGAGGAGGAGGAGGAGGAGGAGGAGGAGGAGGAGGAGGAGGAGGAGAAGGAGGCGGGGTAGGCGGGGTAGGATGGGGAGGAGGAAGAGGAGGAGGAGGAGGAGGAGGAGGAGGAGGAGGAGGAGGAGGAGGAGGAGAAGGAGGAATAGGAGGAGGGAGGAGGAGGAGGAGGAGGAGGAGAGGAGGAGGAGGAGGAGGGAGGAGGAGGAGGAATAGGAGGAGGAGGAGGAGGAGGAGGAGGAGGAGGAGGAGGAGGAGGAGGAGGAGGAGGAGGAATATGACCAACATGACCTTAGAATGCGCCCGCGATGCTGCAATGCACGCTCCCGTCACACGTCCCCTCCTCACAACTCCCACTATTACTCCTTTCTGCTGCGGGCAGTGCCCTTCTGGAATAGCGAGCGTCCTGTGAGCCTGCCACTCGAGCGAGACCCCATTTTGTAAAGGATCCACGCTCCATCCTTCTAGCCAGCAGTAGCGCCAAACTTTGCAACATGTCGGATGATAGGCTCAAGGAAGTGTCCGGCGATAAGCCCGTCTTGGAAAGGATCTGCCCTCAGTCCATCTAAGTAAGTGTTGCACGTATTCGAAGTTTTGGTCATGACATTCACTGATGTCTCAAGCAAGAACCAATTATGTGAAGAAGCCGCCTCCGTGCGTGTAGCTGTTGCGTAATTTGGAACACGTACCGGCCTCTATTCTCGACTGCTGGGGAATTGAAGAAGATTGTGCGCTGCGCGAAGGCGAGAACCGAACTTCGGAAACGACTGGCCCTCCATCCGCATGAGCCTTGGAGTCCTTAGCTTCGAGGCCGCAAGCTGTGACGAGGGCTCAAGGGAACTGCCCAGCCTGGCCAACGGACAAGCCTGGCAAGGGAGAGAGGTGGAGGAGGCAGTGGAGGAAGAGGAAGAAGCGGAGGATGAGACCGTCCCCCGAACGCCCCCCCGGGACCGCAT
>CAUYUJ010010724.1:370000-395000 GCA_963575745.1 Prorocentrum cordatum
AATCCAGACCACTCGTAAGAATTGCGCTGTGTCTACACTCAGTCTCCTTCTCTGTGCGCTGTTGCACAGGCACTCTGGCGGGATTTGCCGCAAGGAGTTGGATAGATGATTCCTCGCTGTCGCACCCCCCGACGTGTCGGCGAGGCGGGCCAGGCGTTTCGCCTGAGACTTCCTCACCGTTCATGGTCATGGAGCTTGAAATCAGCAATGCTTGCAAGCGTGGCGGCCGGATCGTTTTCAAAATGGGGATCTCGCCTAGCGCCGCCCACAGTGGTCTTCACAGTTTGCATCAGTTTCAAGGATGGAGAGAGCGGTTCCTTTTCAACATGTGGCTCTAGCCTTTGCGCCGCGCGCATTCGTCCAAAAGGTTTGTCACAATTTGAAAGGTTCGCATGGTTGAAGTCCCGGGCATGTTCTAGCACGGTTTAGGTTTGCAAGGACGCGCAGTCACATTGATTCGCGACGTTGTAGTCCCAGGAATGGTGTCCTTGCACGGCTCAGGACTGTCAGGACGCAACAGCCATGTGATGTCGCGGTGCTGAAGTCCAAGGAGTGGTGTTGTTGGCACGAAGGACGATTCTCAGACGGTTCTTACAATGGGGCACTTCCCGTAATGAAGATAAATTCTTGTAAGGACCCGTGAAAAGGGCAAGTTGGAGGGACAATGTATTGCAAAATCGTTGATGCGTCTTAGGTTTACACTGGTCCTCTTCCTCCTGCTCCTCCGTGTCCATCGTCCCCTGTCTCCTTCTCCGTCTCCGCCTCCGTCTCCGTGTCCGTGTCTGTGTCCGTGGACGTGTCCGTCTCCATCTCCTCCTACTCCTCGTCCTCCTCCTCCCTCTCCTCCCCCTCCGCCTCCTCTTCTCCTCCTTCTTTCTTCTCCCAAGAGCTCCGACGTCGTGATTCTCACCCCAGAACTCTAGACAGCATCTCTGGCAGTGGCTTTTCGCTGCGAGTCGTTTCCTGATGGGCCCAGGGCCCGACGTAGTCCTCGGAAGCTCAAACTAAGGAACCCCAGCCGCCGCTATTTTTCCAAGTCGCCAGAGGTTTGTGTCGGCCAATCAGTCTGGGTTGGCCTTCGCCGCGCGCATTCGTCTCAAAAGTTTGCAGCAGCTTCAAGGGTGGAAGGCGGGCCGTTTTCAAAATGCGGCTCCCGCCCTTGCGCCGCGCGCATTCGTCTTCACAGTTTGCAGCGGCTTCAAGTCTGCTAGGCGGGTCGTTTTCAAAACGTGGCCTTCGCCCTAGCGCCGCGCACATTCGTTTGCAAAGTTTGCAACGGTTTCAAAGATGGAGGGCGGGCGGCTTTCAAAATGTGGCTCTCGTCTTCAGGTTGCTGACATTCGACTTAAATCTGTGCAGCATGTTCAAGGATGGAGGGCGGTTCCTTCTCAACATGTGGCTCTCACGTCCTCATATTTTCAAGAGTTCGCGACAACTTTCAGGATTCGTGCGGTTGAGGTCTAAGGAATGGTGTTCTGCCTCGGCTTAAGATTGCCAGGACGCAAGAGTCACATTGATTCGCGACGTTGCAGTCCCAGGAATTGATTTTGACACGGCTTGGGACTGTCAGGACGCAGCAATCATGTGACTCGCGGCGCTGAAGCCCCAGGAGTGCTGTTTTTGCCATGCATGAAGATTCTCAGACGGTTGTCTTCCAATGGGGCACTTCCGCAATGAAGATACATTCTTGCAGAGGCCTATTGCGAGGGAACTTGGAGGGACAATGTATTGCAACATCGTTGCTGCGCCTTGTGTTTACACTGGTGCTCCTCCTCCTCCTGCTCCGTGTCCGCCTCCGTCCCCTGTCTCCTCATCCGTCTCCGCCTCAATCTCCGTCTCCGTCTCCGCGTCCGTGTACGTGTCCGCTTCCATCTCCTCCTGCTCCTCGCCTCCCTCCTCCTCCTCCTCGTCCTCCTCCTCCTCCTTCTCGTCCTCGTCGTCCTCCTCCTCCTCCTCCTCCTCCTCATCGTCCTCCCTCTCAAGAGGTCTCAAGAGGTCTCCGGGGGTTTCCTGAAGTTCCATGGGTCCCCAGGCTCAATTGGGGCCCCGAGAATCATCCCGAGGCCCAGAAAAGGGCTGGCGACGTTCTCAAACACCTCGATATTCGGCCCTCCTTCCTCCTCCATCCTCCTCCTCCTCCTCCTCCTCCTCCTCCTCCTCTCCTCCCTCCTCCTCCTCCTCCTCTTCCTCTTCTCCTCTCTCCTCCTTACTTCCCCCTCCTCCTCCTCCTCCTCCTCCTCCTCCTCTCCGCCTCGTCCTCTCCTCCTCCTCCTCCTCCTCCTCCTCCTCCTCCTCCTCCTCAAGGGCCCTCCTCGAAAGATGGGATGTGCGAAGAGCCGCAGTCCGCTGTCGGGGAGCCTGGCAAAAAGTCACGATCTTTACCTTGGGCTCCCGCTGCGCGCGCTTCTGCATGATGGCCTGCGTGGCCCGCCCCCGCACCGCCGTCGCCGTGGCCACCGCCACCTCGCCGTCGTTGTTGCAGTCGCCGTCGCCGCCGCCGCCGCTCTCCGGCGCCTGCCGCCCTCGCCTCCGTCGTCGCCGTCGCCGTCGCCACCGCCGTCGCAGTCGCAGTCGCCGTGGCCGCTGCCGTGGCCGTCCTCGTCCTCGCCGTCCCCCGTCGGCCCCGTCCTCGTCGTCCTCCGTCGTTCCCTGGCGCTCTCGTCCTCGCCGTCCGCCGTCCTCCGCCGTCCTGCCCTCGCCTCGTCGCCCACGCCCTCCCCGAGCTGCCTGGGAGGAGCCGGCGCGGTGCCGGGCGGAGCCGGAGCGCCTGCTCGGGCCCCGCCCGGAAGGAAGCGGAGGCCGCTTCGCCCCTCGGCGCCGCCGCCGAGAGGAGCCCTCGCCGCATGCTGCTCCCATCGTACACCCTGCGAAATGCTTAAGAAATCATGGGTTAAGAAATTCATAGTCTCAGAATTTGAATAAAAACTCCAAGCTTCTACCAAACTTGTAGGATTTACATTGAAACATTAAGAATAAGCGAGACTCTGGCCGAAAATTTTAGTTTTCTTAAGCATCGCCTAAGGTGTACTTGAGGGCCACATCCCAGAAGTAATTTCGAGCACCCAGGAAAGTATCGAAACGGTGTCGAACGAGTATCGCCTCCCGGGGCCCGACACGAGAAAACCCTCAAGCTTCGGTACTTTCAGGGTGTTCGAGATTCTTCCTGGTGGCCATGGCTAAAGTAGGTTGGAACATCGTAACCCTCGCCTCGCCTCGCCTCGTGAGCTTCAGGGGGGAGTGCCTCACGATCAAGGTGGGGGGCTCCTTACTCAGGGCCCCCCCCCCAGGAGGCCCAACTGTGGCCTCTCGGGGGCCTCTCGATGAGGGGGGAGCGTTATTTTAAAGGGGGGGCGGGAGCTCGACGATGGTGCAGGAGGTGGCCGAAGGCGGCGAGGAGGCCTGCGCGCATGCGGACGGGCCCGAAGCAGGACTCCGCCGTCGCCGGTGCCCACGCAGACTCGCACCGGTGGGGGGGGCTCCAGCAGCGGGCCCCGAAAAAGATCCAGGCACGGGCGAGCGGGCGGCTGTGCAGGCGAAGGCCACCAGAGGCTGACGCCCTCACCGAGCCTCGCCATCTGGCGAGGGGCAACTTCATAGGGGAGGACTGGCTCTCGGGGCGGAACATCGAGCCCGAATCGGCGACCCATCGCCGATTCATCGGCGGCAAGCCCCCGATGGCAAATCCGCACGGTCCAGGGCGGGGTGGGCTATCGGATCCCCATCGGTGATCAATCGGCGATTGAGGGTCGATACGTTCCCGCCCCCCCCCCCCCCCTGAGCCTATCCCCCCCTAACGTTGCCCCTGACTCGAGCGCCGGCTCAAGCTGCCTATAAAAGGGGGGCCTCTCGCGCACCGGCGGGCCGCCAAGTCAGGAGCCGAGGCGCTCTTCTTTTGTACCTTTCGCCATGAAGCAAAGCGGGTCTTACGGAACACTTGTCCTGAATTTCTTCGCCGTTTTCGGGCTCTCGTGGCCCTCCCGAGGCCTCGGGACGGTCAGGGAACGGTCCTGGACGAGGACCTGGTCCTCGGGGAAGGCCTTCGGGGGCCAGGATCCGTTTTCCACAGGATACTCGAGCCAAATTTTGAATGCCTCCGCGGCGGGTTCCGTCGCAATGACGTCGGCACTTGCTTCTGACACCGCGTGGATCCTTCAGCCTCGAACCCCCAGGGGCCTCGAAACCTCGTCAAAACAGGGGGTACGAAGCCCCTGGGGGACCCCTCCTGGAAAACCCCCTCCCCCAAACTCCCTTTGGAACCCTCTGGTCGAACCGCTCGCGGCTCTCCGATGGCGCAGATGGCTCGGCGTCGGCCGTTTCCGGGCCGGTGGCGGCGTCCCACCTCGAACGCCCGCGCTGGGGTCGCCGCTGCGGCGGCACGACATGGCCTTGAGCATCTCCGAAGCAATCAGGCAACTCCCTGACCCCAGACCTCCTCCTCCTCCTCCTCCTCCTCGTCCATCCTCCTCCTCCTCCTCCTCCTCCTCCTCCTCCTCCTCCTCCTCCTCCTCCTCCTCCCCCTCCTCCTTCTCCTCCTCCTGCTGCTCCTCCTCCTGCTCCTGCTGCTGCTCCTGCTGCTTCTGCTGCTCCTCCTCCTCCTCCTCCTCCTCCTCCTCCTCCCTCTTGCCTCCTCCTCCTCCTCCTCCTCCTCCTCCATCCTCCCTCCCTCCAGACGCTCGCTGCCAAGTTCCTCTGCGTCAGACCGTCGCGTGTTGCCAGAAGTGTCTCTGGCCCAGGGTGTCCCCAAGATCTCCGAGGAGGCCTCCGCAGCCTCCCGAGTGCGCCCCTCACGAGGCCCAGAGGGTCCAGGGAGCTCCCCAATGGAGCGAGAAGCTGGGGGCACCTCGGGCCAAGGACACCTTTGGCAACCCTCCATCCAATGACTCGGGGCGCTTCCACAGCGCCATCAGGCTGGTCCCGGGAAGGGATCGGGTCGCGAGCTCCAGGGGCCGAAGTGGCTCGAAAAAGATCGAGTCGTCGGAAGTCTGGCCTTCGGAGCAGTCAGGCAGTCTCCCAACCCCTGGGGAGGGGGAGGAGTCTGATGGGGTGGGTGAGGAGGAGGAGGAGGAGGAGGAGGAGGAGGAGGAGGAGGAGGAGGAGGAGGAGGAGGAGGAGAAGGAGCGCACGTCACCAGGGCGGGGCGGGTCAGGAGAAGGAGGAGGAGGAGGAGGAAGAGGAGGAGGAGGAGGAGGAGAAGCAAGAGGAGGATGAGGAGGAGGAAGAGGAGGAGGATGATGAGCAGGATGGGGTGAATGATGATGGTGATGATGATGATGCTAATGATGATGATGATGGTGATGCTGATGATGGTACTTATTCCAATGCTGGTGGTGATGATGGTGAGGTGGCGACGATGGCGATGACGATGGCGATGACGATGCTGATGAGGATGCTGCTGATGATGATGCTGATTTTGATGCTGTTGAGGATGATGATGGTGGTGAAGTTGGTGATGATGTCATTGTTATTACTGGTGTTCTGGTTGTTGTTGCGGTTGCTGTTGTTGTTGTTGTTGTTGCTGTTGTTATTGCTTTTGTTTATGTTGGTGTTGTTGTTGTTGCCGTTGTTGTTGATAATGTTGTTACTGACGTGGTTGTGTTTCTTGTTGCGGCTGCTGATGTTTTTTGTTGTTGATTCAGATGGTGATGAGGTTGATGCTGCTGTTGCTGTTGTTGTCGTCGTCGTCGTCGTTGTTATCATTACTGTGGTTGTGGTTGTTGTTGTTGTCGCTGCTGTTGATGATGATGCTGCTTCTGATGATGATGATACTGATGATGCTGGCGAGGAGGAGGAGGAGTAGGAGGAGGAGAAGGAGGAGGAGGAGGAAGAGGAGGACAAGGAAGACGAGGAAGTGAGGAGAAATAATGCCTTGCTGAATGTAGGTCCCAGGATGCCGTCGGATCTGGCAAGTCCGCGGGATGCACGGGTTGGTGGTGGAGGAGGAGGAGGAGTAATATAGAGTGGGGTTGAGGAGGGGCAGCATCAAGATGGGGAGGGGCGGAGGAGCAGTAAGTGGAGGGGGAGGAAGAGGGAGGAGAAGTCGCACCCCTGGGACTGCATCAGGCCTGTTCTTCAGCTTGAAAGCCTGGCCCCCGATTTGAAGTTCTGGTGTCTCCTCCTCCTCCTCCCTCTGCTCCTCCTCCTTTTCCTCCCCCCCCATCCTCCTCCCCTTCCTCTTCCTTCTCCTCCTCTTCCTCCTCCTCCTCCTCTCCTCCTCCTTCTTGCCCTCCTTCTCCTCCACCTCCTTATCCACCTTCTCATCCGCCTCCTCGGGCACCGTTGGCAAAACTTCAGGAGATGGCCTGCGCCTTGAAAACGTCGCTGCGGTGTATCAAGGTGATGGACTTTGCGAACCGCGCTAGGAAGAGCGCGTCTTCGAAAGCAACATCACCACCCCCAACGACCAGAACGTCCTCCGCCCCACTCCATCTTCAATGGGCAACAACAATGATGCAATGATCTCCGCACTCGCGAGTTTGGATGGATATAGCAGGCTCAGAGAAGTACCAAGCAATGCAAGCCAAACTCGTTCAGGGGATATGTTTATGTATAACCAGAGAGAGAGAGAGAGAGACCAACAGAGAAATATAAAGAGAGAGAACGCGAGAGAGAGCGAGGGAGATAGAGATATCCTTGTGTATTCGCAACGCAAGTGATTCTGGCATGCCGATGCAAGTCTATTACGCGTGTGCAGGTGCATCATTCAACGCGTGGACGTGGTGGACAAGAAAGCATCGCACAACTTTGCGTCGCTGAGCCCTGCACTGCCATGCCTGGTTCCGCATCTCGCGCTACTATTTCCCACCTTCGCCGAACTCAATCGAGATGCCACAATCTAGTCGGCCTCGCATCATCCAGCCTCGATCGACAATGACCTTTTACGGGCACAGTCAACGCATGCCCACTGCGTCGCTGGGGAGGCGCTTCGGCTGCTAGCTGTTATGCCCATACTCCAAATGGGCACACACATGCATTCATGTGGATGCTCAACCATACGTGCGGTGTTCGGGCATATATGTACGCGTGCGCACCCCTGCGATACATTACACCAACATTCAATGCAGATGCATTACACCACCATTCAATGCAATTTATTCCAGCGGGACGCTGAACTGCACACTGCACTGCCCTACGGCGCACCATACCACACTGCGATGCGCTACACCACATTACCGATGCACATAGAAGGCGCTACGCTGAGCTACGCTATGCTGCGCCCCACTACACCAAACACACCCAATCTTACATTACATCGCACCCCATTGCTCTGCATTCCATTGCGTTCAAGTCGCCTTGCCCCCATCCAGGTCAATTATACGTTGCCCTGGTCCAGTCATTATTATGGCGTTACTCCTAGCCTGTCCTGCGATACCTTCCATTCCACTGCAATGACTTACATTGCAATGAACGCGAATTGTGCCACATTGAATGGCGCGGCGTTGCATATTAGGCACACTACACTGCGCTGCAACACTGCACACGACATTCCATAGCGTCACACACAAGAACACAAACATGCGTCCACACATGGAAGCATACTCGTACGCATGCTACCTCTTCATCCGCCAAAGCTGGGAATCACGATCGCATCTGCCCTTTCGGGGCGAGAACACTGAATTACATCGAAACTACGGGTAGCGCGCTCAAACCAGAATCGCAGTATTTCGTGTTAGGGCATGCACCTAGTGGACGACGCAAATGGCAATAACGTGCGACGAAACTAGATAACCATGCCGTTCACGTGCAGGAGAGGAGTACCCACAATGTTAGCTAGCCTAGACCCCAAATAATGAATCATTGCACTGCTGAGATAGACCGTGTCTTTTTGTAAACTACGTGGTGGAAGCTGTGCTGTGTAAAACTTTGTGGTGCGAGCTATATGGTGCAAGATAGACTGTGAGAACTCGGTAGTGCAAGCTATGCTTGTTAAGCTATGTGTTGCGAGCTATATTATGTGAGCTATGCTGTGTCAACTCTGTGATGAAAGCTGTACGGTGTAACATATGCGGTCTTGGTGTGCTAAGCGTCGCGGTCTTTTGCTGCGTCCCATGTTTCTTTGGTCAATGGAAGACGAAACGTGCTTGAACATTCTTTCGCCAACGGTTGGATCGCAATGGGGAAGATGGTTGCAACGGAAAACCATTGAAGTAAAGCAATCCGGACGAAACTCCAAATGTCCTTAACCCAATAGGGAATCACAATCAACCGCACCCCAACATGCTCACATAGACGCTCCTTCAATTTGTCACGCACGAGAATACTCCGCAACGAATCCTCGCCTGCTTTGCCATGTCCGCCACCGTGCTGTCGGCGCGCTTCAGTGCGTGAAAATGCCAGTTGGTTTTCTTGGAGAGTTTCTGTATATTCCGAGGTCGAATGCCTCTCTCGCCGCGTGAGCCTTTGGGAAAACGCCACTCCTGAGTTTCCATACCTGACGCGTTTCATGGTCCCCAGAGGGCCTCAAGTCGGCCCACAACCGCCCCAAGACGGCTACAACATGTCCAAGACCAGAGCCCAAAGACGACCCCTCAACCACCAAGACGACCCAAGACAGCTTGATAACCTCCAAGAAGGCACAAGACTGTCCCTAGAGGGTTCCAATACGGCCACAAGATCCGCCTAGACGGCCGCAAGTCTCTTCTGCAGAGCTCGGTAGAACCATTGCACTCACGACATCCCCGAGACCCCCAAGAGGGCCCCCAAGAGGGCCCCCCAGAAGCTTCAGACCAAACACGCTAGCCTCTCAGAAACTCCCAATGGACACCGCAACAATTATGCCACGTTGTTGCCACGCACCGGTGCAGTATCTTAGTACACCTTCACACGCGGCCCCAAGATTGTTATAGCAAGTCTTCTCTAGATGCGGTTCGATGCTGCAATTGCACGGGGCACGGTGGCGGGATTTGCCGCAAGCAACTAAATATAGTATTGAAATACGATTCTGGTAGATAGTGTTGATCGCCATTGTATTCGAATGCTAATCCCAACACCTCGCAATAACCATCCAATTCCAATGCCCGCTTATTCAAGCCAATCAAAAAATGTGGCCGGCAACTGGGAAAGTGCTTGCCGAGAAATATTCGCTCGAAGATGTGACGGATTTCTTGCTCCCTTTTGCCATACGGCCTTCTGCCAGCGGCGCACTGTGGGCACCAAGTACCAGAATATTTGATGTGTTTGAGGGCGGTATGCCACTCGTGCCCGTGCGCGCATCGCCAGTGTAAGGGTACATTCACGTTCATGAATTCGGTAGACAGGCAAGAGCCACCATGCTGGACAGCGATTTGGGCAGCAACCTCAAGACCAAGACGAAGCTTGTCATACCGGCACTTTCGGCACCACGTCCCCTTTCTTTTGACAGAGTCTAGTGGCGCATGCCACTCGTGACCATGATCGCAACGCCATTTCAAAGGAGTTGTCAAACCAGAACACGCGATGGACAAACAATATCCACCCCTTGCGCTTGCGATCCTGACAGCAAGCTCTAGAAAGTTGTTACTGCGACATGTTGGACACCACCCGCTGGCGTTTCTTATCCTTCTCAATGGTGACCACCATTCGTGCCCCTCCCTACATCTCCACTTGTAATGCTTCTGCTCGTTCACGTCTGCCTGATCTGAGCACTCCCCCCCACGAATTGATGCCTCGCGCTTTGCCAACTGCAAGCCTATCAGCCGCCAGCGCATCTGACGTTTTAAACCAGCACATCGTGGACACCAGGAGCCCGCCTTCGAGGCTGTCCCTTTCACATTGTGCAGCGAGGCGTCCCATGTGTGTCCTTCCGAACACTTCCACCTCAAATGTTGTTTCGCACTCGTGTATGTGCTCGAAAGGCACGCGCCTCCCCGTACGGTTGCTTCGAGAATAGCCGCTTCGATGCCCAACGGAGGGCGCCCGCGCCCGAGGAGTGCGACTGAGGAGCGCATGCCATGGAACAAGAGGATAACGCTGCCGAGCTCCGCGCAATAATCTGGCAAATGACCAAGTATTCAATTATCAACGCAAGTTGGCTGCGGAGGCTGGGGAGGTGAAGGATTATGGGAAGACGCGGCAACGGAAGACGACAAAGAGAAGTAAGACACCTCGCGATTCCTCGAGTGTGTGGCCCCCTCCTGGGGCGCCCACGCAACCGATTTCTTCTGCTTTGTGGCCTCCAGGTGGGCTGTGTAACTGTTCTTTGCCCGCTGCCCCGGGACCTTTTTGTTTTCTCCCCTCGCTTGAGGCTTGCAAGTTGTTGAAGCACCACGTGAGGAGGCAGTGCTGCTGCATACTCCACCAGCGGGAAGATGCTCAAACTGTGTAGACGATTAGCGCCATGGTGCTACACACAGCGCTGCCGGTGGGGAATTTGCAGCAGTGCAGGCTGTCGACGTTAGGGCGGCGAGTCGTGCAGGTACTTGTTGCCCCTGAGACCTGGACATCCGACGCAAATGAAATGGCCATTCGAGACCCATCGCAACGCCGTGAACCGAATCACAACAAGAACTTCCGACCCCATCTTTACCCACGCGGGGCTCCTCGGGCCAGACCAGTCCGCGAAGGGTCCCAGGCCCGAGGCGGGGGCGCGACTATCCGCCGCCGTTCTGTTTCCGTAGCGTCCCGAGGTCCAGGGGAGGAGAGACCGTACTGGACCTGTCCTGGAACGCGTTCAACTCGGCGAATCAAGCCTTGGCGACGAGGGCCCCCCTGGAGACGCTTGCTTCCGTACCCATTTCGGTCGCACCGAGGGGACGCAGCACATCTGACAACTCCCCTTTCCCTCTCGCGGAAAACCTGGATGGGGCGCGACCACCTCGGCGCGGCTGTCACCTCCCGCCCAACGACCCAGACCTCTGACGATTGGATATTTTCCCGAGACACCGCCCATCCAGGGCTTGCGACTCCGCACCCGCAGCAAACGATCTGTGCCGAGGTAATCCTCTGACGGCCATAAGACACGGAGACGGCCTTCAGGGGCTGAAGATGAAAAGGCCCGGCCGTCAGGATATTTTTTGAATCGCCAAGGATTTGGGCCTCCTCCTGCTCCTCATCTTTCCCGTCCAGCTCCTTCTCCTCCTCCTCCCCCTCCTCCTCCTGCTCCTCTTCCTCCTCGTCCCCCTCCTCCTCCTTCACGTTTCCTGATGGAAACCTCCGTCGTGTCACGCCCTCAGACCTGTCGGTGGGGCGGGCCGAACGTTTTGCCTGAGACTTCCTCACCCTTTGTGATCCTGAAGCTTGAGATGTGCAACAATTTCACGGATGGATGGCGGGTGGTTTTCAACATGTGCCTTTCGCCCTAGCGCCGTGTAGGCTCGTCTTCAAAGTTTGCAGCACTTTCATGGAGGGAACGCGGGTCGTCATCAACATGGGACTCTCACTTTGGTGCCTTGTACAATCGTCTTCAACGTTAGCAGCAATTTTAAGGATTGAGGGCGTGCCAATTTCAAAATGTGGCTTTCGCTCTAGCGCCGCACGCATCCGTCCTAAAAAAATGTGCAACTGGTCCAAGGATGGGGGGGTGAGTGGTTTTCACTATGTTGCTCTCGCCATAGCGCCGCGCACATCGATCTTGAACCTTCGTAGCAATTTCAAGGATGCAGGGCGTGCCGGTTTCAAAACTCGCCTTAGCACCGCGCACATGCGTTTCGAACGTTTGCAAGAGGTGCAGGGATGGAGGGCGGCCGTCTTTCAACATGTGGCTCTCGCTTGAGCGCCGCCCACATTCGTGCTGAAAGTTTGCAGCCGTTTAAGAGCTCGCATGGGTCCAAGGACTGTGGTGCTCTGGTACGGTTTAGGATTGTCGGGGCTCGACAGTCACGTTTTCGCGGCGCTAAAGCCTCAGGAACGGTGTTCTGGCGTGACCGAGGATTCTCCGACGACGCTTGTCTTCCAATGGGGCACTTTCCTCAAGGAGAACAGATTCTAGAGGGAGCCCATGAAGAGGGACCTTGTAGGGAGGTTTTTTTGCAACTTCGTTGATGCGTCTTGGGTTGAACTGGTCCTCCTCCTCCTCCCCCACCTCCTCCTCCTCACCTTCCTTCTCCGCACCTTTTCCTTACTATTAAGCTCTCCCTGACGCACCCTCAGATGTGTGAGCAGGGCAGGCTGCGCGTTTCGTCTGAGACTTCGTCACCGTTGATGATCCTAAAACTTGAACGCTGCAAAAGTTTGACGGAAGGAAGGGGGGGCAATTTCAAAATGTGGCTTTCGCCTTAGCGCCGTGCAGGTTCGTCGCCAAAGCTTGCAGCGATTTCACGGATTAAGCCTATTTTTGTTGTTGCTTAAATTTGGCTCTCGCCTGATGGCCGCGCGCATTCGTCTTAAATCCCATCACCCCCCAGGGCGCGAGTGGTTGAAATAATTTCCGCCTCCAACCCCCTGTCTTTGCTTCGGGGAAGAGTTTATCATTGTTCCCTGCTATTTAATACACCCCCCCACCCGACGGGCAGCTAACCCGAACCCATGACGATCCCCCCACCACCATCCCTATCAACAAACTATACAAAGCACGCAGTGCTTCCCAAACTGGATCATGCGCGGGCGCCCCGCGACCTCTTCGCATTTGTTCTTGACAAGAACGGCAGGGAGACTCTATTAATTTTGCTTTCTGCGCGCAAGCCTCATATCCTTGTCAAGCAACAGTACAGCATACACCTTGCCTCCGAATATGGTGCATGCGTGGTCGCCTGACCACTGTGCATGGTTTTTGACAAGGACGGCGGAATTGCTGTCATATTGCCTGCTGCGCGCAGGCATATCATCCCTGCCGCAAGTAATACACATACTTGTTGCCTCCACATCTGGAGCATGCGCGGGCCCCCCGCGAACACTTTGCAATGGTTCTTGACAGAGGACGGCGGGGATGCTCTCGTGTTGCTTGCTGCGCGCAGGCCGACCGTCCCGGACAACGTGCGCTGCAACATGCACTCCTGCCTCCCGCTCTGGAGCATGCGCGGGCGCCCCACGGCCACTTCGCATGGTTTCTGATCGGGATACTCAGGTGCCACTTCTGTGCTGGGAGGGCGGGTGGGATTGAGCGGAACGGCTTGGGCCTTGAGCGGAATGGCTTGTGCTTTCTGGGCAGGAGGTGCCTCGACCACTGCTCCCTGGCAGTCCGCCACCGTGCCGCTGGGCACGGAGTGGGCGTACCCTCCCCTGAGCCCCAATCCTCGATCCTGAAGGGTCAATCCCCTGAGCCTCGATCCTCGATCCTCGATCCCCTGCGCCTCAGTCCTCGATCCCGAGGGTTCTGTGGGGGCCCGGGCCCCGAACTCGCAAGCCTCCCTGGGCTCGGCGCGTGCCCCTCTGGGCTCTCCCGCGCCTCCCCGCCGGACTTTTCCGCGCCCGCGAAGACTCCCGCACGGGCCGAGAGGGCCGCAGGAGGCCTCCGAGATGGTCCGAGGGGGCTTCGGGGCGCCGAAAGATCGCTCCAAGACGCCCCAGATGGCCTCCGACGGCCCAAGAGGCCCCCAAGACGCCCCAAGGGGCTCCAAGAGGCAACCGTTCTGGATATCCCTTCTGGTTATTGTTCTGAAGGGATTTTGGCGTTCTCGCCTTTTCGGCTTCCCGACGCTCCAGGACGGGCCAAGAGGCCCCACATATCGTCCCAAGACGGCCCTAAAGGCCCCCAAGAGGGCCCTAAGACGGCCCAAGAGGGCCCAAGAGGCGCCCAAAACGGCCCAAGAGGGCCCGAAGACGGCTCCAAGAGGGAGGCTCAGATGGGAAACCAGAGCGGACATTTCGAGCCCTCGGCCCCGTGGGCGGAGGCCCCAGGAGGCCCCAAGAGGCCCCCAAGAGGCCTCCAAGAGGCCCTCAGAGGCGCCCAAGAAGCCCCAAGAGGCCCCCGAAAGGCTCCCAAGATGCCCCCCCAAAGGCCCCCGAGAGCGCTCCGAAGAGACCCCACCCAAGCATCCCTGAGAACTCCGACTCACAACCCAGGCATGCTGGCGGGATGGGCCGAAAACCATTCGATAACCCCCCCCCATCCGACCGGCACCCAACCTGGACCCATGAGGGCACCCATGACACCCCCCCACCACCATCCATTTCAAAGAGAGGTGCAATTTTGCCTCCAAATCTGGAGCTTGCGCGGGCGCGCCGCGACCACTTCGCATTTGTTTTTTTGATATGGACGGTGGGGGTACCAGCACATTGCTCGCTGCGCTCAGGCCAACCTTTCCCACCATCCCTGGCAACAAAACAATAAAACATGCACGTCGCACCAACATCTGGATCATGCGCGGACTCCTCGCGATCATTTTGCATGGTGTTTGACAGGGACGGCGGGGGTGGGGGACAGCACATCGCCTGCTGTATGCAGTGCCAACGCACTCCAACAAACCATAGCTTGCATCAAAATCTGGACCATGCGCGGACACCTCGCGCTCATATTGCGTTCGTTTTTGACAAGGATGGCGGAGGTGCCCGCGTATTGCCTGCTGCGTGCAGGCCCACCATCCCTTTCAAATAAAAGATACTGGAGAAACAACTCAGTCATAATCTTTTCAGGGCTATAAGGCTATGGGGCTATAGGGCTATAAGGCTCTGGAGCTGTAGGGCTATAGGGCCATAGAGTTATAGGGCTAATAGGGCTATGGGGCTATTCGGGCATTCGGGCTATAGGGCTATAGGGCTATAAGGCTATAAGGCTATAGGGCTACAGGGCTATAGGGTTACCAGGCACCCGGGCACCCAAGCACCCGGGCACCCGGGGCACCCGGGGCAGCCGGGCACCTGGGCACCCGGGCACCCGGGGCACCCGGGCGCCCAGACACCTGGGCACTGGGCACGCGGGCACCCGGGCACCCAGGAACCCGGGCCTGCCGCCGAAATCGGCGCCACAGCTAACCTAACCATATGAATCCGCTAGGACCCCCACAGAGGCAAGCTCTGATTGGGGAATCAGAAACAAGCTCATTTTGCCAGCGACGGTGGGGAGGGGGGCGGGCGGCATATTGCCTGCTGTTTGCAGGCCCGCCATCCGTGTCAACAAAAACAACTGCACAACGATCGTCGGCGCACACCTGCACTTAACGAGCCCGCCGTCACTTCGAATTGGCTTTTGAGAGGGTCGGTGCAAGGGTCGACATATTGCTCAATGTGGCGTACCTGGAGCGCGTGGGCAGCTGGCATGTGCCGCGCACCCAACGGGCTTCGCGCACCTGGCTGGCGTGTGCATGGGTTCCGGATGGTTGTCGATGGCGGCCTCTGTCCATGCTGAGATTCGGGTGCTGCTTCTGCGTTGGGCGGGTGGAGACGAGCGAGACGGCTTTTTGCTTGTGGGTAGCTTGGCCCTTCACCCTCCCCCCTCCCGCTGGACCTGGACGGGTGGGGGGGGCGCGACCCATTGGAGCGTCCAGGATGGCCTCGGCGAGAAGGTTAACATCATTGACTTTCCCACGGTCTTTGGCTAATTTTGGCCTCTTGGGGGGGGGCTAATTAAGGGCACCCTTTTTTGGATCGAACTCCTCCAAGATGGCCCCACGATGGCCCCCCAAGGTTCCCCAAAGTGCCTCAAGAGGGCCCCGAAAGGCACCCAAGAGGCTTCAAGAATCCCCCAAGAGGTCCCCAAGAGGCCCCCGAAAGGTGTCCGTCTCATTGTTTTTCTCGACCTACCCTACCATCATCATCATCCATGACAGCACAACCCCGCACAACAATCAACTTCCTATCACTAGCAATGATGACGATACACATCGTCATCTTCATCATCATCACCCCCCAATGTGCCCCAAGAGGCTCCCCTGCGTCACCCAAGGCGCTCCAAGAGGCCTCCGAAGCCGCCAAGGGGCTCCTCAAGACGCCCCAAGAGAACTCCAATACACGTTCAAAAAGAGACTCCGAGAAGCATCCAAAATGCCTCAGGCCTTTCTGCTGGCCCTCCTCCTCCTCCTCCTCCTCCTCCTCCTCTTCCTCCTTCTCTTCCTCATCCCCTATTCATCCTCCTACCTCCTCCCCCCTTCTCCTCTTTAATTCTCCTCCTCCTCCGATTCCTCCTCCGTCCTCCTCTTCATGGGGTATGACGGCTTCCCCAACCCCTTCCACTGCATGCTCATCCACATCCCTCGAGAGGACAACTCGCCTGGGCATCGTTTTGGACCGGCTAGTGGGGTTACGCGAAGCGTTTATAATATTTGCAACAATTTCTAGGATGGAGGGCGGGTGGTTTTCAAACTCTCGCCTTAGCGCCGCGCACATCTGTCTTAAAACTTTATTCACGGGTGGTTGTGGATGGTTTTCAACGTGTTGCTCTGGCATTGGCGCCACTTTTTTGTTGTTGTTGTTGTTTTTGTTTTTTGTTTTTCTCTCAAAACTGCATCCGTTTCGAGGAAGCGTATGGTTGAAGTCTCAAGAACGGTGTTCTTGGTCGGTTTCGAATTGTCAGGACGCAACAGTCATGTTGTTTCGCGTTGTTGATGTCCCAAGAATGGGGATGTGGCACGGCGTAAGACTCTTGAACGGCTGCCTTCCAATGTCCTTCCGCAAAGAAAATCATGTCGGTGGGAACCTCTGAAGAGGGCTTGGAGAGGGGGTCCTTGCTACATCGTTGATGCGTCCTGGGTTTGCGCTTGTCTTCCTTCCCCTCCTCGTTCTCCTCCTCTCCTCCTCCCCCTTCGCCCCGCGCTCGCCAGGCTGCCAGCCAGCTTCCACGCGCGCATTTGCGCGGGTCCCCGGCCGCGGTCTGCGCGAGGGGGGCGCGCCCCACAGCCCCGGCCCACTGGCCGCTCCCCCCCCCTCTACGTGCGTGCGACGACCGAGGCCGGCGGCGCTGGCATCTCCCGAGAGGGGGGCCGCCGGGGGGGCCGACGGCCGCTGTGGGGCTGTCGAGGGCCGCCGCGGGCCGCCACAGGCAGCCCGACGGTCGCTGTTCGGGTGCAGCCGGAGGCCAGAGAGGGCCGTGGAGCCCAGGGCCCCCGACGTCGTGATTTTTGTCGCAGCATGCCCCCCCCCTGCAGGCCTGGACCCCCCGCTTCGCCCCCGACATCCTTCGACGGCCCCGAGGGCCACGGGGAGGGCCCCTTATCCAGGAGCCCCCTGCCCGGAGGACAGGGCCTTTTTCGCCAGGGCTCGAGGCCCGTGGACGCCGGGGGGAGAGGAGGAGGCTGGGCGGCGCGGCGTGGAGGAGGAAGGAGAGGGAAGCCGCGGGCGCTGCTTCCCTCGAGGCGGCCAGAAACGATCAATAACCTTCCCGCGTGAACTCTTCGCTGCGCGACGGGGTCCGGCGCCCGGGGCCGCAGGAGGGGCCTCCCGTGGCGGGCAGGGGCCGCCGGGGGGCGCTGGGCGCGCGTCCGTCCTCGTCGAAGCAGAGCGCCGCGTCGCAGGTGGCGCACGTGGAGACCCCGCGGCCCTGCGGGAGCGGCGCGGGTGGTGACCGCAGTGGCCTCTTGACAGCGTCTGCTCCTCCTCCTCCTCCTCCTCCTCCTCCTCTTCCTCACCCGCTCCCTCCTCCTTCTTCTTCTTCTTCTTCTCTTTCTTCTCCTCCTCCTCCTCCTCCTCCTCCTCCTGCTCCGTCTCCTCCTCCTCCTCCTCCTCCTGTTCCCGTCCTTCTTTCCCCTCCTCATCCTCCTCCTCCTCCTCCTGCTGCTCCTCCTCCTCTTGCCCCCTCTGTCCTCCCTCCTCCTCCGCCTCCTACTCGTCCCTCCTTCGGTTCGGAGGGCTTGCTCTTCACCGCCCTCTGCCCTGACCACCGCAAGCAATGGTGGCACCCAGCAGAACGGCGGCAAAACCATTGTGCTGGCACCAACTCCCCCGCTTCCTCCGTCTTCTCCTCCCATCTCCGCCTCCTCTCTCCTCCCCTGATTCCTCCTGCTCCTCCTCACCCGCTTCCTCATCCTCATCCTCCTCTTCCTCCTCCTCCTCCTCTTCCTCCTCCTCCTCCTCCTTCCTCCTTCTTGTTCTCCTTCTCCTCCTCCCCTGCTCCTTCTCGCCGTCATCGCCCTAATCCTCCTCAGTCGCTTCCTCCTCCTTCTCCTTCTTCTTCTTCTTCTTCCTCCTATCCTTGGTATGTTTGTCCTTCTCGGCTAAACCCGAGAGAGAGAGAGAGAGAGAGAGAGAGACAGAGAGAGAGAGAGAGAGAGCGCGCTAAGACGGTTTGAACGGACCGGCCCTACAAGGGCAGCGCGGGGGCGCCGGAGCCCTCAGGAGACGAGCGGCTGGAGGTCGGCGAGTAGACAGAGCGCAGGAATCGGAAAGATAGGCGCAAGAATCGGAAGGTAGAACAGAGGTGCCGGAAAGGAGTCGGAAAGATAGTCGCAGGAGTCGGATGGACACGGGTGTCGGAACCGCGTGGCTAAGTCGGAGTGAACAGTCGAATCTTGCATAGTAAGGCGACCCTGCCAGAACCACCCAGTCTTCGGTGGGTGGTAATGATCTTCGTTGGGTGGTAATTAGCGGCGCAAGTCCTGATAGGGCGCTCGCTCTGGACGGTGCGTGCTCTGCTTCTCACATCACCTCTGTTAATCCTTATCTCTACCACTTCCCCCCAAGCCACGATGCGCTCCCAGCAGAAGTCCACCGAGGATTGACCTCTTTCTGCCTCTGCTGCACTGGATGCGCACGCTAAAGATCCAGAGTCTACCTTTCAGGAAGTCTTGCCATCGACCCTCGGGGATCGAGGCAGGAGATGTTTGGACGTTTCCGCCCCATCTTGAGCGCCCGCAGGCCTCGTCATGCAGACATGACTCAGCACATACGCGCGCGCAGGGGACGCGCCTCCAACACGCACGCTATGATTGTGGCAGGTCGGCAGGGTCGAGGGTCATCTGCTGGGCAGGCCAAGGCCTGTACAGGAATGAACCACTCTCCTCAGCATGACGCACGAGTAGAGGCTCCCTAGATGGGATTCGAGTAGATGGGGTCGGAGGACGTCACCGCATCGCCGATACGTCGGCGATGCCTCGCCGATGCATCGGCGATGCATCGGCCATGCACTGGCGACGTCGACGATGCATCGGCGACGTCGGCGTGGAGAAAATCGGGCCCCACATCGAGCCGCATCGCTGACGCATCGCCGATGCATGGGCGATGCGGCGCGATCTCCTCCGACCCCCCCTCGAGGAGGCCCAGAATGAGGCCAGGGGAAGGGAGCGAGGCCTGCACCGCCAAATGCACGGCGTTGAGACGTCGTCGTCGGGGGGCAACCCCCTGTCCGACCCCCCAGTTTGTTGGGGAAGGGGGAAGAAAAATACCTGGAACAGCAGGGAACCAGGCTTGGAGCAGGGCCGAACTATTGCTCTGCTTCTCGCAGGCAGCTCCACAGCCTTGCTGTCTGAGGCGCTCCGACTTGAAATCTGGGGGGCCCCAGGAGGTCCGAAATGTATCGGACGAGACAAAACATCATATCTGGGTTATGCAGGTAGCTTCCGACTGCCTGCCAGAACGGACTGGGGCCGTGATATGGAATCTCCAACCCGCCCCAGCCTTCCTCCTACACTCCTCCTCTACCCACGCACAGGAAACTGCTCAGCCCTCTCAACCACGGCCTAGCCGAACTGGCGGCACACCACTCAGATGTCGGTCCGGCGCCGGGGCCGAAGAAAGAGACCAACCTGGCACTCAATTTGACTACCGCTCCTGGCCTGGAGGAGAGGGAGAGCTTCGAGCATGAAGAATGAAGGAGATACGGAAGCGGAGGGGCAGGGCGAAAGAGGGGAATCACAGGCTGAATCTCCCATTGCCCGCTCAACCTGTAACGCCCCTGGGGCGCCTTGGGCAGGGCTGATGTGAAGTGTGCCGCGTCGGTCGCTGCGTGGCCAGACGCAACAAGCAGAGAAGCAGCGGCAACGCTGCTCCGCGTTGCTCCGCGCTTCCCCTGTGAGCCTCCCGTCCGTCTGGTCGGGGAGCCTCTGGGCACCCAGGGCCCATTGGCAGCACGGCAGGAGTGCGAGAGACGGCTGAGCACGGGCGGAAGGCTGCATGCGGGTGTGCTGCCACACCGGCTCTGGCAGTCGGTCCGTGCCACTGGCGGGGCAGAGCGCAGAGTCTGGAAAGCATCATGTGGGTGCGTTGCGCCTCTGCGCGCGCATTCTGTGAGGTGCGAGGGGCGGGGTCCACCCCTCCTCCTCCAATGCGCGCAACGCCCGAGGCAACAACACGCGGACACAACCCCATACAACACCCGAAACAAATCCCCCTCCACCTGGATCCAGGATGGAGGATCATGGAGGAAAAACGGGGAGAAATGAAGAGGCCGAAACATGACCATCAAAGTACCGTGATGAGGCAGACTCAAACTCACTCATACTTGCTGCTGCGCTGCGTGCCCAGGCGCACGCCGTTGGGTAGACTTCTCCTCGTCCTCCTCCACCTCCTTGTGCTCCTCCTCTTCCTTCTCGTCGTCATCGTCCTCGCGTTCCTCCTCCTCCTCCGACGTCTTTGCGCCGAGGGCGAACGTCCATCGCTTGTTTTGTTGACGGCCTCTGGAGCCTCATGTCTTTGCGAACGCCCATCATTCCCTTGGTGCCGCCTGGAGCTGTGGATGTTTTTCCTATGTCTCTTACCTCGGCTTCGTGTGCCTGAGGTGAGGATGGGCCCGCTGTGAGGGCGTCTTGGACGGTGGCAATATGTTCAATGCTTCGTTCCCCCGGCTGTAGCTCGACTGTCGGACACTTCCGCGGATATCTGACCGACTGACCTCCTCCGCTGGATGCTCCTTCTTCTTCTTCTTCTTCTTCTTTTTCTTCTTCTTCTTCTTTTTCCTTCTCCTCCTCCTCCTGCTCCTCCTCCCCATCATCCTTCTCGTCGCTATCGTCCTATTCCTCACTCTCTTCCCTGTCCTCCTTCGCCTCCCTCTGCTGATGCCGTTCCTCCTCCTCCTCCTCCTCCTCCGACTTCTCCTCCTCCTTGCGCTTCTCCTCTTGCTCCGATCCTTCCTCCTCCTCCTCTTCCTTCCTCTTTCCCCTGGGTTTTGGGAAGTCCGACCGCTCATACGCCAAACAAGCTGGTAGGTCGATCCGCCCTTTAATGTACCCCCCGCCTCCCTGTGGTACACCGTACGTCCAGGGACTGTTTGTGTAGATACAGTTTCAAGCAATGTGTGCGGGGTCTTCTGGAGCTCTCTTGGACCCTCTCTTGAGCCCCCTGGCGCGGCGTGGGCCAGCAACTTGCTGCACGCCAACACATGCTGAACACATGAGGAGAGCATGTTCACCCACGGAAAAGTCCCCCCTCCCCTCCTCCTCCTCCTCCTCCTCTTCTTCTTCCTCCTCCTCCTCCACCTCCTCCTCCCCCCGTCTGGGGCAAGCTCAGCGGAGGCTGGTCTGTGCCAAGTCATCAAGCCCGACAAAAATGGAAGACGGGGTCGGGTGGGCTCTCCTCCCCCGTTCGGCCAGAACGCCCTAAACCATTTAGGATCCTCCCTGAAACATCCTACCCCTCAAACCTTCCAAAGCCCTCCTCGTCCATCCTCCCCGTGCTCGTCCTGGCCTTCAGCTCGCCAAGAAAACAGAACTTCCACATCCACGAAAGCAAAACATATTGGTGTGCCTTGAAGCGGTCCTTGTACTACTTCTTCGTCGTCGTCGTCCTCCTCCTCCTCCTCATCCTCCTCCTCGCTGCTACTTCACCTGCCCTTCCTCCATCATCGTCCTCGTCCTCGTCCTCGTCCTCGTCCCCATCGTCGTCGTCGTCGCCGTCGTCGCCGCCGTCGTCGTCGTCGTCGTCGTCGTCGTCTTTCTCCTCCTCCTCCTCGTCCTCCTCGTCCTCCTCCTCGTCCTCGTCCTCCTCGTCCTCCTCCTCCTCCTCCTCCTCCTCCTCCTCCTCCTCCTCCTCCTCCTCCTCCTCCGCGCGCGCACGTGGAACATTTTGGGGATGAGGGAGGACGTGGAGCAGCAGCCGGATGCTGACGAGGAAGATTCTTTGCCGCTGCACCACTCTGCCAGCCCTCCCGCGCACTGAATTTTACGATAACAACGGGCTCCACGCACACGCGCACCGTAAACGGGACGAGGCACGCGGAGCAGAAGCCGCCACTGACCGAACAGGGAAGGTGAGCCCTCGTGGCAACGACGACGCGTACACCACCAGGCAACCCTCGAGGAGGGCACTTCACATCACGATACCCGCCTTGTTTTTGATTGCATTCGGCATTCGGGCCAGGCGGGGCGATCGTGCCGGAATCCACCTGCACGTGTGAAGACACGGAAGTGATCACCATGCCCCGCTCGCCGCGCAGGCCTTCCCACACATGCTGCCGACGCTGTCGAAAGAGACGGGGAGGCGGCGAAATTGAAGTCGCTGCCAGGGCCGCCCAGCTCGACTGCGCCTGAAATCCCGATTCTTCGAACTCGTCGCGGACGTCCTCAGCCTCGGACTGTACCTCAACCGCGCCCTGGCTGCCAACACCCGCTGGCACTGCCGCGGCCGCCCCGCGAAAAGCCTCGGCGTCGAGGCGCGCTCGGCGACGGACGAATGGCTGCGGGCTCCTCCGCGCCTGCTTTGCGGAAGCGAGCAACTGTTGGTGCATCACTTCCAGCGGCACGGAGCGCTCCACGTCGGCGCGGAGTCACACAGCATTAACGCTGAGGTCCCCGCCGCGCTGCTGCTGGGCCTGCGCGAAGGACGAGACGACGGTGGCACCGCACGTGCACGCGATGCCCATGTGGAGCTCCGACGGGCTTGCGCTGGACCTCCCAACTGTCGCCGCCTCCGCCGTCGGCACAGTGTGAGCTCTGGCCCGCCGCCCTTGCGGGCCTGCCTTGCGCTGGATGGGGTTGGGTTCTGTGTCGGCCAGGGTGTCGGCCGACACGTCGAAGCTGTGCGTGGCACGTCGACGATGCGAGCCTTCTTCCCAGACAGCCACGCCATCAAGACTGGGGCGATCAGAGCGAAACGATTGGTCTGCTCCTTGACGGCGCACAGGGCGACCTGCAAAACAAGCATGCGGTCTTCAAGCTCCTAGTTTTCCCCTAAAGCTGGGCCCCGAACTTCCAACACATGTTGTCAACAGCTTCAGCAACCCGCGCGCGCCGCTGCCGCCTGCTCACGGAACGGCAGCTCTCGACCTCTTTCCACATACCAGGGGCGAGTCCTGTAGCCAACGGCAGCAACGCATCCCCAGCAACATCAGGCTGGGCGGACATGGTGGACGTTCGGCTTGAGCATCAATGGTTTGCCCACTGCGGGCTCTTGAGCCAACATGGCTACGGATGACGAGGAGGAGGAGGAGGAGGAGGAGGAAGAGGAATAACAGGAGGATGACCAGTGTAAACTCAAGACCCATCAACGATGTTGCAATCAACCCTCCCTCCAAGCTCCCTCCCTGTAGGCCTCTTCGAAGGAACCATTTTCGCTGAAGGAACTGCCCAGTCGAGAAAAACTGTTAAGATATCTTGAACTGTGCCAGAACACCATTCCTGGGACTTCAGCGCCGCGAGATACTGTTACTGTTGCGTCTTGACGATCCAGAATCGTGCCAGAACGCTGTTCCTGAGACTTCAACACCAAGAATCAACGTAACTGTTGCGCGCTGGCAATCGGACATTTGGCCAACGTACCATGTCTGGGCAGTTAGCCATGGGAATCCTTGGCGCTGTTGTGAACTCTTAAAAATGAATGTGCACGGCGCGCTCAAGCGAGACCCACAGTTTGAACAAAGAACCGCCCTCCATCCATGGTGCTCTTAGAATTTTGTATGCCGAATGTGCGCGGCGCTAAGACGAGAGCCACACTTTGAACACGACCAGCCCTCCATCTGTCAAACTCTTGCGGCGGCGCTGAGGAGAATCACATTTTGAAAACGACCTGTCCTCAATCCGTGAAGCTCTTGCAAATGTGAAACATCATGATAATGCATGGTGAGGGAGTCCCAAGCGGAACGCCCAGTCGCCCTTCCGACTGGCCTTGGGGTGCGGCAGGGGGTCATACGGACAAGAAGTGGAGGAGAAGGAGGAGGAGTAGGAGAAGGAGGATAATAATGAGGAGGAAGAGGGAACGTCTGGACACTACGGATCTTACGAACACAGCATGATCCAAATCAGTTCAGAAAGGAGGGGGCAGAGAATGCGGAAAAAGTGCGGACGACGACAAAGACGACGACGAGCCGCTCCTTCACCTGCTCCTCGCCCTCGACGCCGAGCCACTTCGCGGAGGCGCCCGTTGAGATGACCAGCGCGTCGGTCTCCCCTCGGCCCTTTGCTGCTCCTCTGCTCTCTGCCCTTGTGCTTCGACTGGGGTAGGAGGAGGACAAGGGGACTGTGATGATGATGCTGATGTTTATGATGCTGATTGTGATTATGATGATAGTGATGCTGATGATGGTGGTGCTGCTGTTGAGGTTGATGGCGGTGATGATGACGGTGGCGACGATAATGGTGATGCTGCGGTTGTTGATGATGTTAATGCTGCTGGTGATGATGATGGTGATTGTTCGCGCTCGTAGCATCATCGTCACCATCATCATTAATGTTACCATCATCGCTACTACCATTACTTTTCGTATACGGATGCTCAGTACTTGTCTCGTTACGATGGGTATTCGTATTACTACTATTCGTAAACTTACCGATATGGGAGTACCCGTAGCAACACTCGTACTTATAGCAATAACACGACTAATAATCGTTATTGATATCGTTCCAATGTGTATTTTGTTATTGCTGTTATGGGGGTATTGAACTATCAGTACCGAATCATTACTGTTGATCCCCCTCTGGTGATTTTCGTGTTTTCAATAGGTGCTCCCCCGGTTTTATCAGGGAAGGTTACGGGCCTGAAACTGGGCCCATGGCTCCCGGATTACAACAAAAACGGTTCCCGCCTGAGACCTCCTCGCGATGTACCCAAGACCCCCCCTCCCGCCTGAGACTTCCTCGCATTTTGCTCAGGAATCGCGCTCGCGCTTAGGACTTCCTCAGTGTACTCAGCAATCGCTCTCTCGGCGCTCTGGAGTCGCGCTCTCGCTGGAGACTTGCTTGCAATTTACGTTCGAATCGCGCTCTTGCGTTGGATCTCCCCGCAATTTACTCAAGCGCCGCGCTCCCGACACTCAGGCACCCAAGAGTTGCGCTCACGCTGAGGACTCACTCGC
>CAUYUJ010010724.1:400000-474222 GCA_963575745.1 Prorocentrum cordatum
CGGTGTCGCTCCACCTCCCGCTCAACCGTCCTCCCCGCGCCGCACAAGGCAACACGTGTAGAGGGGGGCTGCGTGCATCGAGCTAGTGTGGCGTCTTCAGCAGCAAGCGAAACTCTGACAGGCTGGAACTTGTCCGGCGCGGGCTCAGGAACATCTGGCCGCAGCGCCTTGCTGCTGCAGGGTCGGGTCACAGGCAGAGGCGCGCAGCAACCTGAGTGGATGTGCGGTGCGCGCAAACTGGTCGCACTGCCCGCACCTCTGCTCGCCCCAAGGTGCACGCAGTGGCGAAAGGCTTGCGCCACTTGCAGCACCAAGACGAAGCCAGCATCTGTCTCTGTTTCGCCTTGCGGGGAATACTGCGGCACGAGGCTGCTCGCGATGTGCAGGAGGAGCCCCGTCTTGAACGGGGTGTCTTGTCCCACAACGCGAGACTGGGGAGGGACAAGAAAACACGCCCATCGGGCCGCCAGGAGCCCGTGCAGTTCTGGCTGGGGAAAAGAATGCCAGGCGAAATCGCCTTGTCAAGCCTCGAAACATAGGTATCCGCTGGTTGCGCGCTGCAGCAATGAACCTTGATCCCACATGCCTATGGAAGATGTGGATGATGATGATGATGCTGATGCTGATGTTGATGATGACTTTCATGATGATGGTGATGATGTTGATGATGATCCGGATGATGATGCTGAGGAGGAGGAGGAGGAGGAGGAGGAGGAGGACGACGACGGCGGATTTTTTGGGGCAAGGAGTTAACGTTCGAGGACTGTTTCCAAAAAAGAAAGGGTGCGGGGACGAGAAGGATGGGGGGATGATGATCATGGAGGACAGCGATAAGGAAGAGGGGGAGGATAACGATAATGAGGATGAGAAGGAGGAGGGAGGTGGAGGAGGAGGGAGGATGGCAGCGTCTAGCGCAGACCCCAGTGCCTGCAGCTTCGAGGCTTCGAGGAGAAGAGGGACGACGACGACGACGACGACGACGACGTATGAAGTACGAAGACGGACGGGCGGCGACGGACGACGGCGACGGTGATGACGACACCGACGATGACAGACGACGGAGGGACGACGGCGACAGTGCCAGCGACGGACGACAGACGGCGACGGCGGCGGCGACGACGTCTGACGACGCCGACGGCGACCATGCCGGCGGCGGCGGCGACGAAGGCGGTCCCCAGCGGCCTTGGAGGGCACCCGAACGCGGAAGGGCCGCACCGAGAGGTCCACGGCCGTCACGGTCTGCTCGCGCACCTGCGGGGCGCGAGCGGCGGAGGCCCTCCGTGCGGTCGGTGCTGCTGCTGCTGCTGCTGCCGCTGCTCCCTGCCCGCTTGTTCTTCCTCGTGCGATGCCGTGGCGAGGGAACCACGGGCACCGGCAGGCAACCTGGCTCAGCGCGATGCGGCAAACCATATTTCCACAACCGCTCCCGTGCCTCGGCTGGCTACAATAGCGCAGCGGGGCCCAGCAGGGTCCCTGCGCCCCCTTCTCCTCCTGCGCGGTGCTGCGCCTGTGCGCTGACGTGTCTGTGCGAGTGCGTGCCGTGCGCCTTGGCCTGCACGGTGTTCTGATCGTGCGGGGCTCCAAGCTTCGTGCGTCCGCGGCCCTGCGGTCCTCCGTGTTCAGGTTGGAGAGTTCGCGGCTGGCGGCTCGCCTGCTTTCTCGATACCTGTGTCCTGCGTCGCCTTACTCCTTTCCCTCCGCCTCCTCCCTTCCCCCCGCCTCCTACCACTCCTACTCCCCCTTCTCCTGATGCTCCTCCTCCCCCTCCTCCTCCTCCTCCTCCTCCTCCTCTTCCTCCTCTTCCTCCTCCTCTTGTTTTCCTCCTCCTCCTCCTTCTCCTCTTGCTCCTCTTCCTCTTCCTCTTCCTCTTCCTCCCCCTCCCCCTCCCCCTCCCCCTCCTCCGCCTCGCCCTCCTCCTCCCCCTCCCCCTGGGTGCGGAGAAGGCACTGGAGGGGAAGGGAAGGATGGGGGGAGGAAGCACGAGGAGGGAGCAGGGGGCCACGGCCTCGCGGCCGCCTCCGCCGCTGTGGCCGCCGCCGCCGCCGCCGCCGCGCCGGCTCGGCGGCGCCTCGGCCCCGAACTTCTCCGCCTGCTTGCGCAGGTCCTCCATCAGAGTCGGGCCCCCCACCGCCTGGCCCACGGGAGGCCGCGGGCCGCGGCCGATCACCGCCAGGCCGCCAACCAGCCGCCGCCGCCGCCGTCGCCGCCGTCGCCGGCGGCGGCGGCGCCGTCGGCCTGCACCGCGCCGCCGCGTGGGCGGACGCGGACGGAGCGGATTGCCTGTGGCACCCGTGCCACGCCGAGAAGGACCGGGCGAAGGGCGCCTGGGGGGCGTAGCCTCCAGGCGCGCGCACGGAGCAGTGAGCTGTGATAAATCATCATCGACGTCGTCATCGTCGTCGGCCTCGCCGCCACTGCCCCGCCAGCCTCACTGTGACGTACCCAGTCCAGAGAATGCGGCAGGAGCCGCCTGGCACTTCTCCGTCGCATTCTTTTATCACGGCCAACCCTCGACAAAACTAACTCCACAAACGGTTGACGCCCCTCTTCAATGTCGCACCCTTTCAATGTCGACGCAGAGCGAACCGCGGCCTGAGCACGTGTGACTCCGAAGTTTCACGGTGGCCGACACTGGAGAGGGGGCGCTGACAAGTACTTGGCACGCAATGTCACCCAAACCCAGAACATCACATCGACAAGGAAACTGCGTAACACATTTGAGGTTCATCTAGTCGAAGATAATAGGCCGCATCGGCACGGAACTAGAATCGAATCGGATCGACAAAGCCGGGACTAACAACAGCGCTGTGCAAACATCGGCCCGCATCGCACAGTCGGAATCGAATCGGATCGGGCAAACCAACATCGATATCGAATTGGATCGATCTGACCGAGATGGGCTCTGCTCGGAAGGCCTCCGGAAAAAGCACAGTAAAGCCTCCAGACACCCTGCCAGTGGGGCCTCCAGTAGAGCCAGGGGAATCAACAACGACATACATATCACAGCTCTTAGGTCCGCGCGGATTTCTCGGATCGGCGCTGGACCACCCTCCCTGGCACGCCTCCGGCGCCAGGGGCGGCGCCGACGGCGCCGTCAAGGGACCCCGGCGCCGATCGAGAGGAATCCGCGCGGACCTCCGAGAGCTGATGTTCCCGTCGTGGCTCGTTCCCCCGAGGGCGGCCAGCCGGGGCCCCCCCCGCGGCGCCTCGGTGTAGCCGGGGAAGTTCTCCACGTCGGAGGTGAGCATCAGCTGGCCCCCGGGCAGGTCGCCTGCGGCGCTGCGCGCGAGCGGAGCGGCCCCTCCGCGGCGCGGCTCCGCGTGGCGCCCGGCCAGAGGGGGGGTCGGAGGAGGTGAGGCTGGGGGGCTGTGGAGCCCCTCGTCGTTTTCAGATGGTTTTCATCAATGAAGCGCTCCTTCGCCCTTAAACTTCGATTGTTTTTTGTCATGTTTCTTGTCGCCGTGATCCCCTCATAGTATTCTTCTCTCGTTACATCGTTCTCTCGTCTTCTCTCTCTCTCTTTGTCTCTCTCTGTCTATCTCCTGCACTAGGCCAATGCATGCCGATGCGATACCAATTCATTGCCAATCAATGCCAATGCCAATGCAATGCCAGTGGGGGAATCCTTTCGTTCGGTGGATTCCATTACGAATCCTTTATGGATGATGTCATTACGGATCCTTCTTCGGAGGATTTCAATAGGAAAATTTCTGTGGAGGGCTTCGATAGGCATCTTCCTTTGGAGGGTTTCACTATGAATTTTTCTTGTGGGAGGATTCAATCGAAATCCTTTTTGTGGAGGGTTTCGATAGGAGTCCGTCTCCGGAGGGAGCCATTAGGACTCGCCAGCGCAATGCCAACGCAATGCCAACGGAGTGCCAACGCAATGCCAAACCAATGCCAAGGCGATCCCAATCCAATGCCAATGCAATCCCGATGGGGGGTATCCTTTGTGGTAGATTCCAAAATGAATCCTACCTGTGGAGGGATTCGGTTAGAATCCTTCTGTGGGGGGTTTCACTATGAATCCTTCATGGGGGGCTTTCAAAAAGATCCCTTCTTGTGGAGGGTTTTTATTGGAATTATTCTGTGGTGGGGGCCACTAGAACTCGCCAGCGCAATGCCAAAGCAGTGCCAACGCAATGCCAAACCAAAGCCAAGGCGATGCCAATTTGATGCCAACGCAACCCCAATGGGGGGAATCGTTTGTGGTAGATTTCAATAGCAATCCTTCTAAGAACCTTTCTGTGGGTGATGTCATCCACAGAGGAATCCTTCTAAGAACCCTTCTTCGGGGGATTTCAATAGGAAACCTTTTGTGGAGGGCTTCGCATGGAACCCTTCTGTGGAGGATTTCAATTTCAATCCTTCTTGTGGGGGGGGATTCAATAGGCATCCTTCTTGTGGGGGTGTTCAATAGGAATCCTTCTGTGAAGTGCTTAAGTAGGACTCGCCAGCGCAATGTAGGCGCAATGCCAACGTACTGCTAAGCACTGCCATCGCAATGCCAACGCAATGCCAATGCGATGCCAAACCTTTGCCAAACCAATACCACTGCAATGCCGATGGCGGGATTCCTGTCTTCCAGCAGTTTTCAATAGGAATCCTTCTGTGGATGATTTGGCTACAAATCCTTCTTCGGAGGATTTCAATAGGAATGCTCCTGTGGAGGGTTTCGATTGGAATCCTTCTGTGGGGGGTTTCACTATGAATCCTTCATGTGGGGGCTCAAACGGAGCCCTTCTGGTGGAAGGTTTTCATAAGAATCCGTCTGTGGGGTGAGCCATTCGAACTCGCCGGCGCAATGTCAATGCAGTAGCAACGCAATGCCAAACCAATGCCAAAGCGAAACCAATCCAATGCCAATGCAATGCCAATGGGGGAAATCGTTTGTGGTCGGGTTCAATAGGAATCCTTCTTATGGAGAGCTTCGAATGGAATCCTACCGTGGGGGAGTTCAATATGACCCCTTCTTATGGAATGCTTCAATCGGAATGCTTCTTGTGGGGGTTCAATAGGAATCATTATGCGAAGGGGGGTATTGGAACTCGCCAGCGCAATGCCAGCGCAATGGCAAAGCAGTGCCAACGCAATGCCAAACCAATGCCGAGGCGATCCCAACCCAACGCCAACGCAATGCCAATGGGGGAAATTCTTTGTGGTAGATTTCAATCGGAATCCTTCCGTGGAGGGCTTCGCATGGAATCCTTCTTTGGAGGGTGTCAGTATGAACCCTTTTTGCGAGGGTTTCAATCGGAGTCCTTCTTGTAGAGGGTTTCAGCAGGAGTCCTTCTGTGGAGCGTTCCATGAGGACTCGCCAGCGCAATGCTTGCGAAATGCAAGCGCAATGCCAAAGCACTGCCAAGCGCAATGCCAACGCGATGCCAAACCATTGCCAAACCAATGCCAATGCAATGCCAACGGGGGGAGTTCTTTCTTTCGAAGCATCTCAATATCAATCCTTCTGCGGGTGGTTTCAATAGGAATCCATCTGTGAAGTGGAGGATTTCAATAGGAATCCTTCAGTGAAGGGTTTCGATAGGAATCCTTCTGTAGAGGATTTCACTGAATCCTTCTTGTGGGAGCGTTCAATAGGAATCCTTTTGGGGGGAGGGCAGATGAAGCCACGTCGGATTCTCTTTTTTTCGCCGCCGACCCCCCCGCTCCGAGAAAAAAATGCGGCCGCGCCGTTTTTGTTGTTGTTTTGTTATTCCCCATATCCAAAGATGGGGTTCTTGTTATTGGCGGACCGCGCCGGAAGGACACAGAACAGGACAGAACACCACACCCATCACTCAGACACACACGTAAGTTATTCCCCATATCCTAAGATGGGGTTCTTGATTCCCCATATCCAAAGATGGGGTTTTTGATTCCCCACTCACTCATCACTCAGATTCACTCATCAAGACTCACTCATCACTCAGACTCAGTCCTCACTCAGACACACCACTCATCACTCAGACTCACCACTCATATTCACTCATCACTCAGACTCACTCATGCTCTCTCATCACTCAGACTCAGCCATCACTCAGACTCAGGCGATTCGCTCGTCTCAGCAATCTAAAAGGGGCGGCGGGGGGGTATTTCACGGGGTCCCGTTCGCGGAATTTTGTTGGGATGTCTCAGGCGGTTTGGCCATTTTCTGGTCCAACATGTTTCGTTTTCGGAACAGATTTGGAGGATGTCTCAGGCGATTCGCTCGTCTCAGCACTCTAAGGGGGGCGGCGGGGGGGTATTTCACGGGGTCCCGTTCGCGGAATTTTGTGGGGATGTCTCAGGCGGTTTGGTCATTTTCTCTTCCAACATGTTTCGTTTTCGGAGCAGATTTGGAGGAAGAGGAGGAGGAGTCAGGAGGAAGAGGAGGAGGAGGAGGAAGAGGAGGAGGAGGAGGAGGAGAGGAGAGGATGGATGATGATGATGATGATGATGATGATGATGATGATGATGATGATGATGATGATGATGATGAGAGGAGAAGAGAGGAGGAGACTGGGGAGGAGGAGGAGGAGGACGAGGCAGGGGAGGAGTAGGAGTAGGAGTAGGCGGAGGAGGAGGAGGACGATGATGAGGAGAAGGAGGCGAGCATGAGCACGAGTAGGAGCAGTAGAATGGGATGATGATGATGATGATGATGATGCTGGTGATGATGATGATGATGATGATGGCGATGATGATGATGATGATGGTGGTGGTGGTGATGATGATGATGATGATGATGATGATGATGATGATGATCGCAACGACGATGGCCGCGCCGCTTTTTTGATAATCGAGGAGGAGGAGGAGGCGCAGGAGGAGGAGGAGGAGGAAGAGGAGGAGGAGGAGGAGGAGGAGGAGAGGAGGAGCAGGAGGACGGGGAGGGGCAGGAGGAGGAGCAGGAGGAACTTCGAACTTCGAGGTCTGGAGGCCCGTTTCGGGCTCCGGCACTGATGATGGTGATGATGATGATGATGATGAGGATGATGAGGAGGAGGGGGAGGGAGGAAGGAGGAGGAGGAGGAGGGGAAGAGGAGGAGCAGGAAGGGGATGATGACGACGATGACGATGACGATGACGATGATGATGATGGTGATGATGATGGTGATGATGATGCAGATGATGATGATGATGATGACGATGATGACGATGAGGGGGATGATGAGGAGGAGGCTGGTGATGATGGTGATGATGCTGATGATGATGATCATGATGATGACGACGATGATGAAGAGGATGAGGATGCGTAAGAGGACGATTAGAATGACGACGACGACGACGATGATGATGATGATGATGAGGATGAGGATGATGATGATGATGTTTGCCCCGCTCTCTCAGAGGTCTCTGGGGGAGAAGGAGAAGAAGGGGGAGGAGGAGGCAAAGAGGTTCCGCTTTCTCGGAGGAGGAGTCGGAGGAGGACGAGTGGAAGAAAGGGAGGAAACCGAAGGCGAGGGGCCCCGTTCGTAGAATTTCGTGCGCATGGCTCAGGCGGTTTAGGCACTTTCTGGTGCAGCATCTCTCGCTTTCCGACTCCACGAATGGGAAGGGGAGTGGGAGGAAGAGGAGGAGGAGGAGGAGGAGGAGGAGGAGGAGGGGGAGGAGGAGGAGGAGGAGGAGGAGGAGGAGGAGCAGAAGGAGGAGGAGGAAGAGGATGACGAGCCCGCAGTCGGAGGCACGCCTCGGAGCCCTTCAAGGACGCCCTCGTCGTCGTCGTCGTTGTCGTCGCCGTCGCCGTGGCCATCGCCATCGGCACAACCACTGGCAGCACAACCAGCACAACCATCACCAGAAGAACCACCAACAGCACAAGCGGGGCGGGCGATGCGAGCCTCGGCCCCGCAAAAGCCTGCGGGCGAGCACCAGCGCAACCAGCGCAACCATCACCGGCACAACCGCTAGTGCAATTACCACCAACGTAACTACCACCAGCAATCCTTTTCAGGGGTTGCGCATTAACAGTGGCGACAGCCGCCACCAGCACAACTTAATATATTCATTTGTGGCCGCATTGCGGCCAAGCCGTGGTGCGAATGACTACCACCAGCTGGAGACGATGTGGCTCTGCACTGTCGCTCCCTGTGTCACCGGCAGAACAACCAGCACCAACACAATCAGCACAGTCGCCACCACCAGCACCACCAGTACAGTCAGAACAGCCGCCACCAGCACAACCACCGGCAGCACAACCAGCACAACCACCACCAGCAAAACCACCAACAGCACAATCACCAACGGCACAAGCGCCAGCGCAACTTGGTACCACAACCAGCACAACCACGATCAACGCAACCATCACCAGCGCCACCATCACCATCAGCCCAACCACTGGCAGAACAACCACCACCAGCACGATCAGCACAACCACCACCAGCACAACCACCAGCAGCACAACCAACGCAACCATCACCATCACAACCACTTACAACACAACAATCAACAGCACAAGCGGGGCGGGCGATTCGAGCCTTGGCCCTGCAAAAACCAGGGCGGTGGAATGCCCTGTCGCCTGCGGGCGAGCACGATTGCGCGGGCGCGAGCCCGCGAAAATTGCCAAATAGGCATTCCACACGCCGGGGAAAGCCCAAAAGGGCTTTCGGCTGCTCCACTCCTCCTCTCTCCTTCCTCCTCCTCCTTTCTTCTTTCATCGCAGTAGGCACGTCCCCCTGGGTGCCATCCCGCCGCCAGCGCGAAGATAACAGGCACCTGGGGGGGCGCCCCGTTCCGCGAACCCCACTGCAGAGTGGGGATCTCGACCTCCCAATGGGGTTCGCGGAGCGGGGGCGGATCGAAAAACTGGAAAGCGCGCTGTCTGAACTAGCGTGATGGGAGGGGGGGGGGGGTGCACCGTTCCCTCGGATGGGCACACCCCCCCCCTCCAGGATAATCGCCCCTCTCCATCCTTTCCCTCTCTTGCCTTCCTTTCCCTCCTTCCTTGACTGCTATCTCAGACGCCTACGGCGTATCACTGCCGCCCGCTCACCCGCGGCTGTGAGTGAATTGCGAGGAAGTCCCAGGCGGAAGCCGCTTCCTATGGTTCTGATAAACCTTTCCCCGAAATGGCAAATTGCGTATATTGGTCGTTGTCCTTGCGGACAACGAAGCGTCGGCGTCTGGAGCAGCGGGCGTGACAATGCGTCCATGAAGACACTGGGCGCACGGAGCTGGCGCGACGATCTTACGCGCCGTGGCTCCTGGGCCTCAGGGGGCTCAGGCTTCTCAACCTCCAGGGCAAAATCCAGGGACCTACGTCGTCGCCGTCCCTCCAGTCGTTCTTTTGTTCTTCCAGGTTGAATGCATATTTCATTTGCAGGGATGTTTTTCACATTGGGGGCCCCGTCGGTGGCCCCCAGTGGCGGTGCTGCTTGTGGCAGGGCGATGGCTGGTGCTCTCTGTTCAAGGTTGAAGGCCCACTCTCGCAGCTTGCATGTTTCCGGTGCCCTCCAATTGTTTTTTGGTTGTTCGAGGTTGAAGGCCAACTCACTCTTGTTCGTATAGTTCCGGTGCCACTGCGCGCTCTTTGGCACCGCGGAGGTTGCAGGTTCGTGTGCTTGTTCGGTGGCGCTACGGTTCAGCAGAGACCGCTTGCACGGGAGGACTGTGCAGGGACTCTATGGGCTCATTGAGGATCAAGAATACGAGGAGGATTGCCGGAGGCGTCACCTGAAAGGGTTACACTTCCGTGAGGATCAGGAGTACGAGGAGGATTGCCGGAGGCGTCACCTGAAAGGGTTACACTTCCGCGAGGATCAGGAGTACGAGGAGGATTGCCGGAGGCGTCACCTGAAAGGGTTACACCTCCAGCGGCCGGAGGCTTCACCTGAAAGGGTTACATCTCCGGCGCGTTATTGTGTTGTTTGTGTGTGCTTGTTCTGTTCCATGGTGTTGTTTGTTGTCTTGCCTCAGGTTGTTTTCTGTTTCTTGTTATTACTTGGACGCCTCCTACTGCCTCTTCCTCCTCCTCCTCTTTCCTCCTCCCCTCCTCATACTCAGACTTACTCATACTCAGACTTACTCATACTCAGACCTACTCATACTCAGACTTACTCACACTCAGACATACTCATACACAGACTTACTCATACACAGACTTACTCACACCCAGACGTACTCATACACAGACTTACTCATACCCAGACTTACTCATACACAGTATTACTCATACTCAGACTTACTCATACCCAGACGTACACATACACAGACTTTCTCATACACAGACCTACTCATACCCAGACTTACTCATACACAGACTTACTCATACACAGACTTACTCATACTCAGGCATACTCATACTCAGACCTACTCATACTCAGACTTACTCAACACACATCAGATTTGGAGGATGTCTCAAGCGGGGCGCTGGTTTCAGCACCCCTAAGGGGAGCCGCCAGGGGTGTTGCACGGGCTCGTTCGCGGCCATTTTGTGGGGATGTCTCAGGCGGTTTGCTTGTTTCTGGGCCAACATCCTTCGCTTGGAGAGCAGATTGTGAGGATGTCTCAGGCGGGGCGCTGGTTTCAGCACCCCTAAGGGGAGCCGCCAGGGGTGGTTGCACGGGCTCGTTCGCGGCCATTTTGTGGGGATGTCTCAGGCGGTTTGCTTGTTTCTGGGCTCAACATCCTTCGCTTGGAGAGCAGATTGTGAGGATGTCTCAGGCGGGGCGCTGGTTTCAGCACCCCTAAGGGGAGCCGCCAGGGGTGGTTGCACGGGCTCGTTCGCGGCCATTCTGTGGGGATGTCTCAGGCGGTTTGCTTGTTTCTGGGCCCAACATCCTTCGCTTTCGGAGCAGATTTGGAGGATGTCTCGAGCGAGGCGCTCATTTTCACCCCCCAGGTGGGCCAGATTTTGAGGATGTCTCGATCGGTTTGCTTGTTTTGGTGGCCAGGCTCGTGGGCGCAGATTCTTCTCAGGATGCCACAGGAGGCTCCAACAGGCTCCAGGAGGCCCCAGGAGACCACATGAGGTCCCAGGAGGCATCAGGAGGCCACAGAAAGACTCAAGAGGCCACAGGATGTCCCAAGAGGCTCCAGGAGGCCCCAGGAAGCTCCAGAAGGCCTCAGGAAACCACAGGAGGCCCCAGGAGGCAACAGGAAGCGCCAGGAGGCCTCGGAAGGCAACAGGAGGCCCCGAGAGGCCCCAGGAGCAGGAGGCCTCAGAAGGCAACAGGAGTGGCTCCAATCCCATGTGTTTTACGTATGCTCCTATCGATTGGGCCTCACCTGGAGCACGATTCTTTGATGTTCTACGTATGTTTCTATAGATGGTCCTTCTCCTGTGTACACAATCCTAAATGTTTTACTCATGTTCCTATGTATTGGGCCTCTCCTGGGGCACGAGTCCTTGGTGTTTTACGCGTGTTCCTATAGATTGCCCTTCTCCTGTGGCTCTAATCCGCAATGTTTTATGTACGTCTGTTGCTATAGATTGCGCCTCTCCTGGGGCACGAAACCTTCCTAGGAGGTCCCAGGAGGTCCCAAGAGGCTCCTGGAGACCCCAGGAAGCCCCAGTAGGTTTCAGGAGGCCCCAGGAGGCCCCAGGCTCATGCACAGAGACGCGCTCGTACTACTGAGGCTCATTCACACTCCAATTCATTCGCAGTTAGATTGATGTCCAGACCGTCACAACTGAAGCCCGTTAATATTCGAAAGCTCTTGCGCCTAGACATTCACGGCGGACAGGTCCATGCGAGTAGATGCACATATGGGGAGCTCCACGCAGTGAATATTTTTTTTGTTTGTTTTGTCTTTCTTCTTCGGGTGGGGGTCGGAATTCTTCTCTTGAGGATTTCAAAAGAAATATCCTTCTGTGGACGGATTCAATAGAAATCCTTCTGTGGACGGGTTCAACAGAGATCCTTCTGTGGACGGGTTCAATAAGTTCTTTCAATACGACCCCCCCTCCCCCTAAAAAATGGGCGGCCGCGCCGCCGATTTTTCTGTTAGGAGGAGGAGAAGGAGTTGGTGGAGGAGGGCGAGAAGGAAAGAGAGAGAGAGAGAGAAAAGAAGATGGATAACGAGAAGGAAGAGGATCACGGCGACATGCAAACATGACAAATAATCACGAGGAAGAGGAGGAACAAAAATCACAATCGAGTGGCAAAGAGGCGCTCCGAAAGGAACCGGATGACAAGAGCGAGGGGCTTCACACTCCCCCGCTCTCGAGGAGATGAGATCGGGGGCGTCCAGGAGGGGGCCCGCAGCTGACTGCCCGAGGCACGCGCGCGGACGGAGAGGGAGGGGACCCGGGGGCCGTGCCGCAAGAAGGACGGGGGGGCCATGGCGTCGGGGGAGGCCGCGTGGCCCTGGCCAAGGCATGCCCCCCCCAAGAACGGCACCCTCCTGGCGACGCCGGGGCCAGGACAGACTCGGACCGGGACAGAGCGGAGATCTCTGAGACATGGCAGTTCTGGAGGATGTGTTGCGCGCCGCGGCCGTTGCAGAGCGCTCCAGAACGCTCGAAGAGCGTGAGGGCGTCTTGCTTTAGACTCAGGCGAGTCTACTTGCACCGCATTCCCCTCCCCCTCTCTCCCCCCACCCCCCTTCTCCGCCGCCTTCTCGAACAGCGCTGGGCCCCGAAAAGGCGCGCAAGCGAGTCCCGACTTGCGTGACCCCCCCTCCCTCCTCCCTCCCCCCCCCCCCATGCCAGTGAACCTGCTGGAGTCGAAAGGAAAAACGGCCCCCGCTCCAGAACGCCGCGGAGCGTCTTGTGACCCCAAACCCTGGGCCCGCCCGCCGTGCGCCCCCGCTCTCCCCTCCCTCGGGACCAACGAGCGGGACGCCGCGCACCCCATTCGTTCATGGAGCTCCCTCACGGCGCGCCCCAGAAGCCTTGATGAAACCATCCTCCCACAGACCCTACCAGACCTTGTTTTTAGACGCTCCCTCACGATACTCCCCAGAAGCCTTGATAAAACCATCCTCCCACAGACCCCACCAAACCTTGCTTTCAGACGCTCGCAAGGGGCACGGAAAAATGGGTACAATGCCCAACACATGTTTTCCAAGACCTACAGCGGCCGCTGTCGGGCAGGTGGCCTTCTGTCTCGCATGGACAGCGTCCACGGCGACGCCGACGGCGACCCCTGTTCAAAATGGGCAGGAACCAATGTGAGTCTTCGTGCCTAATCTTTCCGTACCCGTGTCGACCGTCCCGATTGCTCAATGCTGTCGCTCGGGGATCTACTGGCCTGGGTCAATCCAGACCTGGGTCAGTCAGGCCTTGCAAGATTCTGCAGGATCCTGCGCGCCCGGGTCACTGCACCCCTGGCCCTGCAGGATGCTGCAAGATCCGGCGCTCTTGCTGACCCCCGCTTGCATTGAGACCTCCCCGCCTCTTGAGCCCCGCATCGCTCCATCCCTCCCTCGGGCCGGCCACGGCGGCGGGGGTGCTCGGGGCTCGGCCACCGCTGCCAGTCTTCGTGCCCAGTCTTTCCGTACGCCTGTCGATCGTCCCGATTGTTCGGTGCTGTCGCTCTCTCCCCTCTCTCGGGCCAGCCACGGCGGCGGGTGTCGTTGGGGCTCGGCTCTCCCTCGGACGCTGGGCCGGAGCACCGTCGCTGGCCCCGGGGCGCGGCAGCGCCGGGCGCGGCCCAGCGCGAGCCCAGGGAAGGGCGAGGGAGACAAGCAGAGGCAGAGAGCTGCAGGACCGGAAGTCTCCCATTGCTGCGAGATGGGGGCGGGCGAGAACGAGGATTCCCTGACAAAGCATCCAGGGGGCTGGAGGATCTGTCCGCGGGGGAGCACACTCTGCTTGGGGAGAACCCCAGCTCGTAGCCTGTATACGGGGATGACAGCAAGGGCACGAGGATGAGGAGGAGGGAGGAAAGGGCGGAGGAGGGAGTACGATGAGGTTTCTCCGTGGCTATTTTGGCTCAAATCCAAAGGTATTGCTCAAGAATTTGTGCGCTTGGCACGGGGGAGTGTCGCGGCCCCCGACAACTTACCTGGCGTTCTCCCGCCTGGCTTTCACATTCAGTCACGGTCCGCTTAATGAAACCTCTCTTTCCTGGTACATTTCTTGGATGGTGCCTGCTCCTGCTTTCACTTACCAGCCCTGGGTTCAGGACGGTGACGACGACGACGCGGGTTGGATAACCAAGGGAGGCGGCAGGGGGGGCAAATTCTCTACCATCTCTTGTTCGGTTTGTGGTTGCCGCAAAAACCTCATCCACTGTAAAACATGTAAACCTTGTAAGTCGCCCCTCGCTCATGTGCAGCCTTCTTCACGCAAGCCGTCCGTTGGCCGATGGGCAGCTCAGCAGTTGAGCAATGGCGAAGGAGGAGGTGGAGGCAAGTCTGCGCAGAAAGGGAATGACAAAGTAAGGGCAAAGACGACGGCCATCTGTCCAACTCCGACTCGAGTGGAGGCGATGTTCCACAAGCGGTGCACCTAGGTTCCGTTCCCACCCTCTCTGTTTCAGAACCTACTACCATGGCGGAGCTGTCTCGCAAAGCTGGAGATGTGGATGCCGCCAGCTTCTACAGTCAGCTTGCGAGGTCACTCTCTGGGCCTGAGGAGGTGGTCCAGCCTCCTCACCAGCGCATCCAGCATGCTCAGGCAGACGTCAAGCGTATGGAGCGCACGCTGCCCCACGAGTTTCGGAGGCCGTCTACGTGGAGAAGCGAGATCGAGACCCCAAAGGAGCTGGTTCTCAAGTTCAAGGCTGAGCTGGATATGGCAGATGAGAAATACAACCTGGAGCTTTCGATCACAGCGTTGCCCAAACCAGAAGCTTTCTTGCCCGCCGACATCGGCATCATATATTTCATCGATGGCAAACTTCATTCGACACGTCCCTCAATATTGATAGTCTCTTTGACGTGCAGAAGATAACTGCTGAGTTTTGACCTCACGCTCGACCATGAAGCGGAGTTGGCCCAAAGGCAGAAATACCATGTCCGATGCCATCGAGACTCTTGCGTCAACCCTCTTCGAGGGGGCCACTGAAGCAACGGCTGCGGCCAAAGCAGAGCACGAGGTACACAAAGCTCGCCTCAGCAGAAAAAAGCGGGACGGCGCAGCATCGGGTGGGGAACCTTCTCGTGCAGCAGGCCGTACTGAAGGTGGTGGTGGCGGAGCCAGCCTAGGTAGTGATGGTGGCGCGGCGACGGCAGCAGCGGTGCCAGCCGAGTCAGGAGGAGCTGAACACATCAGAGACTCCGTGGCTATGCAGTTGTCAAGGGGCTCCCCCTTCGCGCCAGCTGCCACGTTGGGGGGGTGCTCTCCTCGCGGCCTTCGCAGTGCTGGCCTTCATGTGTGCAGCAATCGAGTTCGTCGCTGTCGTGGACTGCGTCGCTACCTGCTGCTCTACCTCCTCGGACTCGCGTGGCACGCACGCTTGAATCAATCGGGCACTGGCCAGTTTCCAGCGAAGGCTGCCCTCCAGCAATGCTTGTGCCCGTTTCTGTTCTCCGCGTCTGTGAAGCCTGCAGTACCTCTCTCTTTACTGCCGAGTTGCCCCTGGAGCGCGAAGCAGAAGGTCCTGGGTCCCCTTTCGTCCTGGCCAATCTGGACAATATGGCGTTGACCATCTGGACTGTTCATGCCAACTCCTGGGATACCCTCCTGGACATCCTGGAAACGGACCCTGATACCCACATTCTCCCGGTTCGAGCATATAGGCGTCGGGATCGTAAAGCTGCGTCGTGCTTCGGCGAACTCCCTCAGATTAGGCTGGAAGTCTGTCTGGATATGGGGTGCATTTGGTCTTCAGGAAGGAACATCTTCTGGAGCTGTTGTCCTTGCCTGGGCTGAGCTAGGTCTGTACGAGATGAAGAGAGGAAGTTCGGTTGATTGTCGTATCCAGGCGTGTATGGTGCACGCTCCTGCTTCCTCTGCGTTCTGCCTCAAGTCCTTGCATCTTGAGCACTCGCGCGGTCTCCACGAGTCCAACTCGGGGTCGCTGGCCAAGCTGGGCGAATTCCTGCAGAATCTAGGTGTGTGGCTTCGTCGTTGCATGCGATTTCAACTTTAATGTCGAGGTCCTGCACCCTTCTGGCTTCGTTTCCAACTTATGGGCTCGTCTTGTATGCACTGGCGGACATACCCACTTCCTCTCCCAAGGTCCCAAGGCAAGCCCGATGCGTTCGACGTCTTCGTTGTCTTTGGGTATTCGGGGAAAGGTATTCGTAGCATCAATGTGGCGGGTGATTCCTCGTTGCATCCCCAAAAATCTGTGAAATTCCACTTCCCACCCTCAGCTTATTCACCTCAAGGCTCTCTCGCCTTCAGGAAACCTTCTCCTTTGCTTGTCTTGTTGCTGGTGGGACCTTCCCCCGAGCTCAGGGTTTCGGCTTGGGTGAAGGTCCTTGATGCGGTGAGGTAAACGAGAGAGAGGGTTGTGAGTGGAAATGTTAGGGTGCTGTCGCTATGCTGCATGTTGTTTGCCAGCTGTGGGCCGATCAGGCTGAGCTGGATCTCGAGCGTTTGCTCGGATGCGATATACCCGTCCATGGGTCCCGAGGTCGCCCAGTGGAAACATATTGTAAGCACATCGCCAAGTCACTTAAGCCTCCTGAGGATCCCGTCCCGAGAGGGCTCAGGTGGCTCGAGAGACAGGTTCGTTCTCTATTGTTGTAGCTCAGAGCTTTTGGGACTTCAGGTGACAAGCAGGTCAGCATCGCCGAATCGCTCGGCAGTCCTCCAGTTCCTGCTGCCGACGCTGTGGCAGCTCATCCTGCGCCTTTTCGTCAGGCTTCGAGCTGAGTTGTGCTTGCAGCGCCTGAATGTTCTGCGACATAGGCCAGATTATTGTCGTCGGCTATGAAGAATTCCTCACCGATGATCCTGCTCCCGTGGTTACTGAGATCGGGAACGATGCCATTGCCAGCAGCAGGGCGTCATGGAAGGAGTGGCTCCAGGAGGGCTTGACCCCGAAGGGAAGAGGGCCCACATGGCCCTGCGTGGCCCAGCGCCTTGGGTGCCTTCCACCACCCTCGCCAACCACGGCTGTATTCGAGCTGACCGTGGGTCTCTCCTAGAAGCGGAGGGTGCTAAATTCAGCAAGCTCTGGGGCTCTGGTAGAGGCCCAGAGGTCGATCCTTGGGAGGTCTGCGAAGTGTTTCCCCAACTGACTCCCGACGAACTTCGCAAACTCAGGTAGTTCTACCGAACGGCCATCGCTGTCTCGGTGGATGGACTCGACCTGCGGCATTTCAGCTTGCTCAATTGATTCTGCTTCGGAGGCTCTGGCGGGCATGACGTGGGTCGTCGAGTCCGTCGGAAGGGTCCCCCCTTAGGTTTCTGTGGTCCTCCTGGCCCTCCTCGGGAAAACCTCTGGAGGCTTTCGTCCCATCGGCATTTTCGTGTCCTGGTGCGAAGGCACTTCCAAAAATGGTTCCGCCGGCCGGGGGGGAAAACGGAAACGATAACCGGAAAACGGAAAAAGGAAGACGGAAAGCGGAAAGCGGAAAATGAATGGCGGGAGGCCGCCCGCGCAGAGACCGAGAACGGAAATCGGAAATCAGAAAGCGGAACAAAAACAAGAGGGAATCTCCCCAAACAAGAAACATAATCGGAAACCGGAAAGCGGAAAGCGGAAAAGAAAGAGCGGGGGGGGGTCCCCGGACGAAGACCCGAACCGGAAACCGGAAAAACAAAAAGCGGAAAGTGCGGAACTTCTTGGGCAAAGACCGGAACTGGAAACGGGAAACTTGAAGCAAGAAATCTGAAACTACAAACCAAAAACCGGTCAACGGAAACCGCAGAACGGAAGCCAGAAACCGGAAACCGGAAACTGGAAATCAGAAACATTCGGAGAATGGAAACCAGAAAACGGAAATCCGAAACACAGAAACGGACACCAGAAAACGGAAGCCGTAGATTGAAAGCAAGAACCCCGAAAACGCGGAAACCAGAAGTCGGAAACAGAACAGGACCTATGGAGCCCGGCTTCCTCCCAGAACGAAAACAATTCAAGAGATGTCCAAGAAGGACCTACTTAATTGCACGCAACGCAGAGTTCGGGGCAAGGCTCCTCGGGCAATACGAGCGCAGCACCGCGCTGGATGCGTAGTCGTCGGCTGGGGCAGCCGAGCGAAGACCCAACACTGCATCGCGCGGCGTTGGGATGCCCGCACTGGACACAGCTTCTCTCAGCTCCTCTCTCCTCGGCCCCCTTTCTGCCTCCTCCTCCCCTTCATTGCTCCTCCTCCCCCTCATTGCTCCTCCGCCCTCCCTCCTCCTCCCCCTCATTGCTCCTCCGCCCTCCCTCTCATCCCTCCGCACCCCTTGGTCGTCCAACGCCTCCAGCTCCTCCTGCCGCCGCCTCCTCCCTCTCCTTCTCCTTCCTCGTCCCCTGCCTCCTCCTCCCTCCTCGTCGCCGTCGTCCCTCCTCCTCCTCCTACGCCTACCCCCCCCTCCTCCTTGTCACTCCCTCTCCTCTGAAGCAATGCAAAGCAATTCAAAGCAATGCAATGCAAAGCAATGCACAGCAAAGCGACGCAATGTAAAACAATGCAAAGCAACCTGCTGGCTTCAAACCGCCCCCGAAATATTATCGCCCGCTGGCTTAAAAACACCGCCCCGAAACATCCTCACCCCCGCGTGCCTCCCCACGAAATATCCTCACCCCCCGCCTCGTCCCCCGCGTGGCTTAACTCGTCCCCCGCCTCCTCCTCCCTCCTCGTCGTCGTCGTCCTCCTCCTCCTACGCCTACCTCCCCCTCCTCCCCGTCACTCTCCTTCCTCCGACGCAATGCAAAGCAACGCAATGTAGAGCAATGTGAAGCATCCTGCTGGCTTCAACTGCCCCCGAAATATCATCGCCTGCTGGCTTCAAACAGCCCCCCTGAAATGTCTTCACCCGCAGGCTTAAAAATACTGCACCGAAACATCCTCTTCCCCCCATGCCTTACAAACTGCCCCCCCCCGAAATATCCTCACCCCCACCGTGGCTTGAAGACTGCATCCGACATATCCCCCCCCCCTCCCTGGCCTACAACTGACCCCACAAGATCCTCACACACCCCTGGCTGAAAACTGCCCCCTCAGTTCAGCGTACCTCGCGATCAACAAATTACGAACTGCGCCCGTAAATCACAGCAAAGCTGTTTCCGCAACAGCGCAGGATACAGCAAGTGAAGTGTCCTTCGGTTTCTTCTACGTCGCTGTATGCGGTGTCGTAGATGCTGGGTACTCTGTAAGGGGCAGTGGTAGCGCGTTTTGCTGGCCTTCCTGCGTGAGTTGTTTTTCTGACCTCTCTGGGCGTCCTCGGAACCTCTTTGGGAACCTCTTGGGGCATTGTGAAGGTCGCTCGGGAACGTCTCTCTCAGGAAACTCAAAAAGTCTGTCTGTGTTCCCCCTCGCGGGTTACCCCTTGGAATTCTCTTGAAAATCTCTTGGGCTGCGTGGGGGCCTTCGACGCCGTCAAAGACTGATGACCAGAAAACGGAGAACAAAACATAAAACACGTAAATCGGACAACGAAAACCAACAAACGGAAAAAAAACAACGGAAACAATAAATCTGAAACCAAACAACGAAAACCAAAAAACATAACCAACAACTGGAAAACGAAGAACCGAAACCGGAAAACGAAAAACGGAAACCGGAAAACGGAAACCGGAAACTGGAAAATAGACACTGCAAACCGGAACACGCAAACTGGAAACTGGAAAACAAAAACAAAAAACACAAAATGGAAGACAAACAACGGAAACCATGACCGGAAAACGGCTACTGGAACCCGGAAACCGGCAACCGGAAAACGGAAAAAAGAAATCGGAACACGGAGACTGGACTCTGGAAAACGGAGACCGGAATTCTGTTTTGCGATCGGGTGTTCCGTTTTCCGTTTCCGTTCTGGTCCAGCGCCCCCGCTGACCGGAACTATTTGCGGAAGAGTTCTGCTTGGTGCCGTCTCTGTCTATTTTCTGGGGCATGAACACACACACACACACTACGGTCGCATCTGTATCGGTAATTTTAAACGTCGGCGTCGGATTCACAATTTCCCTCGTTGCATCACCCATGTCTGTCTGTCTGTTTCACCCTGGGGAACATCATCGCATCATAGAACATCCCTTCTGGATCCAAGCTGGCGTGGTAGCGGGATGTTCTAGGGTCACGAGTTTGAGTAGGGCTTTTGAGCTGGTCGCTTTGACAGGATTCCCTTGCAAGTGGGCACTGACTTTGATGCCTACGATCGTTGACGATGCCAACCTTTCCAGGACTGGAGCCCCTCGTGATGTGGTGGACGGCCTAGTTTCCAGTGCTAAGGGCCTCCATCACGCCATCATTGAGGTGTCGTGCTGCTCGCTGGCCATGTGCAAGGTTGGTCTGGTCTGCAGCAGCAAGTGGGTCGCTGAGCAGCTTGAGCTGCAGCTTGGCGAACTCGCGGGTTTCGCTTGCCCCTCGATTCGATGGTAAATCTGGGTGTGGACTACACTACAGGCCAAGCTGTTCGGGCCAGGGGTGCGGGCAAAGGCCATTACAGCACATTCAAATAGCGAATGGCGTCGGCTCGTAGGAAGACTCGTAGGCTGGTCAAGCATCGGGAGGTCCTGGGTCGTAAAACCATTCGGAATTACACTGCTGGTCCCCTTGCTAGTGGCACCCAGGGTGCGGATGTTTTCGGCGTCAGCGATTCCGAGCTGCAATTCTGTCGGTCCCACGTTATGTCCACGACAACTCCCGAATCGCAACGCCGTTCGCTCACAGACATTTCCCTTCTGGAGGGGGACCCGCCGTAGCGAAGCTGTGTACAGTCGAGGCGTTGACCTAAGGAACCCTAAATAAGGAACGAGGCCCCTTTTTCCATGAGTTGAACTTCGATTTCGTATCGAAAACCTAAGGGAAATCCAAGGCAAGCTGCGAAACAATTAAGGAACACGGAGCCCCTCCCCAACGAAAAGGGTTCCTTCTTCAGGGCCCCGACTGTATTACGCCCGTGGTGAAATATTCTGCGGAACTCTGGCTGACTCAGACCAGGCTGTTCCCAGGGCCCCTGGCCTTCTGGACTTCTCAGCGCGAGGCATGGGCCTCCCCTTTCAGGAGGGGCGGCTGGTCGCGGGCCAGGGCCGCTGGCTCGCCCGGCGCTCTGCGTGTGACCCTTTCGGACGAGCTGGGCTGGGCCAGGAACGCTTTTTTGGAGCGCGCTGATGACCGAGGCCGCACACTCGATCCGCTCGCCCCGTCTCCGAAGCTGGTCAGTCGACGTGGGGCGCTGGAAAAAGGCTTGTGGTCCTGAGTTTTGGGGTCCCCTATAGGCTCTGCTGGGATACAGCTCGGGAGAAGCTGCGCTCCAGGAAGGTCTCGTACCAGGACAAGTCCACCAGGGGGACGCTGGCCAGCAGCGCGATCTGGACCATACAGGCCGCAGTCGATGCTGGATATTATGTGCTTGTCGAGTGCGCGCTGTGCGGGGCGCACGCTGGCACTCTCTGGAAGCGGCTGTGGAAGCGCAAGGCTTGCGAGGATCTCAGGTCTCATATTGTTCCCGAAGATATTCTTGCTCTGGCCTTGGACACCAATGCTGAATAGTATGAACTCACCATGCTCGCGCACGGGGCCTTCCGCGGACGATGCGGTGCATGTCGATTGGGCCGTCGAGGAAGCCACTGCCCCTGGGAGCTCCGACCCCATTCCCGCTCATCCTGACCTCGGGCTCTGGGGGCACGTGCTCATCTCGGCTACGCGCAAGAGTGACCCCAGGCAAGAGCGCCCTTCGGTGCGCGGTCCAAAAGGGGGGGGGGCTCTCTGGGGACACCACCAGGCGCGCAAGCCGCTGCCACCGCATCGCATTCCGCGATCGGGGGTTCCCACTGTGCCCGCACCAACGGTCACCCCCGAAGGGTCACTCTCACGTGCGGTCGATTATGGATGGCAACTGCTCCTATCACCCGGTGATCGAGCTTTCCCGTTGGGTTTGGTGCCTCGCCATGGCGGGCGAGAACGCCAACCCGTTGTGCGAAATGACCCTGCCCGCGTGGGCCCCCTCTCCCCCCAGACTCCTCCGGCGACCGAGCCAGGGGGGTCTGGCGGCCTGCAGCTTGTGCTCAGCAGCTGGGGCCTCCTGCTTCAGCGACTGCAGGGATGTGGTGGGTGTGTTTTCTCCAGTCGACCACACGCAAGAGTGACCCTGGGTAAGAGTAGCCTTTGGGTGCGTGGCTTCTTTTTGGGGGCCGCGGGGGGACCACACACAAGTTCGCAAGACGCCACTGCCGCCTAGCGTTCGGCGATCCAGGGGCCCCAAGCGGACCGCACCGAAGGTCACTCTTACGTGTGGTCGGTCAAGGCCCAGGGAGGATTCTACCCCCCAGGCTCCAAGAGCCTGGCCTGCTGATCCATGGAGTCTCGGGTGCAGGACCTAAGTCGTGCAGTCCTTGGGAGGCTGATGCTCAGAGAGACTTGGATGAGCAAGGGATCTCTCAGCGTGAGGGATTCACCAGGCGAGGCAATTATTTCGCTGATGTGGGTGCTGAGCGTGCTGTCGACTGGCACCTCAATTTCTCGGCCGATGAAATGGCCAGCGTGGAGCCCAAGGTCAGGATTGCAATGCAGGTCATGGACTCCGCGGCGGCCGTTCTTCCGCTCTTTCCTCGTGTGGAGTTTGGGGTTTTGGAGCGGGTTCATCCTCCTCCAGCTCCTCCTTCTGTGAAGCGTGACCTACATCAGTGGGACTTTATGTTAAGCTTTTGCCGCTGCCGTGTGTGCCTCAAGGGAAAGACGAGCTCCTCGTGTCTAGCCGAGGGCTCGTTGTAAAGGACACTCCCGTTTGGACAATGCTGTCTTGGGTTGGCTTCATCACCGCGTGAGTGCGTTTGAGAGTAGCGATCATGCGCACGTCTTTTGTTTGCGTTGTCGCTGTTACTCGTCGGGGGCTTAGGTGTGCAACTTGGGTAAGTTATGTAAGCCCCCGGCAGTCACTGGCAACACACTCTGGAACAACATCAGACAGGAGAGGCATCCTGATAAAACAAGCATGACACAAACATGACTCTCGATCTGGATCAGGTCAAGAGTTTGATTTCAATCATTTTCTAACGGCTGCAATTTGGGCCTCCTTTCTGTAGCTCGTTTGAGGCGCCGTGGATGGCAACAAAAAGAGAACGATGTGGGCCACAGTTGGCCGGGAACAGAGAGGACCGAGGTGTGCAACGACGCAGGGACATCGCCTATTAAGCGGGGCCTGACTACATGTTTTGCGTTTCCCCGAGACAAACCCACGGTTCTTGTGGGGGGCCAGCGGTTGCATTGATACAATGACCCGCGAAGCGAACCGCCAGACCCCAGCCACTGCCTGGATCTGGCCAGGGAGGACGAGGGAGGAGGAGGAGGAGGAGGAGGAGGAGGAGGAGGAGGAGGAGGAGGAGGAGGAGGAGGAAGAGGAGGAGAAGGAGGAGGGAGGAGGGAGGAGGAGGAGGAGGAGGAGGAGGAGGAGGAGAGGAGGAGAAGGAGGTGAGACGAGGACGGAGGAGGGAGGAGGAGGAGGAGGAGGATGAGGAGGAAGAGGAAGGATAGGAAGAGGAAGGGAGGAGAGGAGGAGGAGGAGGAGGAGGAGGAGGAGGAGGAGGAGGAGGAGGGGAGGAGGAGGAGGAGGAGGAGGAGGAGGAGGAGGAGGGGGAGGGGGAGGAGGAGGAGAGGGATGAGGAGGAGAAAGACGAGGAGGAGGAGGAGGAGGAGGAGGAGAAGGAGGAGGAGGAGGAGGAGGAGGAGGAGGAGGAGGAGGAGGAGGAGGAGGAGGAGGAGGAGGAGGAGGAGGAGGAGGAGAGGAGGAGGAGGAGGAGCGGATGACCTAGACGCACTGGCGCCGCGCCGACGCGCCCAGCGCCCCGCCGCGGCTGGCGCGACAACGAAGACATGTTGAGGGCGCTGCGGCGCGCCGCGGCAGCGGGGGCCGAGGCCGAAGCGACGCCTCGCCGCGGGCGCAGCGTCGCTCCGCCGCGCGCGCCGGCCTTCGGCGACGACGGCCGTCGGCGAACCTGCCGCGGGTGACTTCTGCCGTCGGCGCGTGGCCTTCGGCCTTAGGTTCCGCGGCCGCGACGGCCGGCCAAAGCGTTTCGCTTTCGGCCTTCGCGGCCGCGGCCGAATCGCCGCGGGGTCGGGCGTTGGCCGGCCGGGCGGCGGCGCGGCGGCGGCCGCGGGCCTGCGAACATCAGCGGCCGCAGCAGCGCGCGGCCGCTGTACAGGGCGGCGGTGTAGCCCGCGGGGCCGCTCCCAACCACCACCATGCGCCTTTCCGCGCGCTGGGTCGGTCGCCGCCATCGTCCCAGATCTCCGAAATTTGTTATATGTTGTTTGGTTTTGTCGTCGTTTGCGTTTCTGATACAAAAATGTTGGCCAACGTGGGCCCCAAACCGTGTGCTTCTAGCAATCCATGTTGCGCAACCCATGATGTGCAGTCTAGATTGTGCCCTATTGGTGCAATATGCGTGGTGCAGTTTCTGTGCTGCAATACACCTCGATTTATGTACGTATGTATGTAGGTCGGTACACATGTGAATATGTTTGCATGACACGTTATATGTATGTATGCATGTCGATATTCATGCATGCGTGCATACATATGCACGGATGTACATGTATGCGTACATACATATATATACATATATATATACACGTATACATGTATATATATATACATATATAGATATACCTATATATTTGTATACATAGGTGTGTGTGGTTCGCAGTTTATGTGTTTCACTAGACGCGAAGTAATATGTGCGATGCAATCGGTGTTGCGATATATACATATATACACATATATATATATATATAGATGTGTCTATATGTATGGTGTACATTGTATGTTGTGCTTTCTAGGCTGTACATTTTATGGTGTGCAATATGTATGTTGTGCAACCTATGTGCTGAATCCATGTTGTGAAATCTATGTGGGGCAACCGATGCGGTGCAACCTATGCTGTGCAATCTATGTGGTGCAATGAATTTCTGTTCGCAATTCGTTGTCTATTCCATTGCTCGCGCAAGAATTCCACTCACCCACCCGCAAATTGGTTTACAAACCTCATGCGGCGGCGATTGCGATGACTGCTTGGCGCTGGCTGGTGCATCTTTGCGGCCGCGCTAGCCCGCGCATGCTCGTGCGCGCAGCGGCCAGCTAGTTTGGCGCGACCGACGCGAACGCGGTGGCGCTGACCGCTCGGCACCACCGGGCACTGCGAGCTGGCGACTCGGGAAGGCGCGGTATCATGGCAACGCCGGCAACAGTAGACACGATGATGATAGTAGCGATGCTGGCGACGATGCTGGCAGCGACGACGGGGCAGCCAGTGACGGCGCCGACGCTAATCACGCCGACGACGATGACGGCGTCTTCGCGTCGGTGATGAAGGTTTTGAAAGGAATTCGAAATGCGCGCGCGGCAGACGCGCGAGAGTGGCTCGCGTGGTATTATTTGAGACGGATCGTGCCACCCCAGCACGCGCGCAAAGGCGTTCACACGATTTCGACATGCGCGCGAGCGACGCCAGCTAGATAGCATTTATGCCAATGTTGAAAAACGTATGGTTTTCTTCAGAATTCGCAAGAGCGCGCACACTTCTGTTGAACATCCGTGTTGCGACACTTTTTTTTCATATATATATATATAAACCCAAATATGTCTGACAATGACGGTTTTTGAAGGATTTCGGCATGCACGCGCGTGCACTTCGTCTCGTTATTTGCACAGGATTCTGGCGACGGCACGAGCGCAAAGGCGTTCCAACGATTTCGACATGCGCGCGCGAAACCCATTTGGTAGTATTTTATAAAACATCTTGAAACACCTTAAGAGCGCGCATTTTTGTTTGTTTGTTTTCATTTCTTTTTCTTTTGCGGTTCGTTCGCGATTGAAAACATTACTCCCCCCTTTGTTGTTTTCTTTTTTGTATACTATCATTTTCTGTAAAAAATATTAATATTGAATTATATTGTATTACTACTGTTTATATATGTCTACATACATACATATATATGTATATGTATATGTATATGTATATGTATATGTATATGTATATGTATATGTATATGTATATGTATATATGTATGTATGTATGTATGTATGTATGTGTCTATATGTATATATATATATGTGTATATGTATATATACATATGTATTACTTTGATGTTTTTTGGACACTCGATTTTGACATCTTTCTGAAACCGACGGTTTTTGAAGGATTTTGGCATGCGCGCGCGACGACGCGCGCGTGTGCACGTCGATCAGTTTTTTTTTGTAAGGGACTCTTGAAACCTTATGACTCTTGAAGAACAAGTGCGCCCGCATTGTATTTTTTTGCGAAGGGACCGACTGGGAACCGATACCAGCCTGGCGGCTGGGATAATATGAATTTACAGGTCGGATGGACATTGGGTCAGAATCCTATGTGTTTTGCTTCGGTTCCCCGTGCGTCTTTAGCCCCGGGGGGGGAGCGTGGTAAAACCTATTTTCTTCCTCAATCAGAGCTTGCCTCTGTAGGGGTCCTAGCGGATTCATGTGGCTAGGTTAAGTTTGCCGCCGATTTTCGCCGTATGCGCGAATGCCCGGGTGCCCGGGGGTGCCTGGGTGCCCGGGTGCCCGGGTGCCTGGGCGTGCCTGGGGGTGCCCGGGTGCCCGGGCGTGCCCGGGGGTGCCTGGGGGTGCCCTATAGCCCTATATACCAATAGCCCTATAGCCCTACAACTCTATAGCCCTATAGCTCTGTAGCCATATAGCTCTATAGCCCTATCGCCCCCTAGCCCTATAGCCCTGAATGGGTTTTTTCCCGGTATCATGCAAAACAAGAGAATCTATGTGGTGCGTAACCTATGCGTTGCAATCGATGAGGTTGTAACCGAATGGGTCACAACGGAGGGGGGTGCAGTAGGGCGGCGACGAGGCGGCGACGGAGCGGCGACGGCAACAACGTAGCCGCCAGACCGGCGGTCAGGCCCACGTGACGGGCGTCGACGGGGTGGCGGCGGCGATGAGATAGCTGCCAAGCCGACGGGAAGCCCGTGTTCTTTGCAAGCCGTCGCAGTAGCCAGCGTGGACCCCAAACAAGATGTTTCCAGCAATCTTATGCGGTGCCGCTTACGTGGTGCAATCTTATGTGTTCGCAATGGGTTGGCACCTCCACTGCTCGTGCAATCATCCCACCCACCCACCCGCAACTGGGTTTGCGCCTGCCTGGCGCTGGCTGGCGCATCGCTACGGCCGCGCTAGCGCGCGCAGGCTCGTGCGCAGAGTCGCCAGCTACTCTGGCGCGGCCGACGCGGCCGCTGTAGCGGTGACTCCTGGGGATTTCCCAGCGCGTCTCACAGGCCGCGCTGACGCGCGGGCACTTCCGTCGGTGACTCGGGCGCGCGCAGTATCATGGCGACGTCGACAACGGCAGACACGATGATGATTGCAGCGATGCTCGTGACGACGATGACGATGACGACGGCAAGGTAAATGACGGCGCCGATGCTGATCACGCATATGACGATGATGGTGTCCCCGCGTCCGTGATGAAGGTTTTGGAAGGATTTCGACACGCGCGCGCGGCCGATGCGCGCGAATGGCCTGCGTGGTACCATCTGATAGGGATCGTGCACCCTCAGCACGCGCGCAAAGTGCTCGAATGATTTCGACATGCGCGCGCGAGAGGCCCTATTGAAGAAACCATGCTGTTTCCGTAAGATGGAGCTCGCAAGAGCGCGCGCAAACTTTTTTGTACACGGATGTTGCAAACTCATGTTTTTGCATGTTTTTGGGGCGCTCGATTTTGACATTCACGCGACGCCTACGGTTTTTGGACAGAATTCGGCCTGCGCGCGACGACGCGCGCGTGTGCCGTTCGTCGATTTTTTTCCGTAAGGGGTTCTCGACAACTCAAGACTTATGATAAACGAGTGTGCGCGCATAGTGTTTTTTACAAAGGCTGGTCTGTGGGGGTCGATAAAGGACTGGCTGGGATGGTATGAACTTATAGTCTTAATGGGCGATGGGGTATACTCGTATGTGAACTATACATCCCCAAGGGGGGGGGAACGATAATGCCAGCCTGGGTGGTGGTGGATCCTAATTCTTTAACAAAAGGAGGGATTATTCTCTTGCACAACTGTGCTCTAGAGCTCGGACCTCTTTATTTTCGTTAGTCGTCGTCCCTGGTCCAGTCCTGGCCCTGTACCCAACCTCCCCCCTTGGTCCTGGCCCCAGCCCCCCTTGCTCCGCTGGCCCTGGCCCTGGACCCAGCCTCCCCCCCACCCCCGGCTCTGGCCCCAGTCCCCCTCGCCCTGGACCCTTTATTTTCGTTCGTCGTCGTCCCTCTGGTCCTGGCCCTGGACCCTGCCTCCTCCCCTGGCCCTGGCCCCAGCCCCCCTGGACCCTTTATTTTCGTTCGTCGTCGTCCCTGGGCCCTGGACCTAACCTCCCCCCCTCGTCCTGGCCCCAGCCCCCCTCGCCCTGGCCCTGGCCCTGGACCCAGCCTCCCCCTCCCCTGGCCCTGGCCCCAGTCCCCCTCGCCCTGGACCCTTTATCTGGTCCTGGCCCTGAACCCAGCCTCCTCCCCTGGCCCTGGCCCCAGTCCCTCTCGCCCTGGACTCTTCATTTTCGTTCGTCGTCGTCCCTCTGGTCCTGGCCCTGGACCCAGCCTCCTCCCCTGGCCCTGGCCCCAGCCCCCCTCGCCCTGGCGTCGTCGTCCCCCTGGCTCCTGGCCCCGGCCCCCCTCGCCCCGCTGGCCCTGGCCCTGGACCCAGCCCCCCCCCCCAGCCCTGGCCCCAGTCCCCCTTGCCCTGGACCCTTTATTCTCTTGCACAGCTGGGCTCTAGAGCTCGGACCTCTTTGTTTTCGTTCGTCGTCGTCGTTCGTTCGTTCGTTCGTCGTTCGTCCTCCCCCCCACGGCCACATTAGTAAACTCCTGGAGGAAGGAGGCGAACGCCTCCTGTCTCTCGCAGCTCCTTGGTGCAAGAGCCAGGGCACGCGTGCCACTTGTTTATGTGGAGCAACCTGTGTGGTGTACTCTGTGTGCTGGAATCTGACTCAATCTGACGGGCCGCGGCGAAGTAGCGACGGGGCGGCAACGGCGGCAACATAAGCGCCAGACCGACGGTCTGGCCCAAACGATGGGCGGCGACGAGGCGGCCACGGGGCGGCGACGGCGACAACACAGCCGCCAGACCGACGGTCAGGCCCATACGGCGGGCGGCGACGAAGCGGCCACGGGGCGGCGACGGCGACAACATAGCCGCTAGACCGACGGTCAGGCCCAGCTTCTTCGAGCAGAAATAAGAATCCCTAAATGCAGAAAACGTTCAGGGAACACGTAAGAACCCCTATGTGCAAACACTGTTTTGGGAATCGAGCGATTCGTGTGTTTTCCTCTGGTGCCCGTTATTGGCCCCCGGGCCATCAAACAAGTGCCTGGGACGAAACACTACCCTCGGGGTAAATTAAAGGGTCGGGACCTCTGGGGCCGTGCGTTGAAACAATCACATCGTCGGATGTCTGGGGTCATCGTCGTCGTCGCCGCTGCCGCCGCTGCCACTGTCGTCGTCGTCCTCCTCCTCCTCCCGCTCGTCTTCCTCCTCTCGCTCCTCCTCCTCGTGCTCTCCTGCTTCTCCTCCTCCTGCTCCTCCTCTCGCTCCTCCTCCTCCTCCTCCTCCTCCTCCTGCTGCTGCTGCTCCTGCTTTTCCTCCCACTCCTCCTGCTGCAAGAAGGCGCGGGCGTCTCTAGAAATGTCATGTGGGCGAGCACATGACTAAGGCAAACGAAACATCGCAACTCGATAACCACCAAAACTCGCATCCCGCAGAACCATGGACTTGTGCGTGGAGTTTCTTTTACATGATCGCTGACTCTGGGACGCACCTGCCGTACACCTGTTGTCTGCAAGGACGCGCTACAGCAGAACATTATACACATCACGTGTGCTAAGTGGCGAACTCACAGCGATGTACATCGGCTTAACAACGACATGCGAGCAAGACATAGCTGGCCTACGCTCGTCCACGGGCAACTTGCCAAGAGGTTCTGCGGGCTTTATCCTCGAATTTTTCGATGGAGCGTACCTTGACTCCTGCGCTTGTTCGGCGGTACATGAAACTCATAGACACAACATGGGTGGACACACGCTATGCGAATCTGCTCAGGCTACAACCATGACACCAATATATCTCGCCGACGAACAGGAGGGACTGTCAGCATAACGCTTCTCTAGGGGACGTCAACAATAATGATGCCAGCCTGCCCCTGACATGCAAACCTTGTGTGAATTTGCTCTTCGCTCGTCATTACAAGGCATCGCCACTTGATGGATGAGAGGGCACGGGGATGACATCGAAAACGCAATTTCAACACCTAGATTACCTGCCTTCGCGCTTCGCGCTGCGCAATACATTATCTTTGCGGCCTGGCGCGGCGGCAACTCTCCAGACCAGACCGTGAAACGCGACTATCTTCGCGCACCTGCGGGTGATCTAGAACGCGTTCGTGGCGTCAAGCAGCTGGCGCCGAGATTGCGTCTTCGAGCGCCACGAGCGCCGCTTTCGCCCCACGACCATCATCAGCATGAGGAGCCGTTCGCACAGCATCTTCGGGGCTGGTTGTGATTACCCGATATCGATCCTTTGCATACACAATACGACACACACACACGCACACGCACACGCACACGCACACGCACACGCACACGCACACGCACACGCACACACACAAACACGCACACGCACAGTCACACACACAGTCACACACACAGTCACACACACAGTCACACACACACCCACACTCGAAACAACAACTTTATCCAATATTCGCCTGGTGCCTGGTCGGGACACGGCAGCGTCGAGACGTTCGTCAAGCGACATGTGCTCTGGAATAACGTTGGTTCTATCCAGAGTTGGGGCCCGCACAGCAGTCATTCTCGTTATTTCGATGAGTGCATACTGCCATCATCACTATCACAATCGACGTTGCATGCACCATCATGCGATGCATGGCAACATGTTGTAATCACGCGCGGCACTGGGGCTCCTTGCGGCGATGGCTAGGTTGGACGTGGGAAGAACGTTGCAAACATTGACATGCGTCATTTCCGAAGCCGACGACGCAACCAACTAATCTTAAGGCAAAAGGGAAAGTACATGGCATGGCATGCAACACTGTATTCTAGGTACAATGACTCTGCTGTGCTATGACGTGCGACGCGTTGCAATGACGTAAGTGCAATGCGATGCTGCGCCTGGCCACGACGCGCGACGCCATGCATTTCGATACCATGCAACGCTATTCTGTGGACTGCTACGCCATGCGATCGCTACGCTGCTATGGTGCAATATATTCCACGTGTGGCCGGGGTATTCAATGCTAGGCTGCGCAGTCAATGTAATGCTATGCTAGGCTGTGCGATGCTACTATTTTCAATGCAATGCTCTGAAGTGCCACGATGTGACAGACGATTCGAAGCTATCCTTTATTTTGCAATACCTGGGTTTGCACAGCGTGCCACTGCTTACGTATGAATTTACCGGAAATGTGCTATCTCATTTGGGTCGAGCCAAGTTTATTGGTATGTTTCGGCTTCGTACGAAGTCTCTTCGCACCTTTGGGCGCCGCAGCGGGCCAACTCAACGGGCATCATGAATGGGCACGCCTTGACGCCCCAGCGCGTACTTCCGTGACCACCACGACGAAGGGGCACCGTCTGACGTCGCGGCGGACCCTTCCGCCGACACCGTAGGACCCCACAGACCACCGCGGAAGGCACCCCACGGAACGGGCGTCACGACGACGGGACACCATCTGGCGCCGCGGCGGGCTCCTCCGCAGACACGCCCACGGAGCACCGCGCAGGGCCGCCCGCGACAAGCACCGCGGAGCGACAGGACGGGACCCCGCGGGACGCCACACCAGACGGTCCGGCTCGGAAGGGCAGGGACGCAACCGCGACCGCAGACAGGGGACGTCCGAGGGGGCAGAAGACTCCTCCAGGGGCACCGCGGCACGAGCGAGGCAGATGGCACACCTTCTGGTCCGCGGCCGCGGGGCCATCACGCGGCGGTCGGGCGGCTGCAGGGGGCACGGGAGCGTGCGCGGAGGGGGCGCAGAGGGCGGAGCGGGGAGGAGAGAGAAGGGGGCGGCCGCAGAGGGGCAGAGGAAGAGGTCCGGCTCGGCAGGCAGAGGGCGCACGGGGCGCTCCAGAAAGGGCCTCGCCTTCGAGGGCCGAGAGAGTTGCCGTCTCTCTCTTGGCGGAAGGTGGCGGAAAGTCGGCGGAAGGCGGCGGAAGTTGAAGGGGCCCCAGGACACACAAATTCGCCGGCCCAACGGGCCAGAGGCGTGCTAAGATCTCCGGTAACTTGTTAACAATATTTCTAGTTCGCGCGCGCGGAGCGGCCCCTGGGGCCCCCGGACGAAAAGTACCCCGGCAAGGTCCCGAGAGAAGCCCGGGAGAAGCCACCAGACCACTCCAGGGGAGGGTATTTTTCGACACCCCTCACGAGGATCGTGGCCTCCGAGGGGGGAGCCGCAATCGACTACCCCCAAGAGCCCCCCAAGAGGCCCTGGGGGCCTCCAAAACGCCGCCAAGGAGCCCCAAGAGACTCCCAAGAGGTCCCCAAGAGGCCCCCAAGAGGCCCTAAAGAGGGCTCCAGGGCCGGCGGCATGAGCGAAGCGATTATAAATACACACAAATAAAACTATTCTCATATTTTCACATATTTTCTGGGTTGCTGTCTTCCCGCCCAATTCCCATATTTTCCCATATTTTCCTGGGAGGCGACGATTAATTGTGTCTGTGTGTTTTTTCCCTCCTCAGAAGTAAAGCGGCGGCGGCTCCGCTGGCGGAAGCTCGGCGGAAGCAAAAGTCGACCCCCCAAGAGATGGCAACATTCCTGTGGCCGGGGCTTCCAGACTCGGCCCCGCGGTGCCGCGAGCCGCGGCCCGAGGCGGGAGGCAGGGGGACACGAGGCAGAGGAACATAGGCCCAAACTCCGAAGGCGGAGGGAGCACGTGCAGGCACCCCCTCGCCTCGACAGGGCCCACCTGCCCAGCGCCCGCGACGGCAGGGCGGGAGCGGACCGGCAGGACTTCTCGACCCGCGGGCGCCCCGGGGAGGGGGTGCGCGTCGTCGGCGCGCGGCAGCGCAGGCACGCCGCGCGCACGGTGCGGGCCGCCAGAGAAACGACCTCCAAGCCGGGTGGGTGGCCTTTGCAAAGGCTCTCGCGCCCCTCGCCGTCGCTCGGACGTCCATTTCCCGTGCATTTTTTTCGGTTTCGGGCGTGTGTTTTTTGCTCGATGGTCCAGGATCGTCCTCAATGGTTCTCGCCGAAAAAAAATGCGCACGTCCGAGCGATGCCAGATCCCTCCGAGTCTCCCGTGTCCGTGCGCGCCCGGGCCCGAAGCCAGGACAGCGTGCGAGCGAGCACCCGGAAGGCGTGGCCCGCCGAGCAGCAGCGAGAGAGGTGCTCAGCAACGGCAGCGGTGCGAACAAGAAGCGAGGAGAGGGTGCAGCCCAGCAGCTGCGCTTCCTGCGGAGTGAAGATCCCCTCCTTGGCCTGGCGCCTCGGCAGTGCGGACGCACGCGGGCGTGACGCTGGCCGCCGTCCCCTCTGCCTCGCTTCCTGCCGTCCCTCCGTCCTCCTCTCCATCGCCTCGTCCTGCTCCTCTCGGGTGCAGTTGAAGGGGCCCTGGGACGCACACATAGATCGACACAAGTCCCAGGATTCCCTTATCTTGTCTGATACTTCCTGAATGTTCGTCTTCCCCCCCGCTTCCCATGTATTCCCATCTTCTCCTCGGGATCGACGATTCGTTGTGCTGTGTGTTTCTTTTTCCTCCTGAGCGATGCACGTGGGGCGAAGGAGCATGCGCCTTTTTCGTGCACCTCTTGGGCCCGTGGTGGCAGACCCGGGGCCCTCTGGGGCCACTCTCCTGCCGGCCTCGCTCCCCCCCCCCCCCCTTACGCTTCTTGCCCCTCCCCCTTGGCCGTGCGCCCGAGCCCCCTCGCCCCCACGCCCTCGCCATCACCGTCGCCGTTCTGCTTCTCGTCCCGTCTTCACCCTCCCCCCTCGCTCCCCCCTCGCTTCTCCTCGCTCCTCCTCGCTCCTCCTCGCTCCTCCTCGCTCCTCCTCCTCCTCCTCCTCCTCGTCCTCCTCGTCGTCCTCCTCCTCCTCCTCCTCCTCCTCCTCCTCCTCCTCCTCCTCCTCCTCCCCCAAGCCACCACAATCGCGCAACCCCGAGCGCATCAGGGCCACATCGTGCCGGGGCCAGTGGGAGGCGCAGACGCCGCCGTGCACCCTGGGCATTTCGGCCCCATCCTGCAGCCGAGTGAGCAATCGTACAGCCGGGCCGCTGAAAGCAGGAGCGCTGAATGAGGAACGAAACTCCTTGTGGGCCCCCAAGCCGCATTCGCTCGCGAGGAGGGCCAGAGGGCCAGCCATGGAAGGACCTGCGGAACATCCCGCCCCTTCCGAAGCCGAGCTGCTTCTTTCGGGCGTTGGCAGATCTGGGTTTCGTGGGACCTGGTTCAGTGGGACGGCAGACCTGGTTTAGTAATTGTGGCCAGTTCAGGGGCTCCAGGGCCCTACCACTGACCGGGTCCCCTTACCTGGGGTCCTGGCCATACCCGATTCTTGCTTCGGCGCCTCGCCTGCCTGCTCCCGTCGCTCTCCCGGCCGCGACCTCGCATCCGAGGCGCCGTCCGCCGCCGCCGCCGCCCCCGTCCGCCCGCCGCCTCTCCGCGCCCGCCCGGCCCCGAGGCCTCAGCGGGAGGGCCCGCCCCCCCCCGAGGGCCCCCCCGGCCAGGGCGCGGCCGGGCGCGTGCCGCCGCCGAGGCGACGTCCCGCACGCGCCGCGCGTGCGCGCGTCGGGCGCCCCGCGCCTCACAGCCGGCAGGGGACCTGTGCGACCTGTCCCGCCGAGGCGCTCCCGGAGCGCCTGCTCCAGCCCACCTCACAGATCAGCCGACCCCGTCGGCGTGCGTGGGGGGCCTGTCCGTTCGAGACTCGTCCTCCGCGTCATCCGAAAGAGTCGTCGTCTCTGCCGGCTCCCTTCCCTGCGGCCCCGCTCTCCCTGGGCCCGTCGCCGCTGCCCCCCCTCTTCCTGGGCCCCCCTCCCCGAGCGCGCCAGGCAGAGCGAAATTGAGGCACGTCCTCATTCAATCGAAGGGGAGCTCTCTCCCTTGGCTCCCTCCCCCGTCGGGGGGGGGGTCCCAGGGGAGATGCGACTCCCCCGGGGGGGGGGATCGACGCCGAGATACGCGTCACTCCGGGAGGGTCCCAGGTCCCCCAAAAGCCCCAGGACGGGCCAAAGAGTGCCCGAAGAGGCCCCCGAAGACGGTCCCCAAGAGGGCCCCGCATCGCCGAACGGTCTGTCCACGACGCCTTCAAGGCCTCTTGAAGGCCAGTGAGGCCTGCAGAACGCCCCTAGAGGCCTCCAGGAGTCCCGAGAGGCAAAATTCAGCAATCCCCCCTTAAGTTTCTGAAGGGTTTTGGCGTTATCGCCACTTCCGCTCCCCGACGCTCCAAGACGGCCCGCGAGGCCCCCAAGATCGCCCCAAGACGGCCCAAAGTCCTCCAAGAGGTTCCCAACATGGCCCAAGGGGGCCCCAACACGGCCCGAGACGCCTCCAAGACAGGCCAAGAGGCATCCAAGGCGGCTCCAAGAGGGTGCCCAGACGGGGGACCCGAACGGACATCTCGAACCCTCGCCCCCGAGAAGCTCCCAGGAGGCCCTAAGAGGCCTCGAACACGCCCCTAATAAGCCCCCAGGAAGCCCCTGGAGGCCCCCCCCACCAGAGGCCCTCTAAAACGCCCCCAAGCTGCCCACCAGAGGCCCTCTAAAGCGCTCTAAAGAGACCCCGACAAACATCCCCTCCACCCCCTGCACCTCACCCTCCTCCTCCTGTTCCTCCGCCTCATCTTCATCGCCCTCCACCTGCTCATTGCCCTTCTCGACCTCCCTCTGGCCCAAATCCCCCTCTTCCTCCTCCGCATGCTCTTCCTCCTCCTCCTCCTCCTGCTCCACGGCGTCCTCCTCCTCCTCCTCCTCCTCCTCCTCCTCCTCCTGCTCCCCCTGCTCTTCTTCTTCCTCCTCTTCCTCCTCCTTCTCCTCCTCCTCCTCCTCCTCACCCTTTCCCTCCTCCTCATCCTCCTCCTTCGCGTCCTCCTCCTCCTCCTCCTGATCCTCATCCTCCTGATCACCCTCCTCATTATGCTCCCCCCCTCCCCCGCGTGCTCTTCCCCCTGTGCTCCGTAACCTTACCTCGACCTCGTCCTTCCCATCCTCCTCCTCGTCCTGTCCCTCCTCCTCCCCCTCCTCCTCGTCCTCCTTCTTGTCCTGCTCCTCCGACTCCCATTATCCTTGTCCTCCTACTGCTCCTTCCCCCCCCCGTCCTCCCCCTGCCCCTGCTCCCCCTTCTCATCCTCTTCCTCCCTCTCCTCCTCGTCGTCCCCGTCGTCGTCGTCTGCAAGGTCAGCGGCACTGGCCGTAAGACCTTCACACTCAGCAGCTGGGGAACTGCATGCCGTATTCAGGCGGCAGTCCCCTGCTTTCCTGATGACACGGCTCAGCAGGCTTCACAGGGACTCATAATAGAAGGGAGGGGGTCAGAACCCTTCCAGACGGGCAATTTCAGACCCTCCCCAGCCCAGCTATGAAAGGGTGGCCTTTTGTCCAGACCCCCCGAGCCCTCCAAAACGGCCCAAATCAGACCACCCCAATCAAGCCCATACTTTTACCACGAAATCCGGAATCTGTTCTTGTCTGGTTGGCAGCTTTCGCTCGCCGTCCGCCGATAATAACACAGAATCCAGCCAAAGCGATACCCTCCCAATTGTCCTCGCTCTGTAAACGTGCGTCGCACTCTCTTCGCGCAGCGGTGGCAAATGCTGGGTATCACGACCAGCCGAAACGCACTTTTGGCAGAGTTAACATATCCTTTGAAGCGCTGCGTCGCAGCTGCTGCGAGGGGGTGATGAGAACGATGCGCAGTCTGAGTTAAAGGGATGATGCAATGAGGTGGATGTGGAGGATGAGCAAAGGGAGGAGAAGGATACACTGATAATTAGCAACAGCGGAGGGTGATGACAATGATGAGGAGAGACTGCACAAGCAACATGTGCTAATCACATAACGCTGACCTGTTTGCATGTGGCACTTGATGGCCCAGATGCGGAGGCTCCATGCCGAAGATGCCAGACTTCGGCAACGGCACACTTGATCGCCCTTGAGACAATCCCTGAGCTCCCTTGTCAGAAGTGGTCGCCGACTGCTTTCGGTGGCAATCAATGACCCCTTCGATGCCAAATGCAATATCACGCGCGCGTATTTTCAGTAACCGTGACGGCGCAAAGGACCTCTCCAGCGCACACCAGGTGCGCCTCGATCTCCAACGCATCAAAAAAGAAACTGCGCGGGCTTCTGGGTGCTTGCGGCTTTCAACCTTTAAAAGGAAGTCAAAGGTTTAGTCGCGCGCGCGCGTGTGTGTGTGTGTGTGTGTGTGTGTGTTTGTGTAAGCGTGGGGGGGCATCTTGGCCGCTGCACTTTGGCTTTACAGTGCCGCATATCTTCGTCACCGCCACCAATCTGCATGGCCGTGGCTGGATCATTTCGTCACGGCGCGTTCGGCTTCGTTCACAATTGGCACCTCCATCTGCCGACCGCGCCTGAGGTTCCTCTGCGCAACGCAACGACAGAACAGTTATCCTTGCGAAAGACCCAACCATCTGAAATTGTGAATGCCGCGTTGTGTGCAACGCTTTCGGTGGAGCTTCCCATGGGGCCACCTAACGTGTGAGGGGTGTGTCCAAATGGGTGGGGAACCGCATGTGGACCGTGCCGCTGGGGCCTTCAATGGAGCTCCCTATGGGGCCGCGAAACGTATGAATGGTGCGCCGAGATGGGCGGGGAACCGCATGCGAACTTTGCCCCTGAGACCTTCGGTGGAACTCCCTATGGGGCCGCAAAGCGTGTGAGGGGTGTGCCGAAATTAGCGGGGAGCCGCATGCGAACTTTGCCACTGGGCCTTCCGCGGAGCTCCCTATGGGGCCGCGGAGCGTGTGAGGGGTGTGTCGGAATTGGCGAGGAACCGCATGTGGACTTTGCCACTGGGGCCTTCGCTGGAACTCCCCATGGGGCTGCGAAACGTGTGAGGGTGTGCCGGCATGTGCGGGGGACCGCATGTGCCACGAAGCGCGTGCGGGGTATGCCGATTTGGTTGACATGTGGAGGGCAGAGGCAAGGATGGATGGAGGGATGAGGGGGAGGAAGGAAGGACGTAAGGACGGACTGAAGAAGATGTGGGGACTAGCTCTTCAAAACGGGGACTCACTTCCACATGATGGTTGGGAATTACCAAAACACAACACGTTCACACGCGCGGTCATGTACACGCACGCGCAAGCGCACACACACACGCGCACTCAATCGCACTCGCACGCGCACAGCCACACTCGAATACACACAAACACGCAAACACACACATACACACAGCCACCCCCACACAAGAACATGCACACCCACCCACCCACCCCCACACTCCCACACTCAGATCCCTCCCACCCCCCCACCCCCTCAGCCCTACACCCCCACACTCGCACACAGACACACGCACTCGCTCGCACGCACCTGCGCACGCACTACATGCACACACCAACGCACATGCACCTTCGCACCCGAACACCCACCCACACACACGCGTGCGCGCCCCCCTCCCCACGCACAAACACAGACACACACAGCCACACACAGACACACACAGACACACACACAGACACACAGACACAGACACACAGACACACACAGGCACACACACACAGACACACACACACAGACACACACACACACACACAGGCACACACAGAGAGACACACACAGAAACACACATACAGACACACACACACACCGACACACACAGACACACAGACACACACACAAGCACACATACAGGCGCAAACACAGGCACACGCAGACACACACACACAGACACACAGACACACACACAGACACACACACACACACATACAGACACACACAGACACACACAGACATAGACAGACACACACACAGAGGCACACACACAGGGACACACAGAGACACACACAGGCACACACAGACACAACCACATACACACAAACACAGACACACACGCACACGCAGGCCCACACACAGGCACACACACAGACACACTCGCAGACACACACACACAAGCACAGACACAGAGACACACACAGAGACACACACACAGACGCACACACAGACACACACACACATACACCACACACACCACACACACACCACACGCCACACACACCACACACCACACACCACACACACCACACACACACACGCACGCACGCACCCACACAGGCACACACAGACACACACACACACACACACGCACGCACGCACGCACACACACACGCCACACACAGACAGACACACACACACACACAATCAACACACGCACGCGCAAACAAACACGCACGCTTTAATAATGCCGTATGCCAAAACCGACTGTTGCAAGCACATCTTTTCGCCTAACCACCCGCCCCCATCAGAGGGAGAGGTGTCACTTCCTACTGGCGTTCTGGAAGTTTGATGACACGTTCCCGATTTTCGAAAATTCCATGCAACTGTAGTTAGCGAAGACTCAACATAGAGCAGGATATTGGAGTGGAGTGGGTTGGCCTAGACTGACGTAAACTGAACTGGAGTAGACTGGACCATCTATCTTAATATATTCTGCTCTACTCTGCACTATTCTCCCCTACTCTATCCTACCCTACTCTGCTCTACTTTACCCTGCTCTACTCTACTCCGCTCTACTCTACCCGACTTCAGTCTACCATCTACCCTGCTCAACTCTACGCTGCTCTAATCTACCATCTTCCCAATTCTACTCTATCTGCTCTGCTCTACTCTACTCTACCAAATTCTAGCCTACCCCAATCTACTATACTCTGCTCCACTGAACTCTACCCTACTCTACTCTACTCTACTCTACTCTACTCTACTCTACTCTACTCTACTCTACGTGCTGTACTGCTACTCTACTCTACTCCTGCTCCGACTCTACTCTACTCGAATCTCCTCTAGCATCCTCTGGTCTATCATACTCTGTTCTGCTCTACTCGATTCCAGTGTACTCCAGGCTACCCGACTCGACTCTACCATCTACCCTGCTCTACTTTACTCTATTTTGCTCTACTCTACCCTGCTCTACTCTACCCTACCCTGCCCGGCCCTACCCTAGCTTACCCTAATTTACTTTACTCTACTCCTACTCCTACTCGACGCATTCTGAACTGTACTCTCCTGTCTTCTCCTCTCTTCTACTCTTCTCTACTCTACTTTTTGCTGCTCTACTCTACGCACATGCTCGTGTCTACTCTACTCTGCTCTCCTCTACTCTATCAAACACAGGCCCTATTCTAATATTTATCATCTACCCTACTCTGCTCTACTTTACCCTGCCCCACGCTATCTTACTCTACTCGACCCTACACGAATCTACCCTAACCCACTCGGCTTTTCTGTACTCTGCTATCTAATTTACTCTAGCCTACCCGTCCCTACTCTACCATCTACCCTACGCTTCTCTACCCTTTCTACTCTACCCAACGATACATTACTTTACCCTGCCCCTACCCTACCCTAACCTACTCTACTCTTCTCTAGTCTAGTCTACTCTACCCTGCACCACTGTACCCTACTCTACTCCGGCTCAACTCTACCCTCCTCTGCTCATACGCCTACTACAAGTTACGCTCTTCTTCTCTACTGTAGCAATATCTACCTAGCTCTACTCTATTCTGGTATACGCTACGCATCTAGTATTACCTTATCTTCTCTACCCCCTCTACTCTATCATATTATACTCGTCTGTATTCTACCTGACTCGACTCTACTATCTACCCTACTCTACTCTACACTGCTAATTCTTGCCCTGCTCTACCTGCGCTGCCCTACCCTACCCTACGCTACGCTATGCTGCTATAGTCTGCCATACTCTACTCTGCTCTATTATATTCCTGATCTACGCTGCTCTCTACTCTCCTCTCCTCCACTTTACTTTACTCTGCTATCCTCTACTCTATTATACCGGCTCTACTCGACCATCGACCCTACTCTACTCTGCTCTACTCTGCTCTGCTCTAGTCTAATATACCCTATCGTACCCTACTCTGCTCTGCTCTGCTCTGCTCTACTCGACTCCTGCTATACCTTACTGCTGCTCTACTCTGCTCTCCTCTCCTCGTCTTAGTTCTACTCTATTCTGCTCTGCTCTACTCTACCCTACTCTACTCTTTCTGCACTGCGATACTCATCTACTCTACCCTACTCCTACTTTGCTCTACTCTTCTCTACTTCCGACTTTGACGAGTGTTGGACGATTGCTGGGACGCGATTGTAATAACTACAGGAAGCTACTGCGACAGCAGAGGAAACCACTGCACTAGCAGAGGAAGTCATTAGAGTAGCAGAGGAAACTATTCCAATAGCAGAGGAAGCCATTGTAACAGTTTGGGGCAATATAAGAGGGCGGGGGGGGGAACAGTGGACGAGTTCTCTAGGGATGGAGCTGGGACTCCAATCGGCAAACCTATTTGGAGAAAACGCGCACGATGCTGGATAAAGCCGAGCCGTATGCGGCGACAACGAAGAGCGCCCCTTCGGGCACGCGCCCCGCCTCTCTTCTTCGATGGTCTGGAGCGGGGCGAACTTGAAAGCCTCCTCGGACATCTCCTGCTGCCACTTGCGCTCCAAGTCTTGGCGCCTCCGCTCGGGCTCGCAGGTGCGGCAGGAAGAACCCGCGGCGACGCTGGATGGGACGGGGCCAGGCAAGGTCTGCCGTCCGTGCGCCCGTGCATTGCGTGCTCGAAGCCATCCACGGGTGCGCCAAAGAGGGGCGCCAGGACGAGGGGGGTGAGCGCATCATGGCCCGAGGCACGTGCGCGGACGAGTGGCTGGCTGGCTGACGTATTGAAAGAAGAGGGGGGGGGCACGACATCGGGGAGACTTCATGGCCATGGCCCTGATGTCCCCTGATATCCACGCCCCCCCAGTCCTCACCGCCCCCTTCGATGGCCCCGACACCCCACTCGGCAGGTCTCAGGACCACTCGGACGCGCAAACGGATCTACTTCACTGAGTGGCTCACAGCGTCACTGGGTGCAATGGCAAGAACCAGATGCTGAGAGGGAAGACAGCACAACGACGAATTCTGCAACCTGTCATTGAGGACACCGGCGGAATCAAGGGACCCCTTCATAGTAATCCTATTGAACAACCCAACCATGTGCAATTGTGAATACAGCGTTGTGGACACCGCTTTCGGTGGAGCTCCCTGTGGGGGCCACGAAACGTGTGATGGGTGTGCCCAAATCAGCGGGCAACTGCATATGGACTGTGCCACTGGGGCCTTCGGTAGAGCTCCCTGTGAGGCCACGAAGCGTGTGAAGGGTAAGCCGAAATGGGCGGGGAATCGCATGCGATCTTTGCCACTGGAACCTTCGGTGGAGCTCCCCTTGGGGCCGCGAAACGTTGGCACTGGGGCCTTCGGTGGATCTTCCTATGGGGCCGCGGAGCGTGTGAGGGGTGTGCCCAAATGGACGGGGAACCTCATGTGGACTTTGCCAGTGGGCCTTTGCTGGAGCTCCCTGTGGGGCCACGAGGCGTGTGAGGTATGTGCCGAGATGAGCGGGGCACCGCATGTGGACATTGCCACTGTGGCCTTCGGTGGAGCTCCCTACGGGGCCGCGAAGCGTGTGAGGGGTGTGCCCACGTGGGCGGGGGACTGTATGGGGACTTTGACACTGGGGTCCTCGCTGGAGCTCCTTATGGGGCCGCGAAACGTGTGAAGGGTGTGCCGAACTGGTTGACATGCGGACGGCAGAAGCAAGGATAGGAGGAGGGAGGAGGGGGAGGTGGAAGGAAGGAAGGACGGATGGAGGCGCGGGGACTGTCTCTTCAAGAAGACGGCCCAACTCCACAATATGGTGGGGACTCCTGAAAAGCGCCAGTCGAGCAAAACGGGGGTTCAGCATTCAATGTGATTCCATATGTACGCGGTACTTTGATGTTGGGCGATGTGCTCACAAACTGGCTGTGTTGACCGCGAAATTCGTACCATGTAGCCACGAGGCACAGCTCAATGATGATCTGTGACATGTCGGTGGCTCTATTGTGTAAGTTTGGTCGGCATCGCAAAACGCTGACATCCACACGGTTGGAATAACCGAGTTGTCGGGTGGGATGCGCGGGTGGAGGTATGTTGGCCGACCATCACAACGACCATAATCCATACCAGACCACGAGAGACCAGACCGTACTTGCCGGCCGAGCTGCTAAGTGAGGCGACAAGATGGCCATGCAAGCATCTGAGTGCGAAACATCTTCAAGCTGGCCGCAAGCGTAGCTAATGACCACTGTGCCCACTTACTCTCTTCTTGAGCGATCGGCGGGCGGTGGAAGCCCCAAACCTGCACGGAGACGCAGTCCCTCCCCTCTGAGGCACCGTCCTCCGAGTGGCTTCTCGAGTCGCACCTGCGGCCACAGGAGGCTGGCCAGCCGGGGGCGCTCCGGCCGGCGAGGCGGCGCGCGGTCCTTCGCTGCGGGTGCTCACAGACGCGGCCCTGGACCAGGACGTCCCCAGATCCCCAGTCACTTAGGGAGACGGGGGGGCCTCTTCTGGGCCTCGTCTGGGGCCGGGGGGGGGCAGACGAGGCCTCCCTGGCATTCCTGGGGCCGGGCCACTTCCATCAGCACCCGGTGCTCCTCTTGGAGCGAGCGGGTCGGGTGGAAGTTCTGGTGGTACGGGGGTGCGTGGCTCTCTCTCCCTCGCCGAAGCGCTGGCGTGCTTGCCAGGGAGCTGGAAAGTCAGGCGGCGGGGTTCGCATGTGGCACATGCGGAGGCCGCACACGGGACACGTATGCGGGCAGCCGGCATGTCCGGCCATGCGAGAGGCCACCGCTGGAAAGACATGGAAGGCCCTGCCCAGGTCAGTCACGTCATGTGTATCCTGCTTCCTGGTGTCATTATGCGGGAATTTCCTTCTTATTCTTCTTCTTCTTCCTCCTCCTCCTCCTCCTCCTCCTCATCCTCCTCTGATTGGCCTGTTGGCTGACTTGAAAAAACAACGCAGAAACATGGCTATCGAGGCGAGCAATGTACTTTCGGCGTGGTCCTCTTTCCGTCCCTCCTCGCCCTGGAACTTACCTTCCCCACCCACACGCACGTACGCCTATATGCACACATATATGTATATCTATATCTATATCTATATACTGCCAGGCGTATAAAATGTATATGTCCATGTGCAATATCCTACGGGATTCTCAGGGTCACGAAGGAGAGGACTAGTAGGAGGAGAGAGATGAGGAATCTGAAGAGGACCAGGAGAGGGATGGATGAAGAAGGCACGCCAGGAGGAAGAGGACATGAGGATGAGGGAAGGGAGGCGCACGAGGAGAAGAGGAGGAAGGGGGAGGAGGGGAAGCCGAGGAAGAAGGTGGAGGAGGATGAGGAAGTGGAAGATAGGAGGGCCTACGCATGCGCCACTCGCTCCATGGGCCAGGCAGCTCTGCGACCAGGTCGAGGAAACAGCTCTTGATGCGCCTCAAGCTTGACTGCGCCTGTGTGGCAGCGGAGGAAGAGGACGAGGCAGAAGACGGAGGGCAGGGATGATGAGGAAGAGGAGGCGGAGGGGTAGGAAGAAATGGCGAGAAGAGGGGGTGGGCATGATGGGAGGAGGAAGGGGCTGCGACGGCTGCGGTGGAGGAGTAATGATGCGGAGTGGGGAGTGTGTGTGTGTGTGTGTGTGTGTGTGTGTGTGTGCGTGTGCGTGTGCGTGTGTGTGTGTGTGTGTGTGTGTGTGTGTGTGTGTGTGTGTGTGTGTGTGTGCGTGTGTGTGTGTGTGTGTGTGTGTGTGTGTGTGTGTGTGTGTGTGTGTGTGTGTGTGTGCGTGTGTGTGTGTGTGTAGGGGGTTGGAGGAGGGCAACGGGTGAGGGAGTGGGGAGTGGAGGGAAGATGGGGATGGGGGGCACAGCAGGAGTCCGCCCCCATCTGTCCCTGGTCTTTAAGCGACGTGCGAAGCCCTGGCAGCAGGGGCACCTCCACGGGCACCCGGCACCATGGGTGTGGCTCGCGCGAGCCAGGCAGAGACGGCTCAAAAGGTCTCCAAAACGCTCCAAGAGGCCTCCAAGAGGACTCCCAAGAGGGCCCTAAGGGGCAACATTCATCGAGTTCCCTGAGGTTTTTGAAAGATATCGGCATTCTCGCCTTGCCAGCGTTTCGACGCTCCAAGACAGGTCAAGAGGCCTCCAAGATCGCCTCAATATGGCCCAAGAGACCCGCGATCCGCCGACGGGCGGCGGAACGGGGGCCGCCGCACCGAGCAGTCGTCACGGACAGGCAGGCTTCCCAGAACTTGCCGTCGCTCGGACGTCCGTTCCCCGTGCATGTGTCGGTTCCGCGCGTGTACGTTTCGCAGGGCAATCCAGGAGGCTTCTCGGTGGCCCTCGCCGCGATGCCAAGAGAACGAGATGCTCGCCTGGTGCTCGCGTCGAGCGCCATTCTTGGGTCGGGCAGGTCCATATTCAAAAGTAGCCAGAAATAGTCGAGCATCGTCCCCAGACAATTAGTTTGACTACTCTTTGAATATTCTTCCTGTAGAGGGACGTGCTCGACTGAACGCTTTTCCGGACGTGCGGTCGAAACACACGGTCACCAAAACGTGCGTCAACAGCACGAGCCCCGTCTTTGGCCGAAAGAATGGGCACAATGCCCAACAACAAATGTTGTCCCAAACCAACAGTGGCTACTGTTGGGCAGGCGGCCTTCTGTCTCCAATGGACACAGGCCGCGGCGGCGCGGACAGCGAGTCCGGTTCAAAATGAACAGGAACTGCTGTTGGGCATTGTACCCATTCCTTTAGTGCCCATCTCGCTCGTGCCGACCGTCGCCGCATGCCAAAAGCTCACTGACTGCTCAGCTCCGCGGGCGCGCCCTCCTGCCCCCTTGTCCCGGCCCCCACAGACCTCGAGCACGATCCAGGCCCTCGCCCGCATAACACATGCATGGCAGCTGGGCTGATCTGTATGTACCCGGCTCACCTGCGGAAGGGTCCTTTTGCTTAGCATGTCGCAGCGGCTGCCCCGGCGACGCGCTATGCCTTGCGAGCGGATAGCGTGTTCATCCGCTCCGCGGGACATGGGGCTGAGACAAGCTCGGGACATTGACGCATGGGGAGGGAGTGGGACGTGGATCCGGTGTCGCGCCGAAGCGTGGTGTGACAGAACTGGCGGCGGAGCGACACGTTGAGCCAAAATTCCTGACCATAACTTCGCACCTCGCGCTGTGCTGGGTGCGATGGTCGTCGCGCCTTCGCGCCGCCCGCAGGAGAAACGCACCTTTCCAGCCCAGACCGCGAAGAGCCCGCGCCCCTGCGGTCTGTGACCCGGGGCGCAGCAGGCTCCTGCCGCGACGACGTCGACTCTGGCGTCTGACACCGCGTGATGCGCGCGACCCGAAACAACAAAGACGGTCGAAACTCCCTTGTGCGAGGGAGAGAAGGATCAGAGAGCCAACCCTGCCCGAGACCCGTAGATAATGAAGACGGTAAAGGTCTTGGGGGCCTCTTGGGCCGTCTTGGAGCGTCCGAAAGCTGAAAGTCGAGAACGCCCAAATCCTTCAAACACGAATGGACAAAATCAATGACTTTTGCCTCTTGCGGCCCTCTCGGGAGGCCTCTTGGAGGCCTCTTGGGGGTCCCTCCTCTGAGGCGAAGAAACTCTCAGTCTCCATGTCAACACTGGGAGCCGATCGGGCAGCGGATGGGGAGAGGCAGGAGGTGAAGAGAGGGTCCGCCACCGTGCCGCTGGGCACGGGGTGGGCGCGTGCTCGGGTCCTTTGCCAAATCCTCTAAGCCTCAATTCTCATTCCTGAAGAGTACGAGGCCCCGAGTCCCAATTGCCAAATCTCCTGGGGCTTGGCGCGTCGCGTCTTGTCGTGGCTTCTCGCGTGACTTCTTCGGAGCCAAAAGGGCCCCAAGACGGGCCAAGAGGGCAGCCAAAGACCCCCAGAACGGTCCAAGAGGGTCCCGAGTCGCAGAAAGATCGCTCCAAGACGCTCAAGATGACCCCGAGACGGCCCAAGGGGCCTCCAAGACGCCCCGAGAAGCCCCCCAAGAGGGCCCCCCAGAAACACAAATCATTGCTGATCATTCCGTTTTCGACGTTTTTTCGCGTTCTCGCCTCTCTGGCTTCCTGGCGCTCCCAGACGGCCTCAGAGGCCTCCAAGACCGCCCCAAGACGGCCCAAGAGGCCACCAATAGGGCCCCTTAACGGCCCACGACGGCCCCAGGAAGGCCCACGGAGCGCCCAAGACGGCCCCAATGACGGCCCCAAGACGGGGCCCCCAGAGGGGGGACCCGAGCGGACAATTTTGAGCCCTCGGCCCCTCCCTGGTCTCCATGAGGCCCCAGGAGGCCCTCCAGAGGTTCCCAAGATGCTCCCAAGACTGCCCGCAAGAGGCCCCCAAGAGCGCTCCGCTCCGAAGAGATCCCGAGAAGCATCCCCGAGAACTCTGACCCACAGCCCACGCACGGCGGCGGGATGGGCCGAAGGCCACTCGACGCGCCGCCCCCCGTGGTCGTGCCACAGAGGTGGCACGGCGTGCCAAATTTCAGGTGGTGTTGGGTTCTGTTAAACTGGCCGCAAGAATTGACCCCCACGACCGGCTATTTGCCTGCGTGTCAGTGTGGGCACTGCGACTCTTATACGGACCAGGGGACGGGCCAACAAGGAAAAGCGGACCAGGCAAGGGACAGAAAAAGGGCAGGAAAGTGACGAGCCGAGGAGCGAGAAAGGGAGGGGGAGAGGGAGGGAGGACGAGGGAGGGAGGGAGGACGTCAGGTGGTGTTGGGTTCTTTTTAAGACTCCCCCTGGGGCTCTGGTCCATTGCGCCAGCCCCCGGGGAGGCCGCGCCAGCCGCACCATCAATCCGCCGAGCAGTTGCGTCACATCGCCATCCAAGACGGCCAAGATGGGCTCCCAGACGCTTCCAAGACTGACGAGATGGCCCCAAGAGCCCCAGATGGCCCCAAGATGCACCCAAGGCGGCCCAAGAGGCACCCAAGATGGCCCCAGACGGTCCAAGAGGCCCCCAAGGGACCAATTGATTTTCATAAAGTTTTGAAGGTTTTTGGCATTTGCTTCGAAACGGCCTTCCGTCGGCCCAAGGAGGCCGCCCCCAAGATCGCCCCACAGAGCGCCTCCAAGATGGCCCCAGGACGGCCCAATATGCTTCCAAAACGGCCCCCCAAAGGCCCCAAGACGGCCTCCAAGACGGCTAAGATGGCACTCAAGACGACCCTGAAGCGCCCCAACAGGATCCAAAGACGGGTTCTGACGGCGTCAGACGGGTCAGGAACGTCGTAAGACGGCCAACGAGGCCTCTAAGAAACCCCGAAAGGCCTCCAAGAGGCCTAAGGAGGCCCCCAGGAGGCCTCCAAGAGGCCTCCAGGAAGCTCCCAGGAGGCCGCAAGAATGACCCAAGAAGCTCCCAAGACGTCTCCTCATCCTTCTCCTCATCCTCCTTTATCCTCTCTCTCTCCTTGTCCTTCTCTTCCTCCCCCACGTGTTCTCTAAAGGGCTTCCGCAACTGCTGGGGGAACACATGGTCCAATAGCGTGGCCAAACTTTTCCCAAACGTTTGGCCACATGTGCGTGTCCTAACAGGCAGGGGGCGGCGGTGCTTCGCTGTAGGCGCCTTCGATACGCACGCGCACACGCGCAGCCTGTCGACCCCACACGTCGTACCCCTCTCGCGCCGTGGGTTGCTCCCCGTGGGCCCCGGGGCCCGAGCCTGGCGCTCCACGACCGAAGGCCCGCGCCCGCACCGAGGCGGCTCGAGCCTGCCGGAGGCCACTCTCGCTCAAGATCGACCTCTGGGCTCCAGCCCGGACGCCGTCCTGGCCGGCCCTTCTGGCCGCGCTCGGCCGCGGCCACGGAGGGCGCGCCCTCCGAGGCCCAGGAGCGAAGGCCAACCGCCCTAGCTGGAAGCGTCGCCCCCGGTGTGCCCCCGCCCTGGAGCTCGGCCCGGCTGCACTCGGCCAGCCGAGCTCGGCCAGGCTGAGCTCGGCCCGGGCCGATCTCGCTGAGTGCAGCCTGGCCGAGGCCAGGCGGCCGAGTTCCGCCTGGCCGAGCTCGGCTGGCCGAGTTCCGCCTGGCCGAGACTTCCCTGGCCGAGTACTGTTGCTACAGTCGGCCCGTATATCATAAGGATGCGCGATGAGGATGCGAAGGCCTCGGACGCGCAGGGCGCGGCCAACGAACGTGGCCAAGGATGGACCGAGGAGGCAAGGATGCAAGGGTACCCTTGCGAAGGTTGCCCATCCTTACTATGCGGGTTGGCCGTATCCCTGACGAGGGGAAACGGCAAGGGGGGGGGGAAAAGGCTCAGGGCGGGATCCGCGGTGGGCCCCTGACAGCGACCCCGCGCGCGTCTGGGCGGGGGGGGGGAGGGCCAGCGGGCCCCCAGAGGCGATGAGTGGGCGATCGGGGCTCGAGGCGTCCCCCCCCTGACCATCGCCCCCCCTGGCGCTGCCCCTGCCCTTCCGCCCCCTGGTCTCCCGGCCACACCTCGGGCCTCCGTCGCCCGGCCGGGACGCTTCGGGCACCCTCCAGAACGCTCTCGACGAGGCGCAGCCCATAGAAAAACCACCCCCGAGTCTCCCAGACGCCCGACCTCTCTCGAAGACTCCCGAGAAAGCCACCGAACACTTTCCGAGAGCGTCGCTCGGCCTTCGGGTCATAGCTCTCGGCTCTCCGGCGGCCCTGCGGGACCGCCTGGGCCCCCCGCAGCGCCCTCGGCGAGGCGCGGCTGCCGAAGAGCACCCCGAGGACGGGGCGGCCCCGCCGAGAACCGCCGCCCGCGCGCGCAAGCCTCGAGCCTGTGGAGCCCGCCGCGCGCTCCCCCTCCCCCGACCCGGGCCGAGCGGGCCGCCGCGGAGGCGCGCCGCGCCTCGAGCGCCACCCGCTGGCCGCGCGCGCCGCCCTTCCGCGGGCGCGTGGCCCTGCCGCGGGCGCGGCCGACCAGCCGCGCCCGCCGGCGGCCCGCCGCGGCCAGGAAGGCGACGGCGCCTGGCGGGCGGCGCGGGCCGGGAGGGAGGCCCCCGCGGAGGTGCAGGCGCCGGCGGCGTGGTCGCGGGCTGCCCGGCACGAGGCGCCCCACCCCGGAGATCCCTGGCGTCTCAAGTGGGCGACGGTCAGAAACTGGTCCCCCCTCCCCCTCCTCCTCTTCCTCCTCCTCCTCCTCCTCCTCCTAGTCCTCGTCCTCGTCCTCGCCCTGCTCCTCTCCCTCCTCCTCCTCCTCCTCCTTCTCCTCCTCCTCCTCCTCCTCCTCCTCCTCCTCCCCTCCGAGCCCCTAGGCCGAAGTCTCGAACCTCGGGCGCGGGATGACACAGCGGGCTTGTGCGGTGGCTTGCGCGGGCTTCCCGCGCGGCACGCCACATCTGAAGCGAGGGCGCTCACCCGCGACCTTGCGGTGGGCAGCTTCCGCGCCAACTGTCGGCGTGGCCCGCGTCCAATTGGTAGCGCTGCCAACTTGCGACGGTCACCCATCCGTGTAGGCGGGCACTTCGTGTGATCCCTCTCGGGATGCCTCGGGGGGAGCCCTGGGGAGCCTGACGGCGCTGGCGCGGCCCCGTGCTGCTGGCCCCTGGCCCAACGGGGCTGTGCGTGACCCCGTGTTGGCCCCTGACCGCCGCTCGGGTGCAGAACCCTTTGTGGCGCGAGCGCGACTTAGCAGGGGGGAAACGGGTCTGGAAGGAAGCGGGTCCTGGACCCTGGGGCCCTCCCCCCCAGGACCAGCTCTTCCTCTCGAGTCGTCTTCTGGCACTCCCGAGGCCCCCATTGAGGGCCCCGGGAGCCCCAAAAACAGCGGCCTTATCCCCCGAGGATCAGTTTTTTTCCGGAGTCGTCTTCTGGCACTCCCGAGGCCCCCTTGAGGGCCCCGGGAGCCCCCCACAACGGTGACAAACCTCAAGACCCGTTTCTCTCAGGACCCGCTTCCCCCACGACGACGACGACGAACCATGGGAAGAAGGAGGAGGAGGAGGATGAGGAGGAGCAGGAGGAGGAGAAGGAGCAGGAGGAGGAGAAGGAGCAGGAGGAGGAGAAGGAGCAGGAGCAGGAGGAGGAGGAGGAGGAGGAGGAGGAGGAGGAGGAGGAGGGGCCCAAGCGAGGGGCCGACATGGCGGTCCTAGCAGCGCGCCTCTTCACCGAGAGAAGCCAGGCCCAAGGGAAGTGCTCCATGATCAGCTGCTACGACCTAAAGGAGGCTTTCTACTCGGTTGTCGTCCAGCTGGTCCACGGCATCCCAGGCGAAGAGGACGAAGTCAGGGAGGTGCTCGACAACATAGAAGTTCCCCTGTGGGCCCCGCCGCAGCTGGAGCACCTCATGGCCAACCCAGGGATACTCGACACCGTGCTGGATGGCTCCCACCTGGCTGCCCTCATTGCCGAGGGGTATCGCAACAGGTGGACATCGCACCGATTCTCCCAGAGATTCATGGCGCCGCACAAAGGCACGAGGCCTGGCGTGCCCCTCGCCGACGCTGACTTCAATCTGCTCTTTGGCCGCGTCCACCGCATGATCGACAGCTACCTTGCACAGCGAGGGCTAGGGGCCCAGGGCAGGCCCCTGGAGAGTAGCTTCGCATGCGCCACCGACCCTACAGATGGACCGCTCCAGGAGCATGAGCCCCACGGCCTCTCGTTCGTCGATGACCTCACGGGCATGCACGTGTTCACCAGCCCCGACCACATTCAGACTGAGGCCTCGGGGTTTTGCGAGGCCGTCTACTGCGCCACCAGCACCTTCGGCCTCCAGCTGCAGCTCACCAAGACCAAAGTGATGCTTGACTTCAGCGGGCCTGGAAGCCGGCAAGCTCGGGCCAACTTCTACTCCAACGGAGCACCGAAGATTGCGGTCCCCCTGGCTAAAAGCCACGTCGAGGTAGTCCGCCACCACAAGCTCCTCGGGACCTACGTGGCCGACAATGCATCTCCTGGGGTGGATGTCGCAGTGAAAGTAGCTACCGCTGCGACCTCCACGCGGCCTCTCCATCGTGAAGTCCACCGTCGTTCAGAGCTGGCCGTCAAAGACAAGGCCTACATAGCCGATAGCGTGGTGCTATCCCAGCTGCTATACAACGCGTCCACTTGGCCCGAACTCACAGCAGGCCAGGCCAGGAACTTCAACAACCAGTATATCGTGAACTACGCGGCCGCACAGAGGATTACATGGAAAGTGCGACAGAAGAAGGAGGTCACAAACATCCAGATTCTCGAAGGAGTAGACAAGCTCCCCCCCGAGATCGTCCTACGCCTCGAGAGACTTCGGCTATTTGGTAGATGCCTCAACTGGGGTCCCCTTCACCTTCGTCGACTACTCAGCCAGGCCTGGGACGGGCATTACGGTTGGGTAGCATTGCTCCGCCGCGATTTAGACTGGGTCCGCGACCACACAGGACCTGACGAGCGAGGTGGAGCCTACACACTCGACGACTGGAAGGACTGGGCCAGGAGCGACTACAAAAGCTACCTCAACGCAGTCAAGAAAGCTTGCCAACGCGGCAAAACCCGCCAGTACGACCACGACCACCACGCCCGATGGCGGCTACGACTCCAGCGTTGGACCAACACGGAAGCCATCTCGCCCTTCCCAGACCAGCACTTCGAGCAGCAGCGCAAGTACCTCTGCTACCACTGTGGACGTACAGAGCTCAGCGCAGCAGTACTACGAGCCCACATCACCAAGGACCACACCTCGTCGGGACATCCCATCTCGTGGGCAACTGGCTCGATCTGCTATGGATGCGGCATGGACTACCACACCACGAACAGACTGGTCAAGCACTTGCTGCGGGTGCGCAGGTGCGCTCGACACTGGCGACGAACACGACCAGCGCTTCTCAGCAAATCCGAGCTGCAGCACAACCAGCAAGTGGTGCGAGACCAACAGCAGGCGAATAGAAGGGCCGGCAGGCCCATCGACTGGGCCGAGAAGCCTGTAGTCCCTGCTCGCCCTCCAGAGATACACACTGACGACGACAGCGACGACAGCAACTGCGGCCACCACCAGGACCTCGAGCTCCCCTTCATCGAGGAACCGCCGCCGCCGCCGGCTACTGTGCCCAGGCCTCCGCCAGCTCGGACACTATACGTGCTACATCTGTTCAGCGGTCGTCGCCGAGAGGGAGACGTTCAGGACTGGTTCGACCGCGTCTGCAGTCGGGCCTCATGCGACCTACACATGCTCAGCCTGGACGTTGCCAACGACCAGACCTTCGGCGACCGTGCATCGGAAGTTGCAGCCAACAAGTGGCGAAGCCTGGCACAGGCAGGAAGGCTCGCAGGCGTCATCGGCGGGCCACCGTGCGAGACATGGAGCCGAGCGCGTCACCTGCCCCCCAACGCCTGCAGGGGACGCCCACCGAGACCCCTGAGGAGCAGCAACAGCTTGTGGGGCCTCCGCTACCTCTCCCGACCAGAGGTGGAACAAGTAGCGACAGGCAATCGCCTATACAGGACACAGCTGGAGCTCATGTACATGTGTCTCAACCTTGGCGTCCCAGGCATGCTCGAGCACCCGTGCGAGCCCACTGAGGAGCACTTCGCCAGCTCCTGGAGGCTCCCCGAGACGCGCCACCTCCTGGGCCAGCAGGGAGTCGAGCTGATCACTTTCGACCAGTGCACCTGCGGGGCGCGTTCGAGGAAGTCCACAAGCCTGCTGGCAGTATCCCTTCCAACTCTCCGCTCGGAGATAAGAAGGCTACCTGGAGGCGGGAGGTGCTTCCGCACGGCCACCTACCACGCGGAGCTGGCGGGCATCAACGACGACGGCCAGTGGCGCACCGCGGCGGCCAAGGAGTAGCCGACGAGGATGTGCCAGGCCATCGCGACGGCGCTGATGAAGCAGATACGCTGGCGCTTTGGCGAGACGCCAAGCGACGCCAGCGTCTGGCATATCGACGACGACGTGGCCCACTTCTTCCAGCCCCTCGACCACTACATGACCAGGGAGATGGGCCAGGACTACCACCGTGGCCCAACGAGGCGAGGGAGCGCCCCGACCTGGTTGGAGGAGGCGAGGGAGTGGGCCGTGCAGGACCGACCTCGACAAGGCTCGGGGCAGGACCACCAACTCGACGAGTTCTGATCGGGCACAGCTCGATGATGCTGATCGCGACGAAGAGCGATGACGACAAGTACAAAAGGCGTCAGGACGCAAGTCCTGAGGAAGCCCCGAGTGCGTGGGAACACCTCAGGCAACGTCGCCAAGTTTTGCACGAGGCGTTAGGACGCAAGTCCTGGGGAAGCCCCGAATGCGCGGGAACACCCCAGGCACAAGTCGCCACGTTTTGCAGCATTGACGCACATAGCGATCGCACGCACAAAGCTCAGCGGTACCAGCCAGACGACATGCGACCTCTACGACCACCAACTACAACCAGCCAGCCGCCACCAGCGACCCAAAGTACGGCCCACCACACCACAGTACAAGTCAACGCTGCCCTGGTGAGGCAAGGATCAAACTTCTAGACGGGCTCGAAGGGTGGGGGGGCAGGACGAGTACTGCCCGCGCCTACCAGGGGGGATGGTGAGGGGCAGGGGGGGGGGTAGGACGCAACTACCCGCGCCCCCGCGGTCCGCCCTAGCTCGCCACCCCCACCATCCCCATGGCGGAGACGGAGCTTACCCGAGCGCCCACTGGGCGAAGCATAGGGCAGCCGAGACATTCCTCATCGACAACAGAAGAATCACTGGGCCTGGGGTTCGCCCCCACCGAGGGCACTGTGACCCCTAGCCATAGCGGGACGAGGTGGGGCCGCCACGAACCCCACTTGAAGTCGGTGCATGGAGGCCCTAAGTGCGCCCACAACCTATTCCACAACACCAACAACAAGCCGACCTCCCAACGACCCACATATACCAGTACGACAAGCACCTCAGCGACTGAGTCGAGTACCACGAGTTCGAGCGCCACAGAGTCAAGCAGTACCACTTCGACCAGTACGACCGAGCCCAGTACCAAAGAGCTTAGCATCACAGAGTCAAGCAGTACCACCTGATCAGCACTACTGAGTCGAGTACCGCAGGTTCGAGCAACACTGAGCCAAGCACCACCACTTCGACCAGCACGCCTGAGTCGAGTACCACAGGTTCGAGGGCCAGCTAGTGAACCACTACAACCTCAACCAGCACGACTGGGCCGAGTACCACAGGTTTGGCACCACAGTCATAAGCAGTAACGTGGTGACCAGCACGACCGAGTCGAGTTCCACAGCTCGTGCACTACAGAGTCAAGCGATACCTTGATGACTAGCGCGACTGAGTCGAGTGCCACAAGGTCGGGCACCGCAGAGTGAACCAGCGCTACCTCGACCAGCACGACTGAGTCGAGTACCACAAGTGCGAGCACTACATAGGCAGGCAGTACTGCAAGTTCGAGAACCACAGGTTCAAGGCGAAGGATTGGGCCGGTGAAGACCGGCCTCGACGTGGCCCTGGGCACGACAAGGTTTGAGCGGGGGCAGAGGCTCGGCGAGCCGCAGCTCCACCGCACCTGAGAGGGCCGCGGGGCCGGGTCCACCGGGATCTAGAGTATGGTGCCTCCCCCTTTACCCCCCAGTCCTCTGTTTTCCAGGTATGGTTCAGGTTTATGGTCTTTGGCCGTCTGGCTCCGTGGGGGTAAGGGGGGGGCACACCAGGTGGGCCCCCGCCCACCTGGCTCCAGGGCCTGTGCGCTGCCGCCCAGGACAGGAGATGCAGCTGGCCGAGGCTGCTATCCTGGGCGGCAGCGCAACGGGCCATAGAGTAATTCGGCATCCATAGGTAGTCCGAGGCCCTCCCCCCGCTCGTTGCCTACTAAGGCCCCCCCCCCCCTCCCTCCGAGGCCTCGGACTTCCGCCTTTGCTCTTGCCCCCGCCTGCCCCTCCCTTGGCCCTGGCGACAGTGCGGGCCCCCCTCCTCCCCTCCCCCTGTCGGCGGCAGCGGCCGCCGCGATACGCTTCAGGATCAAACCCTTCAAGGCGCTGCAAATAGCGGCAATAGCGGAGGAGGAGGAGGAGGAGGAGGAGGAGGAGGAGGAGGAGGAGGAGGAGGAGGAGAAAGAGGAGGAGGAGGAGGAGGAGAAAGAGGAGGAGGAGGAGGAGGAGGCGGAGGAGGAGGAGGAGGACGGGGAGAAGGAGGAGAAGGAGGAGGAGGAGGAGGAGGAGGAGGAGGAGGAGGAGGACGAGGAGGAGGGGGAGGAGGGGGAGGAGGAGCTCGGCGCTGCGCGCTGGAGCTCTCGACCTCGGCGCTGCACGGTCGAGAGCGGGGAGCACGAGGATCTGTGACCCGTCTCTGGAGCCCCAGATCTGGCCCGCACCGGCGCGCTCCCCCCAAAGACGCGCCGACCACGGCGTCCCCGGTCTGAAGTCGCGGTCGAGCGACATCTTGGCCAGCGCTCGCGCGGACAGGGTCGGGCGCTCTTGCTCGTGGCGTGTCGCGGCGGCGGGCCCGGCGACCCGCGGCGTCCCGCGAGCGAACGGCGCGTGCCGCTCGGCTCCGCGGGGCGGCAGGCTCGGGAGACAGCTCGCGACGCGGACGCTGCGGGACGGGGACGCGGACAGCATGCTGCGCCAGAACCGGCGCAGCGGCACGCTGTCCCCAACTTCTCCCGATCTCGTGATGCCCCGAATGGCTCATCCGTGAAGTTTTCCCATCGGATGCCTCTAGGACGCCGAATGCGGGGTCTACTGGGCAACGGGATCTCCCGTATGGTCCCTGGTATGGCCCCGCGCTCCCAAATGGTCTCCCGTATGGTCTTCCCTATGGTCTCCCGTGTGGTGTCCTGGTGGGTCTCCCGTTTGGTCCTCCGTGTGGTCTCCCGTGCGGTCGCCCCGTGCGGTCGCCCCGTGTGGTCTCCCGTGTGGCCTTCCGAATGGCCTCCCGTACGGCCTCTCAAATGTTCAGCAAGGCATCATGCTGTACACACACACACCTTTGTGCCAAATTGTTATGCTGTTTCAAATGTTCTGCCGCGGGGGCTCAACTACATCCGCCAGCGTGCCGTAGGCACGGGTTCAAGCGTTCCCAGGTCCCTTCGAGTTCTTTGTGCTGAGCACGGTGAGGGCATGGGGTAAGGAACCATTGGATGAGGAATCCAGTGGCTGGACGCCCGTGGAACTCCAATGGTGGACTGGCCATGGGCATCACCACCGCCCTGATCAGATAAGGAGCCCTTCAGGATCTGAAGCATCCTGGGCACATTCTATAACCACCGCCCACACCGTACAGTCGGACCTAGGCCAGAGTAACGTCCTTCAAGAACATGAGGCCCTCCGCCGCCCAAAGCAAACAGAACGTACGTCCAAGGGTATCCTCCCCAAAATGCACAAGAACATCCAACAAGCACGGAGAACATTAGGGTACCCTGCCCGAGCCGAACTCGATCTCATACCTCGGTCCGACTGTATCGTGAGGCCTGTTTAGGGGGCCAGGGCCCTCCGAATCCGTTGCGCCCCCTGAATCCCTTGGGCGCCCTCGGGAATCCCCGCGTGACTTTTCCAGAGGCCTCGGGAGCGTGGCTTGGAATCCACACTTCTGTGTCAGTGCGAATTCGGGAGAAGAAAAAGTTGGTGACCACATGTGAACCCTACCCCCCCCACCCCCACGATTTCTAAAGGGGGTGTGGGAGTAGGGTTCACATGTGGTCGCCTAGAAAGGACAACTGAGGGGAATGACAACGCCAAGAATGTGTCCAGAACGTGTTTGCGCACCGTTGCCGATATTCGGCCCACGTTTAAGACGGCCCAGAGGGCCCCCTGAAGAACCCCAAGAGAACCCCCCGAGGTTCCCAGGAGGGGTAACGGGTAACTCGAACTGACATCTGGAGCTCTCCACCCAAAGATGGCCCCCAGACAGCCAAGAGGCCCCTGAGAGGCTCCCGCCAGCAACGAGTCCCCCCAAGAGGCTTCCAAAGAGGCCTCCAGGAGGCCTTCCAACAGGCAGTGCTGAGCAAGGAAGGGTGGAAAGGAGGAAGGAGGAAGGGGCAATGTCATGGGGGGCACCACTAGGAGGGTCGCCACTTCCTAGAGGAAACGCCATTCCCTCAAGGAAGCTGCCTTCTAAGGACACCCCAGAGCCTTCCAGAGCGACCCCAAACGTCCAACAAGCCTCCCCGAGCTTCACACCTGGAACCTCGATCGCCAAGAGGAACCAATGACACCCCTCTTCTTTGCTGTGGCCAACAGTGGGAGCCTTGTGTAGGGCATTGGAATTTCCGTTTAATTCCCCAAGCAGAACTTGCCTCTGTGGGGGTCCTAGCGGATTCATATGGTTAAGTGAAATTCGCCGCCGATTTCCGCGGCCCGCCCGTGTGCCCGACTGCCCGGGTGCCCGGGGGTTTGTGTGGCCCCAAAGGGGGTCGGTCCAGCTGAAAGGGGGTGGTGCAATAGATTTGGGGCAATCGTATTGCAAACGTGTTGCGCTGGATAATTGTATTGCATTGCATTGCAAGTCATGTATTGCCCGCGAAATACATTTGCGCCCCGAAATCTATTGCACGCCGCAAATGTATTGCAACCCCACAAATCTATTGCACCACATCTAGACCCCCTTTTGGGTTAACCCGAGGGTGTCTGGTAGCCATATAGCCCTATAGCCCCATAGCCTTCTAACCTCATAGCCCTATGGCCCTATAGCCCTGTAGCCCTATAGATCCTATAGCCTAATGGCTCACTAGCCCAATAGCCCTGTAGGCCTATAGCCTCATAGCCCTATAGCCCAATGGCTCAATAACCCAATAGCCCTATAGCCCTATAGCACGATAGCCCTATAACCTTATAGCCCTATATTCCTGTAGCCCTATAGCCCTATAGCCCGATAGCCCTATAGCCTTATAGCCCTATAGTCCAGTCCTATAGCTTCATAGCCTTATGGCCCTATAGCCCTATAACCCTGTAGCCCTATGGCCCTATAGCCTGATGGCCCTATAGCCCTGTAGCCCTGTAGCCCTATACTCCTATAGCCCTATGGCCCTATAACCTTATAGCCTTATAGCCCTATAGCCCTGTAGCCCCATATGCATATATGCCTGTAGCCCAATAGCGCCATAGCCCTATAGCCCTATGGTCTTATAGCCCAATAGCCCCATAACCCAAAAAAGGTGTTATTTTTGTTGTTGTCTCCTGTGTCTGTATCATTCCATCTAGTGCGGCTTAGTGGGCTTTAATGCAGGTCCAAGTTGCCAGCATCCTCCGGCACTGCTGAATTCTGCTAAATGGCACACAATGGCACTAAATGGTACTTAAGTAAGTGGTATTACGTGGTACTGAATGGTAACTGTATTACAGCGCGCTAGCTGGCACTAAACTGGATCAGACAGTTCCACTCACTAATGCTAACTTGCACTAACTTGCATAATGGACGAGGGAAAAAGAAGACGCCAGCCAAACTAAACCACACTAAACAGCACTAGACGGCAATACATTGACGATGGGATTCGCCAGGGTACTAAAGACGGCTCCGATGATCTGCAAACTAATCTTTGGAGTAAGGGGAGGAGGACGGAGCACGACCACAAAACTTCACACAGCTCGGCCTCAACCGCTGTACGAATCAAAAGGTCGTCAAGCAAACCAAGATCCCGACGCGAACCGACCCACGATCATTAGGCAAACTCATGCAGTCAACCGTGGAACCGGTGACCCCTCCAAGCCCGAAGAGGGGGCCCCCAAGAGAAGCCCTCAGAGGGCTCCCGAGAGGCCCTACGAGGCCTCGCCCCGTGGACTCTTCTCCCCGCTTCTGGGGGGTCGGCGGCATGGCGCTCAAGCCTCTTGCAGAAACTCTGCGGTCCACCGTGGAACCGATCACCCCCCAAACAGTGAGGAGCACCCTTTTGGCGGTGGACAAACATCTCTAGCAAACCTCCCCTCAGTGAAAACGGCCTCGGACCGAAACCGAGGGACCTGGACCCGCAACAGTGACGGCCGCGACGCCCTCTCGCGAACCGAAGGCGGCCAATTCCTCCATCGACGTGTCGGGGTAGGAGGCCTATCCACCTCCGACCCCTGGGCCCTGCCCGAGGGCGAGGAGCGCAGGCGGCCGTGCCCAGACGGTCGCGTCCTCCGCGCGGCCGGGGCCGCCGCCGCAGGCCCCGCAAGACGAGGACAGCGGCCCCACTGGCGCGCCGCCGCGCGTGCACCGGCGGCGGGCTCCCTGCGCTGCTCTGCGTCGGGGTCGGGCGGGGGGCCACGGGAGACCGCGGGGCCCTCCCTGGCGCTTGCCGTTCTCTTCTTTGCCTCCTGGGAGAGGCTGCTCGTCGGCCACGGCCGGCCCCGCCTCGAAGCACGGGTCCGCACGCGGACCCCGGGAGGAGCCCAGGGGGACGGAGTTGGGGCGGATGCGGGCCACCTGCGGGAGAGCCGCCCTGGCCTCGGCTGGCCCTCCCCTCCCCGACCCGGTGTTGGCGCTGCTCGGAGCAGGGCGCGCGGGGCCCTACCGATGCCCCAGCGCAGCAGTTTTCCGAGCTGCGTCCAGCCGTGGCGACGTGGGCCCCCCCCCCCCCCCCCCCCCCCCCGAATGCAAGCTGTCGTCGTCTCAATTCGCCCCCCTCTGACCCCTTTTGTTTTCAGGTCGTCACTCGGGCCTCCGGCGGCCGTTCGTGCCGCTCCGGGCAGCCCCGGAACGCTCTCCGCGAGGCGCAGCTGATGGCGAGCGTCCCGAGGCCGGAGCACCGCTGAGAACCCAAGACGATCTCCGAACACGAGGACCTACCGTTGCGGGCTCGTCAGTCCACGCTCGCGAAGCTGCTGCCGCACGCCGCCGGCGGGGGCCTCTTCTCGGGCGCCCGCCCCCCCCCGTCCCTTGGGCGAGCAACAAGCGTATACGTGCCCGCGGCCGCGGCCTCGCGGGCCGGGCCCCTGGGCTGCGCCCGCGCGTCCACGAGGCGGTTTTGTTCGCGGGTGCTCCGCCCGGAACGTTCTCGTGCGACCGCGTGCCCCGACATCCGGCGTCACGACTTTTCGAGGCACGGGCCCCCGAGCTCTGGACCGGTTCCCCGGGACCGGTTTTTCAGCCCGAGTCGATGTTAGACGGTCACGAGGCCCTGTAAACGCCCCTAAGAGGCCGAGCACCACGCAAAGCCCTCGTCTCCCTATTCTTCGAGACGCCGGAGAGGTCTGGGCCACGCCAGAGGTCTGCAGGCCTCCGCGGGCTCGCGCCCCCTGAACCCCGACCGCGAGGGCGCGGAGACGGATCTGCTCGCCGCTCGGCGACTGGTGCCCGTCCGCGCGCCGCCCGCCTCTTACCCGGCGCGGCTGCGCGGTGGCTCCGGCGCCGCCCCGCGCTGTGCGGCGCCGCCCTGCGCCGCGCGGCGCCGCCGTGCAGGGCTCCGCCGCCGCCGCCGCCCGCCAGGCCCTGCGCCGCGCCCCCAGGCGAGGCCCCCTGGCACGCAGGGGGCCCTCGCACATGCCGCGGAGCGCCTCCAGAAGCACAGGCGGCATACACAGAAATCGAGCAGGAGATCGACTGCATAATGGACTTGCACCCACACTTCGTCGGATCTGCGAGTCATACGTAGGATGTTCGTGAATCTACGAAGAACCCCTGCGAATTTTCAATCGGTTCTACGAAAATCTCAATTTTGGGGTACACCAATGGTATAGCCGATCTCCTACTCGAAGAAGCTGTCGTCAGTCCACGATCTCGAAGCTGCCACCCGCCGCTGGCGAGGGCCCCTCGGGCGCCGAGTCCCCCGCCCGCGCACCGCCCGCCTCTCCTGAGGGGCGACGATAAGGGGGGACTGGCACAGTGGGGAATGCATCGACCTGGATTCGGCGACACCTCGCCGAGAGATCGACGATGGGCACCCGATAATTAGCGACACCGCACCTTCCTGGGCGGGCTGGAGTTCTCGGGCCCCTATCGGCGATCAATGGGCGATTGTGGGTCGATGCTTCCCCCGCCCTGTGCTTATCCCCCCCTGCGGTTGCCGCCGATCTCCCCCGGCGCCGCCACGCCGCGGCTCCGGCGACGCGGCGCCGCCGTGCAGGGCTCCGCCGCCGCCCGCCGGGCCCTGCGCTCTCTGCACCTGCACCCGGAGAGGGCATAGGAGGCGAAGCCAGGACGAGGACAAATCCGGGTGGGGGCGAATCGGTGCCACGGCGAGGATATAAAGCCAGGCGAGGACGAATCCAGGTGAGGTCGAGTTCGTGCGAGGACGAAACCATGGTGAGCCCAGGTGAGGACGGATCGGGGGGGCGATCCAGCGGGGGGCGACGGAATCCAGGTGAGGACGAATCGGGCGTCGAGTAACGGGGGGGCGACAAGCCCTCATATCCTGGCGTGGCAATTTTTTCGAGCCGGGCGTTTCCACCCGGTTTCGGGCCCCTCATAGATCGATGCGGCTCGAAAAGTGACGCAGAAAGAGAAGGTCCGGGGTTTGAGTCGTGATTTTTTGCGACGTCCCAATGTTTTCGCAACGTCGGATCTCAGGGAATGAGGGGGGTGAGGAAAGGTGTACCGTTTGTGCCCTAAAGGGGTCCTACAGGGGCCCCCTGGGACCCAACATGGGCACGGAAGGTGCACGTTTCTTCCCACTTACCGCCCCACCCTGAATTCACGCCCGAGTGAATCGAGCATCTCTGAGATCTGCCGGCTCTGGATGTTGTATCGGGCGTCGCGGCCTTCTCAGAGCGTTCCGGAACGCTCCGAGAGCTTTCCGTAAGGCTCTGGAACGTGTGTATCCTTGTCCTATAGCCCCATGCGAGAGGGCAACCCTGATCACTGGCTGCCAGAATTCTCTGGTCGCTTCTGGCGAGATCGGTTGCCATACCGATATTGCTTCAGAAGCAGTCGCGACCGATCGGTCGCTACTCCAGATTTCGTAATAAAAGGGAGGGGGTCTCAACCCTCCCAGACGAGATGTTTTAGACCCCCCCCCGTGGGAGAACCCTCCAAAACATCGTCCCCAGACCCCCCCAGGCCCTCCAAGATAGCATGGAAGAGACCCCCCCCGAAATGAGACCCTCCTCCCTTTATTTCGAAATCTGGAGTACCGATCGCGACCGACAGGAATCTGGTATGCATGGTCTGAGCAGGGCACGCACCCTGAGCCCCGACGCTGCGAGAACAAGACTTCGGCACCGCGAGCAACCACGTCTGGAGCCCTATAGCCCTCGGGGATGGACAGACCCCCCTTTAGTACACCGTGGGGGGGATGGGTGAAGCCCTAGCCCTCGGGGATGGATGAAGCCCCAAAACAGCCAAGATCTACTCCGTGGGGGGGGGGGGAGCGGGGGGAGGGTCGGGGATGGACAGACCTCCCTTTAGTAAACCGTGGTTTAGTGAAAACGACCCGCGGCCCAAACCTGGCGGGCGCAAGCCTGGAACATAGCGGCCGCGGCGCCCTCTCGAGAACCGAGAACGGACAATTCACTGATCGACGTGTCACTGGTGGGGGTTCTGTGCACCCCCGAAGACCCCCTCTTTCTGCGGCATTGCACTTTTCGAGTCGCCGCGAGGCGTGATCGCACCAGGGCCTGCGACCGGGCGGCGAAAACGCCATAGGGGCGAACAAACTGGAGCAGCGCCCGGATCTCAGGACGGGGGAGCCTCGACCCCACCTGCGGAGCCCATCCCAAAAGAAAGAACGGCGTGCACAGGAACTTTCGGAGGTCCGCGCGGAACTCTTGGATCTGCGCTGGCCCCACTTCCTGGCGCGCGGCGGCCACGGGCGGCGCCGGGGAGGTCCCACCGCCGATCCAAGAGATCCGCGCGGAGCTCCGAAGATTAATGCTTTTGCCGCTTTATGTTCCTCGGCTGGACCCTACTGGCGAACGAACAACACACACCCATACCCATAGGGGGACGGGGGGGGACATGGGTGCGTGTTCTTGGATGGCCCCCTCGCTCGAACGGGACCCTCCCCCGGGGTCCGACAACCTGCGCCCGTACCCATAGCGAGTCCACCTCCATCTGACCCCCCCTACGGGTATGGGTGTGTGTTGCTCGTTCTTCACCTGCAGCCGAACATATGACCAAGAAAGTGATCATTTTAGGCATCTGGGCCAGCCTCCAGGAAATCTAGTAAACAAGCCTGGGCCAGTTTCTGTCATTGACGATGGAGGGGCCAGCGTGCGCAAGCACTTGGGCCAACTTAGGGGAACAACAAGTGACATAAACATAACAACTCGGAGGCCCGCGCGGATTTCTCGGATCGGCGCTGGGGCCCCCCGGCGGCGCCTCCGGCGCCGCCCCTGGCGCGCTCCGCGCGCCAAGGATGGGGTCCAGCGCCGATCCGAGAATTCCGCGCGGACCTCTGAGTTTTTATGTTTATGCCACTTTTTGCTCCACTGCAACTTTCCCGCAACTTGGCCAAGAAGCACTGGCCGACTTCTTACTCAAATGCTCGACTGAACTGCGGTGCCTATCGGCCCTGGGTCTGTGCGCCTCCATCTTGCCCAGGAAGGCGTCCAGGTGGGCCTGCGGGCTGCCGGCCAGCGCGCGCTGGCAGGACATCACCTGCAGCGCGCACAGCTCGGGGCCCCGCCCGTCGGCGGCCAGCGCCTTGGGCGGCAGGTACCAAAAGTTCACACTGAGCGCGAAGGGCGCCGCGGACTCCTCCTCTGGAGGCCTCCCAAATGGGTTCGGACTAGATGGGGTCGGAGGATCGCGCCGCTTCGCCAATGCGTCGCGGGTGCACCTGCGATGCGCCGGTGATGCATCGTCGTGGAGAGTAGTTCTGGCTCCACATTGAGCCGCATCGCCGATGCATCAGCGGTGCGGAGCGATCCACCAACCCTCCTCTCCTCCGCCTCCTCCTCCTTCTCCTCCTGCGCCGCCTCCTCCTCCTCCTCCGCCGCCGCCGCCGCCGCCGCCGCCTCCTCCGCCTCCTCCGCCTCCTCCGCCTCCTCCTCCTCCTCCTCCTCCTCCTCCTCCTCCTCCTCCTCCTCCTCCTCCTCCTCCTCCTCCTCCTCCTCCTCCTCCTCCCCCCCCTCCTACCCCTCCTCGGCCTCCCCCTCCTTCGACCCCATCTGGGAGGCCCAAATCCTCGCGGGCTGGCTGCCACGTCCGCACTGAGTGCCACCAGCCGGACGGTATGAAGATGGCGTCGCCCGGGTGCAGCACCGCCCACAAGGGTGGCTCGGACATCTCCGCGAGGGCCGGGCTGCGCTCCGCGTTTACCTGGAAGTCCTCGTCCACGGAGACCACGGCGTAGTCGGAGGAGGACTCCTGCAACCCCAAACCCCCGACGCCTTTTTTCTTGCACAGCGTCGATCCCCACAAATCTCGACCCATTCCCAGGGACTGGCCTTTCATCCCGAGTCTCTTCTTGACGGTCCCGGGGCCCAGCGAGGGCCCCCAGGGACCGAGGATGGCAAAACCCCGAGATCCGACGTCCCAAACAAATTGAGACATCGCGAAACATCACGACCGGAGCCCTGGACCCCATCTTCCCACTTCATTTATCGAGCTGGATCGAACTCTTATCTGGGCCCGAAGCAAGGCAACGCCCCCCGCGGTGAAAAAAACAAAAAGTCGCAGCGCCAGGCTCTGAGGGGTCATGGCCTTTCCACGACGCGAGGGGGGCCTGCGACTGCATGGCTCTCAGCACCAGGCGGGCGCCACCGCCGCCCCCCGGCGGTCGCCCCTCGCCGGGCGCGCTGGCCTCCAGGCGCCACTGCGCCTGCGGGCAGTGCCGCGTGGCGTGCAGGCAGGGCGCCTCCATGGGCGGCACGAGGAAGACCTCCTGCTGGAGGAACCAGTGCGCTGCAGAGGACCCCACAGACGTACCCATCCTAGGTTCTGCGATTACCGCTTCGTGTGTCACCCCGCTTTGTTCGAGCTGGCCGTGGGCATGCTCTGGAGCAGCGCCGCGCAACGCGACGCGGCACGACCCTCTGGAGGGGCAGACGGCGATGCAAACCACCGCCTTTCGGAGCTCCGCGCGGATTCCTCGGATCGGCGCCGTGCCCCCCTGGCGGCGCCTCCAAAGCCGCCCCCTGGCGCGTGGAGCGCGCGCCAGGGAGGGGGGCCCAGCGCAGATCCGTGGAATCCGCGCGAAGCTCCGACGACTGATGCCTGTGCAGTTTCTTCCTCCTCGACTCCTTCTTCCCCGTGAGGACAACGTGGACGTTCTCCATGCGAGCGACGAAAAAAGGAAGGGGCCTCACGCGAGATGGCGCAGCGACCCTACGCGGTGGGTTACGCAGGCCGCTGGCGCGGCACGCCGCACCACACTGGAAGCGAGGGCGCCTGCGCGCGACCTCGCGCGAGCAACTTGCGCGCGAATGCCGGCGCAATCGAACCCGTTTTGCTTCGTCGCTCATGTGGTCCCAGTGGAAGCCGGCCGTGACGTGTGCCGTGGCGCCCGGGCCGCGGGCCGCAAGCCACAGGCGCCTCTCCCGCAGCCAGGGCGCCCACGCGGGCAGGAGCTGTGCGCAGGGGTCCCGGGGAAGGACGCCGTCCAGGAGGTCGGCGGGCCTGGGAGGCAACGACAGGGTAAAACGACGCGAAGATCGGGACAAAATCGGATCGGGATAACTCGAAATCTCTGAGAATCGGCGGGTTTGGAGGATGTATTGGGCGCCGCGGCCGCTCCAGAGCGTTCCGGAACGCTCTGAGAGCGCTCCGGAACGCTCTGGAGCGATTTATCCCGATCCCAGCCCTGTTTTACAGGGGGGGGGGGGCTGGCTCGGAGGGGGAAACCGTCGGCCTGGACTCGGCGATACATCGCAGGTAGACCAGCCCTAACAGTCGGGGCGTTGACCGAAGGAACCCCAGATAAGGAACGAGGCCCCTATTTTCCAGAAGTGGAACTTCGATCTCGTATCGAAAACCTGAGGACCATCTAAGGTAAGGCAAGCTGCGAAACAAGGAAGGAACACGGAGCCCCTCCCCAACGAGAAGGGTTCCTTCTTCAGGGCCCCGACTGCAGGCCCCCGATGGCGAGTCCGCAGGTGCACGGGAGGGGTGCGGCTCTCAGACCGCCCTCCGCGATCACTGGGCGACCGGGGGTCGACGCGCTCTCCCTGGAGCCCCTTCCCCCCCCCCCCCCGACAGCTGCCCCCCGGAGGGCCACTTGGACGCGTCCTCCACGCAGTAGAGCGCCAGCCTGTCCAGCACCGTCGCCGGGACGTCCAGCGGCACCTCCCGCGCCCTCTCCGCCTCGCACTTGTCGTCGTCGTCGTACGGCACGTTCTCCACGCGCACCGTCCCGGGAAGCGTGCCCTCGCCCACGCGCCTGCGCTCGCTAAAGGAACAAGAGGCGGCAAGCACATAATTTCTCGGAGGTCCGCGCGGATGTCTGGGATCGGCGCCGGACCCCCGGGGCCCAGCGCTGATCCCAGACATTCGCGCGGATCTCCGAGAACATATGTTTATGCAATTTTTATTCTTCTGAGCATCGTTCAACCGATCCCTATTCCCCCTGGCGTGGCCTGGGACCCACTGGCCGATCTACTCCCCTAGATGGGGGTCGATGCTGTTCCCTCAAAGTATCGAGGGGCACACCCCCGACTGGGGCGGCAGGATGATGGGGATGGGGATCGGTGAAACAGTGCTGATATTCGGGCCCCTCCACGCCTCCTCTCGCACAAGCTCATGAAGTTCGGCGGCGAGCCGGGGGGGGAAATGAGAGGGGGCGGGCCTTCTCAGAGGGCTCGGAAGTCCGCAGGGCTTCTGAGATGTCCTGCCGCCTTTTGAGAAGGCTGCCTCCTTCTCATTTAAGGCGAAGCAGAGGTGAAGATAAAATCAAGTACGGATATGATACCAGAGGACAACCCCAATCATAATCTTTTTAGGGCAATAGGGCTATGAGGCTATAGGGCTATACGGCCATAGGGCTATGGGTCTATAGGGCCATAGACATATTGAGCTATAGGGCTATCCGGATATCGGGCTATAAGGCTATGCGGTTATAGGGCTACAGGGCTATAAGGGCTATATGGCTATAGGGCCATAGGGCTATAAGGTTATAGGGCTACAGGGCTATAAGGGCTGTAGGGCTATGGGGCTATGGGGCTATAGGGCTATAGGGCTGTAGGTCTATAGGGCTGTAGGGCTACAGGGCTATCGGACTATAGGGCTATAGGGCTATAGGGCTATTAAGGCTATAGGGCTATAGGCCTAAAGGGCCAGATGGCTATAAGGCTAGAAAACTATAAAACAATAAGGGTATACGGCTACCGGGCACCCGGGCACCCAGGCACCCAAACACCCGGGCACCTGGGCACCCAGGCAACACCCAAACACCCGGGCACCCGGGCACCTGGGCGACTGGGCACCCTGGCACCTGGGCACCTGGGCACCCAGACACCCGGGCACCCGTGCACCCGGGCAACGGGGCACCTGGGCACCTGGGCGAGCCGCTGAAATCGGCGCCAAACTTAACCTAACCAAATGATACTGGAGAACAGCCCCAATCATAATCTTTTTAGGGCAATCGGGCTATAGGGCTGTAGGGCTATAAGGCTATGAGGCTATATGGCTATAGGCTGTAGGGCTATATGGCTATAGGGCTATATGGCTATAGGGCTATATGGCTATCAGGCTACAGGGATATAGGGCTATAGGGCTATAAGTTTATAGGGCTACAGGGATATAAGTGCTATAGGGCTATGGGGCTATCAGGGCCATAGGGCTATAGGGTTATAGGGCTATATGGCCACAGGGCCAGAACGCTATAAGGCTATAGGGCTAGAGAGCTATCGGGCTATAGGGCTATTAAGGCTATAGGGCTGTTGAGGCTATAGAGGGCTATGGGGCTACAGGGCACACGGGCACCCAAGCACCTGGGAACCCGGGCACCCAAGCACCCGGGCACCCGGGCACCTGGACACCCGGGTACCCGGGCACCCAAGCACCTGGGCACCTGGACGTGCCGCCGTAATCGACGCTAAACCTCACCTAACCATAAGAATCCGCTAGGTCCCCTACGGAGGCAAGCTCTGATTGGGGAAAATCAGACATCTCTGAGATCCGTCGGCTCTCGAAGATATCTCGGGCACCGCGGCCTTCTCAGAGCGTTCCGGAACGCTCTGAGAGCGTTCCGAAACCCTCTGGACGGGATTTAACCTCGTCCTAGCCCCGTCCTGCATTTCCACCCCTCGCTCGCCGCCGAGAAGTCACTGAACGCCATCGCCACGCGACCAGGGGAGGAGGAGGAGGAGCAAAGAGGAAAAAGGAGGAGCGAGGAGGAGCGAGGAAGAGGGGGAGGAGGAGGAGGAGGAGGAGGAGGAGGAGGAGGAGGAGGAGGAGGAGGAGGAGGACGACGGAGACAGCGAGGAGCGAGGAAGATGAGGATGAGGAAGAGGAGGAGGAGTGAGGCGAAGGAGGGGCGGAGGAGGAAAGGGGCAGGAGGAGGAGAAAGAGGAGGAGGAGGAGGAGAGAAAGTGGAGGAGAGGAGAGGAGGAGGAGGAGGAGGTAGAGGGAGGAGGAGGAGGAGGAGGAGGAGGAGGAGGAGGAGCAGGAGGGGAGGGGAGGAGAGAGCAGGAGGAGGAGGAGGAGGAGGGGAGGAAGGGGAGGATGGAGGAGGAGGGAGGAGGAGAGGAGTGGAGGAGGTGGAGGAGGAGGAGGAGAGGCAGGAGGAGGAGGATGGGGAGCATGGAGGCGAAGCAGGAGGGAGGAGGAAGAGGAGGTATGAGGAGTCGGACGAGGAGGAGGAGGAGGGTTGAGGAGGAGGTGGAGGAGGAGGAGGAGGCAGAAGAAGGAGGAGGGGAGGCAGCATACGAGAAGAGGGGAGGAGGCGGAGGAGGTGGAGGGGAGGAGGAGGCGGAGGAGGGGAGGAGGAGGAGGAGAGGAGGAGGAGGAGGAGGAGGAGGAGAGGAGGAGTGAGGAGGAGGAGGTGGAGAGCAGGAGGAGGTGGGAGGGGAGGAGAGGAGAAAAGAGGAGGAGAGGAGGAGGAGGAGGGGATGGATGAGGAGAGGAGGAGCGGAGGAGACGAGGAGGAGAAGGAGGTGTGAAAGAGGAGGAAGCAGGAGGGAGGTGGGAGGAGGACCACTGAACGCCATCGCCACGCGACCAGGGGAGGAGGAGGAGCAAAGAGGAGCGAGGAGGAGCGAGGAGGAGCGAGGAAGAGGGGGAGGAGGAGGAGGAGGAGGAGGAGGAGGAGGAGGAGGAGGAAGAGGAGGGGAAAGAGGAGGAGCAGGAGGAGGAGGAGGAGGAGGAGGAGCAGGAGAAAGAGGAGGAGAGGAAGGAGGAGGTGGAGGAAGAGGAGGAGGAGGAAGAGGAGGAGGAGAAAGAGGAGGAGCAGGAGGAGGACCAGTGTAAACCCAAGGGTCATCAACGATCTTAGAATAAACCCTCTCTCCAAGCTCGCACTTCATAAGCCCCTTATAACGGTTCATTTCAACAGAAGAAACTGCCTCGTTGGAAGACAACCGTTTAAAACACCTGAGGCATGCCAAAACATTGTTCTCGGGATTCCAACGCCGCGGATCAACCTGATTGTTGCGTCTTGACGATCCGGAGTCGTGCCAGAATGTCACTCCTGGGACTTCAACGCCGCGAATCAACATAACTGTTGCATCCTCATAATCCTGAATCCTTCCAAAACGCATTGTCTGGTACGCTGATCATGGGAATCAGTGGAACCCTTGCACTTTTTTACAAACGAATGTGCGCGGCGTTTAGGCGAGAGCCACATGTTGAAAAACACCCGCACTCAATTCGTGAAGCTCTTGCGATACGTGACACTCTTGCACATGTTTAAAACGAATGTGCGCGGCGCTAAGGCGAGAACCACATTTTGAAAACGCCCCACCCTCAATCCGTGAAGCTCTTGCACATTTAAAACGAATGTGCGCGGCGCTGAGGCGAGAGCCATATGTTGAAAATGACCCGCCCTCCATCAGTGAAGCTGTTGCGATTTTAAAGCTTCAGGGTCACACATGATTAGGAAATCTCAAGCGAAACGCCCGCCCCGCCCTAAAAACTGGCCTCGGGGTGCGACAGGGAGAAATTATTTGTAAGGAACAGGAGAGGAGGAGGAGGAGGAGGAGGAGGAGGAGGAGGAGGAGGAGGAGGAGGAGGAGGAGGAGGAGGAGGAGGAGGAGCAGGAGGAGGAGAAGGAGGAGGAGGAACCGGAGCAGGAGCATGAGCAGGAGGAGGAGGTGGAGGAGGAGGAGGAGGGGGGGAGGAGGATGATCGAGGAGGAGGAGGAGGAAGAGGAGGAGGAGGAGGAGGAGAAGGAGGACGAGGAGTTCGACCCCATTCGCGAAGCGAAGTTTGAAATATTACGAAACCCTGCGAGCCTGCTCTGCCATGCTCAGCGCCCTGGGCCACTGGCCTTCGGCAGTGCGGGACATATTCTCTGATCTGTTGGACTTCGCGGTCTTGTGACACCCCAACCCAAGACCCTTAAGCATCTGACTGGCGAAGCATCCGCATCGGCAATATAATCATAACTTTACAATACCGTACACTTTATATAGTGCGTGTGGTGGTGTACCCACCCCCCGCTAAGTGCAACTTTACTCCAGACGGGACCTCGAACACGTCACCGTAAGCAAAGACGGGCTTAAAACACGGAGTGCCCCTCCAGAAAGCGCGTCTCGCGAAGGTCGCGGAACTGCAGCGCCGAGTGCGTCGGCGACCCGTTTGATCCAAGCAGTGGGCGGTCGGAAAAAACTTGGATCACGGAGGGGGCGAGAGGGGGGGGAGGGTTGACCTCGTGTCTTTTCCTCGCCTTCGGCGCACGCTGCTTCTCAGCTGCCAGCGTGTCCACTGCGGCGCGGAGCAGGCGCAGCCTGACAGAGTAGATCTTCTGCTCCCAACTCGCCGCGCGTGCCCTGGGTGGTACATTGACCTGGTACTTAGCAGCTGCGGCCCCTGCGAACGTATCCGCCACGGCGTTGCCCGAGATCATCCACATGGGAAATCTCCCAGACGTGGCCTCGCGGGCTCCATATGTGAGTTGACAAATGACACCGCGAAGGAGGCTGGGTCGCGATGGGGCCCGAACTGCTTTCCTACTTCGATCCGCAAATCGGCGTCGGTCCCCCGCTAAGCCGCCCAGGAATGCACTCTCGATCACAACGGGGTTGAGCTGCGAAAGGTGTGCAGCCGCCAGCCCTGCCCGACGATGCCGAGTCGAACTCGACAACTCGCCGCCTCTGGCACCCCCACAGAGGAAGAGCGGCTTGTGGCGAGAGCCAATGCCGAAGGTGTCAGTGACAGCGCATACTCCAAGCGACTCCCAGTGCTCGTCTGCCAATGGTGGTGGCAACTCCACCAATGCTGAAGGTAGTAGCCCTCTCAACCAGAAGCACGCGGTAGCCTCCCAGTTAGCAGCGGCCTCGCTCACCAAAGATTCTGAAAACTTGTAGGCCGCAGCACCCGTGTTCTTACTGCAGCTCCACATCCGATGTAAAAAAAGGTTTCGTCTTCCTCCCCGCAACGGGGGCATAACTTGTCAACGTGTACTCCTGTGGGGGCCCGCTCCGCACTCCGCGTGCGTGTCCAGAAAGCTGCGGCGGCAATCGTAACAAGGAGCTGGCGAGGCGACCACCACGATCAAGGGGCAGAAGTTGGCGATGTAGGTGACGAAGAGACGTGCAGTCTACTCCGCCGTCCATGCCGCCCCCGCAGTGGTGTGTCGCAGCCTGAGCCCAAAGTGTACCACCGATCGACTTCTGCAGGACGTGGACGAGAAAGCCTGGAATGTCGACGTCTGGCCATCCCGTCCATGCGGTGTCGGGGAAATGCCATTCGATAGACTCTTCAGCAGCAAAGTGATGACAACAGAGACTTGCCCTCGAAGGTGCCGTGTGCGCCGCCCTGGGGAGATGGCGCGAAGCTTTCTTGCCAGGGGCTGCCGCGCACGGCTGGCCCCAGGGCGAATGGCGGGCTCCTCTGGCCAATCTCGGACTCGGAACCACTGCCGTGGCGTATCCTGGGGGAGTTTGCGGGCAGGGTCTTGCGGTGCCTTGATCGCCAACGCCGCGGTTAAAAGCCTGCCCTTGGACGGCGCCGCAATCGCGGCGCCGAAGCGACGCTTGCTTTGCTCCAAAGAAATTCCCAAAGTGCCGTGAATTTGATGGCCGTGGAGCCCCGCAACCTGGGCCCCTAGTCGTTCCGACTTTGACGTGGCGCCGTGCTGGCGACCTGCTCGGGCGAAACGTCGCACCCTTGAATGCATCGAGTGGTGCTTGTCTGCCCTCTTCCGTCTCGTAGCCCGCGTGTGGCGACGTCCGGTGCCCAGATCGGTGCCCGAACATCCAGCCGTGCGTTGTGCGCGAACCGAGAAGCCTGCAAGACGGAGCGCGCGGCGCACGCGAACGGTATCTGGATGATGGGGGCGGACCACGACCGACTTCGGCGCCACCTGAAGTCGCGTGGCGCGAAGGCCCTGGCAAGTGTCGTGAAGGCTAACGACGAGTTTCTGCCGCGCGCTAGCCCGAGAACCTACAGCCCGCTGGGCGAGGTCATCCACCCGGATGCGGCGCCCCATGCTGGGGTGGGCCGTGCATATCCTGTGTCGGACGAACTGCACCGTGATGCGCCCAAGCCTGGTGCCCGAAATGAGCCCTTGGACGACAGAGCGAGTGGGCGCGATTGGGAGAGCCCACGGGCTGCGCTGGCGTAGGGCCCGCAGGGTCATGCATAGGATAACCTCGAAGCACGAGACTGCAGAAAGGAAACCGAAGTCCAAACCTTTGAGAATGAGGATCTCCCGCGCACTATTATCGTAGAAACCGCCAATGTCCAAAATGCCAAACCCTGATAGGACGCCCAGCTGATGGCCAACCTCCTCCTCCAGGGTGCGAATGAAGGCTTCGCGGAGGGCCGCGTTGCCTGTCGCTGCAGCGTCCCAGTGAGGGGCCTGGTTCGCGGACGAGAGACTACAGCCGACTGAGCATCGAGAGGAGACCAATGATGCGGTTTCCCTCGGCTTTTTCCGGCAGCAGTCGTCCGAGAGTGAACGTGATCTGATGTGACCAGACAAGCTCCGCCTCGATGATCATATAGAGAGCTGCCAACTCGTCCAGAGCTGCTGACTGCAATCGCACGAAGTCGATCGGCGACATGTGATCGCACCCCTGCCCAGCATCCGCCGCCATGCTTCTGGCAGTGCACCTGATGTCATCGCCCGTGATGGGAGGTAAGGGTTACAATTCAGCGCGCTCTCGACCTTGGCGAAACGCCTCGGTGATGGCTTGGTCTGTGCTCATGGTCGGGGCCCACTACTTCCGCCACTTCTCTGACTTGTGATCTACAAGGTCCAGCGGTTGGTAAAGCGTGTGCCCATCAACATCCAGCTCTTGGTTCACCGTGGGCTCCTGGCGGA
>CAUYUJ010010725.1:5000-17500 GCA_963575745.1 Prorocentrum cordatum
TCGTCATTGCCATCTTCATCATCATCATCGTCACCGTCCTCGTCATCAGCATCGTCATCGTCATAATCGTCAGCAGCATCGCAATCAACATCATCATCATCATCAGCATCATCATCGTCATCATCAATATCATCATCGTCATCATCATCATCATAATTGTCATCATCATCATCATCATCAACATCATCATCATCATCATCATCATCATCATCATCATCATCATCATCATCATCATCATCATCGTCATCGTCATCATCGTCATCGTCATCGTCATCGTCATCGTCATCATCAATATCAGCATCAGCATCAGCAGCAGCAGCGTCGCCCTCGTCCGCCTCGTTCTCCTCGTCAGTCTCATCCTCATACACCTATGGTTCCTCCTCCTCCTTGATTGTCTCACGACGCCCACTCTGTCTACGACGTCGGATGCCTGGACCGCCTCCCGCCCCCGTCCCCTTCCTTCCTCCCTCTCCACCTGAAGGGCCGAAGGGGGGTGCACTGGAGCTCGGTTCCTCCCAGGGCGCGCGGAATCAATCCCTTCTCGCGCGAGAGGCGGGCGGAGGAGGAGGAGGAGGAGGAGGAGGAGGAGGAGGAGGAGGAGGAGGAGGAGGAGGAGGGGAGGACCGGGAGGATGGGGGAAGGAGGGCGCAGGGAGGGGCGAAGGGGGCAGGCCACGCAAGAAAGCCGACCCGGCCGGCGCGCGGCGGACTGGGGAAGGCCTGTCGGCGAAGGTCTCGTCCGCAAAGCGGCGGGAGTAGATGCTCTCGCCGCCCGTGCCGTTGGCGTTCTCGAAGTCCCCGCCCTGGCAGGAGGCAGCCGCGGGGGGCATCCGCAGGAGGAGGAAGAAGAGGAGTTCCCCTGGCCACCCTCCTGTCGCCACCCCCCCCCGCCCCCGCCTCTCCCCCCATCTTCCACACCACTCACACTCCCCCTCCTCGTCCTCCTCCTCGTCCTCCTCCCCCTCCTCCTCCCCCCTCCTCTCCTCCGCCTCCTCCTCCTCCTCCTCCTCCTCCTCCTCCTCCTCCTCCTCCTCCCCCTCCCCCCGGCGTAGATATTTTTCGCCCGGTTCGTTTCGCCCGTTTTTTCGCCTGGTTCGTTTCGCCCAAGTTTGCTTTCGCCCGGTTGGCTTTCGCCCGGGTTGGCTTTCGCCCGGGTTGGCGTTCGCCCGGGTTGGCTTTCGCCCGAGTTGGCTTTTACCCAAGTTGGCTTTCGCCGGGGTTGGCTTTCGCCTGGGTTGGCTGTCGCCTGGGTTGGCTTTCGCCCGGATTGGTGTTTCGCCCGGGATGGTTTTCGCCTGGGTTCGTTTTCGCCCTCCTCTTCCTCTCCTCCTCCCGCTCCTGTCCTTCTATGCATTTGCTGCTCCTTTTCCTCCTCTCCTTCTCTGGCACCTCTTGCCCGCGGCCTTTTGACTGGAGCTCCGTTGCGTTCCCGCAGCAGCACTGGAAGTATACCCCCCCGCCTTCTTCCCAGACGGCCTGACCTACACATCCACACCGCCCTTGCTCCCCCACCCGACCCGCCCCGCCCGTTGGGGTCCGTCATCCAAAACCTCTGGGCCACATGTTAGTGTTCTGGGCTGCGCTTCAAAACACGCGTGGGGCCCTCAAAGTCTGATGCCTGACACTCATGGCCCGTGGTCTCCCGTGTGGTCTTCCATCCGATCTCGCGTATGGTCTCCCATACGGTATTCCGTCTGGTCGGCCGCAGGTCTCCCCTACAGGCTCCCGCATGGTCTCTCGTATGGTCTCCCGCACGGTCTCCCGCCTGGTTTCTTTTTATGGTCTTCCGTGTGATCTCACATATGGTCTCCCGAGCACATCTTCCCACATCCTCTCGCGTATGCTCTCCAGTATGGTCTGCCGCATGGTCTTCCGTGCGGTCTCCCGGATGGTCTCCCGTACAGGCTCCCGTAGGGTCTCCTTCGTGGTCTCTCGTACGGTCTCCCCTGTGCGCTCCCGTACAATCTCCCGCATGGCCTCCCGCACTGCCTCCCGTGTGGTCTCCCGTGTGGCCTTCTGCCATGGTTTCCCGTGTGGTCGGCCGCAGGGTCCCCCCCGCCTGCTCTCCCGTGCTGCTCTCTCCGAGTGGTCTCCCCCGTGCGGCATCTCCCGCAGAGCCTCCCGTGTGCGGTCGGCCGCAGAGTCTCGCGCATGGTCTCTGGGGTGCTCTCCCGCAGGGCGGCCTGCCGGGGTCTCCCGCGTGGGGTCTCGTGCGGGGTCTGCCGCAGGCATGATCCCAGGCGTTTCCCCGTTATGGTCTCCCGTAGGGTCTCCCGCAGGGTCTCCCGTAGGGCCTCCCGCAGTGCGGCACAACAGATTAACCAGCATACCTCCCTACCCGTGCATATCTTTATATGTTTGTATATGTATGGATGGGGCTCCTGTCCAAGGCGTTCCTTTGCATGCATTTCGCTTTCGGCACCGCCTGATCCCGGGGCTTTGCCCTCTCTTGGCCTTGACGTGAGGCCCCGCCTTTTTGTTGCCCCCCCTCTGCTAATTAAAGCTGTGCGTGGCCCGCTTAGCTTCGACCGGAAGAGGTGCGCTCTCGACCCGCGGATCAAAAAAGTATATGTATGGATGATGTGTATGCAGATACGCACGTGTACATGTCTACGTGTGCGTACAGACGCATTAACACCATTGTGAGCATCAGGGCAACATGCCGCCAGCCTCTGTTAAAGATCCTTGGCGCCCGTACCATGTACAGATGGCTTCTACTCATTGCGACTGTTATCCTTATCCGAAGCCTGCTCCTGCTTAGTCGTCGCAATGACGGAATGCTACGTATCATCGCGATCTTGCATATTTTCCGCGCTGAACATACGCAGGTGACCGACATCACTACAGACATTTTCTAATGATCTCGTTAGCAGTGTTGCGATGTCACTGCGTAATCCTGCGAACCGCATCGTGATTAGACGCACTCGTGCCGTTCCCACGTGTATATATATATATATGTACACACAGTGTGCTTCATGTCCGTACGACGTGTTCGGTTCCAAGGGATAGTGCGGCTCTTTATGGGAAGCCATGGTATCATCATGTATTTGATTTATCTTGCGAGTGTCCTCCTCTTCTTCACGCATATCAGCTGTACACAGGTTTCGCGAATGAAGCCTAATGCAGGCTCACGCGTAAAGCCTGGCTGATTCCGCACTCACAGACCCGTCGCTGGTCAGGCGCATCCTTCACTACCTCCGACCATTCGCGTTCCCTGCAGCCAGATCGGCTATTGTTTGCCCGAGTTACTGTGGCCAGGTCCTCGACTGGCCTGCTCCTCTCTTTGCTCGCTCGACCAATTTGTAGGCTGTACCTCAAGAGCCACCGCAGACGGGATGCTGCGGTGGCGCGCGAGGTACCGCTGCCAGGTCATACCCCCTCCTCCTCCTCCGCCTCCTCCTCCTCGTCCTCCTCCTCTTCTTCCTTATCCCCTCCCTCCTGCACGCGGCGTGCCTGGATCATGAGCCCAGGGATCAACCTGTGCAGGATGGAGCCCTTGTAGTGGAAGCGCTTTCCACGGAAGGTGGTCCCTGCGACGCTGACCAGTGGGCCGAGGCAGAGGGGGAGGGGAGCGAGGAGAGCAAAGAATTCAGGAGGGGGATGATGCGGGGGAGAGGAGAAGGACGACAGCGACGACGACGACGACGATGACGACGACGACATGCAGGAGGACGGGGAGGAAAGAGCTCGAGCTCGAATTGGATTCGGGAAGCTCTCGCGGCTTAGGTAACATCCAACAGGGCTTTTGAAAAGGGGGCATCCACCTGACAACCCGCTGGGTGGTTTATGATGTAGAAGGCGAGTATGTGAGTGCTTGCCACTACGCTGATAAAGTACAAGGTGTATGCCTACACACATATTGCATAAACATAAATTCACACATATATGTCCCGTAATATGTATATACATGGAATGGTGTACGCACATACATACATTACATTACATTACATTACATTACATTACATTACATTGCATTACATTACATTACATTACATTACATTGCATTACACTACACTACATTATATTACATTACATTACATTACATGACAGTACATTACAGTACATTGCATTACCTTACATATATACACACAAACATACATACATACCAACAAACAAAATGCATAAATGCGACCTGTAAACATATATACGTACATACTTACATACATGTCAGTATAGATACGTGCATGCACGCATGCACAAATACAACCATGCATACATGCATAATTGTATATACGTGTAAATACAGACATACCTACAAACATACATACATACATGCATACATGCATACCTACATGCATGCATACATACATATAGACACTTGTATGCATGCATGCATTCATGCGTGTTTGCATGTATACATAATGGGCATACATACATACACATCTAGATACATACATGCGTACATACATACATGCATGCATGCATGCATGCGTGCGTGCATGCATGCATACAGACCGACAGACAGACAGACATGCATGCATGCATACATACAAACATACATAGAAATATACATGCATGCACGCATGTATACATACACGTATACATACGTACATACATAAATGCATTCACACGTGCATACAGACGGACAGGCAGACCGACATGCATACGTACACATACGGATGGACGCGAATACTAACATGTCCGAGAGCGTGGTCCACAAACAGCGAAGCCTCGCATTCTCGCTATGCACTACCTGTGGTGCAACAGGCGGAATGCAATAAATGCGGCATCCACGTGGAGCTGTGAGCATAAAAAATAATGACACATGGTAACAATCATAATAGTAATACATGACAGTAAACAATAATTATCCCAGTGCGACCCTACCTAGGAGTTGGAGCATTTAGGAAAGCAACATCTACATCTACACCGACAGCTACATTTACATCTACACCTGCATCTACATCTACATCAACATCAACAGCGAGACTCAAATCTACATCTACACCTACATCTACATCTACATATACATCTACATCTACACCTACATCCACATCTACACCTACACCTACATCTACATCTAAATCTACACTTTCGCATTGGTTTTGCGTTTGCTTTGCATTGCCTTTGCGTTTGCTCTTGCCTTTGCTTTTGCCTTTGCCTTTGCTGTTGCTTTTGCTGTTGCTGTTGCTTTTGCTTTGCTTTTGTTGTTGTGTTGGCTTGATGTTGTTGTTGCTTTGCCTGCGCGCAGCTATGCTGTGATATGCTATGCTGCGCTATGATATGCTATGCTATGCTATGCTATGCTGCGCTATGCTATGCTATGCTATGCTGTGCTGTGCCATGCTATGCTATGCTGCGCTGTGCTATGCTAAGCAATGCTATGCTATGCTATGCTATGCTGCGCTATGCTATGCTATGCTATGCTATGATGAGCTATGCGATGCTATGCTGCGCCATGCTATGCTATGTTATGCTGCGCTATGCTATGCTGTGCTAATGCTGCGCTGCGCTAAGCTAAGCTAAGGCAAGCTAAGCTATGCTAAGCTAAGCTAAGCTAAGCTAGGCTAGGCTGAGCGTATCTAAGCTAAGCTAAGCTAGGCTAGGCAAAGCTAAGCTAAGCGAAGCTAAGCGAAGCTAAGCGAAGCTAAGCTAAGATGAGATAAGCTAAGCTAAGCTAAGCTAAGCTAAGCTAAGCTAAGCTACTGGGGGAACCGCGGGGCGGATCCTGGGGGAACCGCGGGGCGGATGCCGGGGGAACCGCCTGGGGCAGGCAACACTGCCCGGCCCCCTTTAAGCCAACACAGTAAGAACCCTTCTAGGCAGAGCCTAGGTAGGGAATAATAGTGATAAGAAAAGTAAGAAAGAACAAAATAATAAGAACAATAATAAGAATGCGAATAATGATGATAATAATGATAATAATAATAATACTAATAATAATACTAATAATAATAATAATAATAAGTCATGGGCATGTGTTGTGCAAGCTGTGCACGCCTGCGCGCCGGCACGCCTGCGGCAACCGTTCTCTTTGCACCGCTTGCGGCGCCCTGCTGCACAAACTGCGGGAGCCGACCCCGGTAACAGCCCGCGCCAGAGGCGGCGCCCTGCCAAAGAACGGCAAGCATGCGGTGCCGCGGGGACGCGACACCCTCAGCCCGAGCCTGGTGGCACAGTCGGCGCCGACGAAGTCTGGCACGGCTGCCTGCGGACCGCCGCCGGCGCAATAGGCACCAGCAGCAAGTTCCCCATGTCTTTCGTGAACCAAGCATGGGCCTGTGTAGATCTCGCCCATCATCCGACAGGCCCCGCTTTCCTCTGAACAGAACAATTCTGTAAGGTCTGTGGTGCGGTGTGTGGACTGTTACACACGAAGTGCAATCTACAGGGTGCAAAATATATTGTGCAATCTGTGTTGTGCAACGTGTCTGGTCCAGTCTACAAAATACTATATCCGACACCGTGCCCTTGAGGCACGAACCATGGTGTCCTCAGATATTTGGCCTCATCCGTTAAGCTTCAGTCTTCAATACCGAGGATTATTCAACAAGCCCAGACCCGAAATTGCCAAATCTTCTGGGACTTGCCGCATGCCCCCTGGGCTCCCCCGAGTGTTGTCGCACGTTTTTGTTCGGGGCCAAGGGGGGCCCAACATGGGCGAAGAGACCCCCAAAACCTCGCCCAGACGGCCCAAGAGGGCCCCGAATCGCCGCACAACCAGTCCAAGACGCCCAAGATGACCCCAAGACGGCACAAGAAGCCTTTGAGGCGCCCCAAGAGAGCCCCGTGAGTCTTCCCAAGGAGCTTGCAGGGGTGCACGGCGTGCTGGATGAGCTGTTAGGTTTTGGTTTTGGTTTTTTTTCCAAAAGAACTCCCCAGTGGGCTCCGGCAGAACCCGCCGGCCACCAGGAAAATCCCCAAACGTGCTCAACGACCGGAAAAAATCCTCCAAAAAACGGCCGTTTCGCTCGGGACATCCTCAAAAAATCGCGAAGATGGCCCAAGATGGCCTCCAAGTCCGCCCGAGATGGTCCAAGACGGCCTCCAAAACGGCCCAAGAGAGTCCAAGACGGCCCAAGACGGCCCAAGAGGCCCCCCAGAGGCCTCCCAGACGGCCCAAGAGGCCTCCAAGAGGTCCTCCAGGAGAGTCCGAAGAGGCCAAAATCATTGATTTTTCCTTGGTTTTTGAAGGATTCTGGCATTTGCGCCTTTTCGGCTCTCCGACGGCTCGAGACGGCCCAAGAAGCCCCCAAGATCGCCCAAGAGGCCCCCAAGAGAGCCCCATGATGGCCCAAGTGGCCTCCAAGATGGCCCCTAGAGGGCCCCAAGAGGCCCAAGAGGCCTCCAACACGCCCAAGATGGCCTCCAAGACGGCCCTGGAGCGCCCCAAGAGGGTCCCCCGTTGGCCCAGAAAGGCCCCCAAAACGGCTCCCGACGGCGTCAGACGTGCCAGGAACCCACCAAGATGGCCGAAGTTGGCTCGAAGCTGGCCCAAAAGGGCCCAAGAGGCCCCCACCCCAAGAGGGCCTCCAGGAAGGCCAAAAGATGCCAAAATCACTGATTTTTCCAAGGTTTTTGATGGATTTGGGCATTTCCCTTTTTTCGGCCTTCCGACGGCCCGAGACGGCCCAAGAGCCCGGGCCCCAAGAGGGCCCAAGAAGCCTCCAACACGCCCAAGATGGCCTCCCAGACGCCCAAGATGGCCTCCAAGACGGCCCTGGAGCATTCCAAGCGGGCCCCAAGTCGGCCCATAGAGGCCCCCCAAACGGCTTCCGACGGCTTCAGACGTGCCAGGAACCCACCAAGATGGCCGAAGTTGGCTCGAAGCTGGCCCGAGACGGCCCAAAAAGCCCCAAAGATCGCCCAAAGCTTGCCCAAGAGGCCTCCAAGACGGCCAAGATGACCTTCAAGATGCCCACGTGTTCCCCGAAGGCTTTCCAAACCGATTCGGGGAACACATGGTCCGATAGCTTGGCAGGTCTGGCCTCAACGTTCGGCCACATAGGCGCTTCCAAAAAGGCAGGGGGCGGCGGTGATTCGCCGTAGGCGTCTTCGATCCGCCGCCCCCTGCTTGCAGGGGTGCACGGCGTGCTGGACGTTTCAGGTTTTGGTTTTGGTTCTTTTTCCCAAAAGAACTCCCCAGTGGGCTCCGGCAGAACCCGCCGGCCACCCGGAAGGCCCCCAAACGTGCTCAACGACCGGAAAAAATCCTCCAAAAACGGCCGTTTCGCTCGGGACATCCTCAAAAAATCGCGAAGATGGCCCAAGATGGCCTCCAAGTCCGCCCGAGATGGTCCAAGACGGCCTCCAAAACGGCCCAAGAGAGTCCAAGACGGCCCAAGACGGCCCAAGAGGCCCCCCAGAGGCCTCCCAGACGGCCCAAGAGGCCTCCAAGAGGTCCTCCAGGAGAGTCCGAAGAGGCCAAAATCATTGATTTTCCCTTGGTTTTTGAAGGATTTTGGCATTTGCGCCTTTTCGGCTCTCCGACGGCTCAAGACGGCCCAAGAAGCCCCCAAGATCGCCCAAGAGGCCCCCAAGAGAGCCCCCTGATGGCCCAAGTGGCCTCCAAGATGGCCCCTAGAGGGCCCCAAGACGGCCCAAGAGGCCTCCAACACGCCCAAGATGGCCTCCAAGACGCCCAAGATGGCCTCCAAGACGGCCCTGGAGCGCCCCAAGAGGGTCCCCCGTTGGCCCAGAAAGGCCCCCAAAACGGCTCCCGACGGCGTCAGACGTGCCAGGAACCCACCAAGATGGCCGAAGTTGGCTCGAAGCTGGCCCAAAAGGGCCCAAGAGGCCCCCAAGAGGGCCTCCAGGAAGGCCAAAAGATGCCAAAATCACTGATTTTCCCAAGGTTTTTTGGCCAAGATGGTCTCCAAGACGGCTAAGATGGCCTTTAGATGCCTCCAAGACGGCCCAAGATGTACCCAAGACGGCCTAAGATAGCCTCAAGATGGCCCAAGATGGCCCAAGAGGCCCCAAAGAGGCCTCCAACACAGCCCAAGAGCCCCTCAAGAGGTCCTCAGGAGGGCCCGAAGAGGCCAAAATCATTGATTTTCCTTAAGTTTTTTGTAAGATTTTGGTTTCACGCCTTTTTGGCTTTCCGACGGCCCAAGACGGCCCAAGAGGCCCCCAAGATCGCCCCAAGATCGCCCAAGAGGCCCCCAAGAGAGCCCCATGATGGCCCAAGTGGCCTCCAAGATGGCCCCTAGAGGGCCCCAAGAGGGCCCAAGAGGCCTCCAACACGCCCAAGATGGCCTCCCAGACGCCCAAGATGGCCTCCAAGACGGCCCTGGAGCATTCCAAGCGGGCCCCAAGTCGGCCCATAGAGGCCCCCCAAACGGCTTCCGACGGCTTCAGACGTGCCAGGAACCCACCAAGATGGCCGAAGTTGGCTCGAAGCTGGCCCGAGACGGCCCAAAAAGCCCCAAAGATCGCCCAAAGCTTGCCCAAGAGGCCTCCAAGACGGCCAAGATGACCTTCAAGATGCCCACGTGTTCCCCGAAGGCTTTCCAAACCGATTCGGGGAACACGTGGTCCGATAGCTTGGCAGGTCTGGCCTCAACGTTCGGCCACATAGGCGCTTCCAAAAAGGCAGGGGGCGGCGGTGATCCGCCGTAGGCGTCTTCGATCCGCCGCCCCCTGTTGCTTTATCACAGGGGTGCCTGGCGTGGTGAACCCTTTCGGTTTTGGTTTTGATTCTTTCCCAAAAGAACTCCCCCTGGGGCTTTGGCCCGTCCCGCCGGCCACCCGAAAAGATTGCCCAGGACCTCAATCCCCAAAAAGTCCTCCAAGACAGCTCAAGATGGCCTCCAGGATGGCCCAGTTGGCCCAAGATGGCCTCCAAGATAGTCCAAGATGGCCTCCAAGTCCGCCCAATATGGTCCAAGACGGCCTCCAAGACGGCCCAAAAGAGTCCAAGATACCTCCAAGGTCGCCCGAGAAGCCTCCAAGACGGCCCAACACGACCCAAGAGGCCTCCAAGAGGTCCTCCAGGAGGGCCCAAAGAGGCCAAAGTCATTGATTTGCGTGAGGCTTTTGAAAGATTTTGGCATTTGCTTCTTCTCGGCATTCCGACGGCTGAAGACGGCCCAAGAGGCCCTCAAAATCGCCCCAAGATCGCCCACGAGGCCTCCAAGATGGCCCCATGACGGCCCAAGAGGCCCCCGAGACGGCCCCAAGAGGGATTCAACAGCGACGGAGAGACCATACAGGACCTCAAAGTCAACGAAAGATCCCTCCAAGACGGACAAGATGGCCTCCAAGACGGTCCCAAGACGCCTCCAAGACGGCCAACGTGACCGGAGATGGCCTCCAAGATGCGTCCAAGATGATCAAGATAGCCCCAAAATGGCTTCCAAGACAGTCCCACGACGCCTCTAAGACCGCAAAGAGGGCCAAATGAAACCTCAGAGTAGCCCAAGAGGCTCCCAAGAGGCCTCCTCCTCCCTTCTCCTTCTTCCTCCCTCTCCTCCCCTCCCTCCTCCCACACCGTGTTCCCTGAACGCTTTCCAGTCCGATTCGGGGAACACATGGTCCGATAGCTTGGCAGGCCTCTGGCCACAACGTTCGGCCACATAGGCGATTCCGAAAGGGCACGGGGCAGCGGTGATTCGCCGTAGGCGTGTTCAATCTGTATATATACATATATACACACACCTACATGCATACATACATGCATATATACATACATACGTACATACATACATACATACAGACAGACAGACAGACACACTTACATACATACATACATACCGATAGACAGGCAGGCAGGCATACAGACAGGCAGGAATGCATGCATGCATACATACATACACAAAATATGTATACACATCTGCGCCTATCTAATTACATACACACATGCATAATTGCATGCATACACACATATGCACATATATACATACATACATACACAAATTACATTACATCCCGTTACATTACAGTTCTTTGAACTACATTATCGTGCATTCCACCGCATCATACTCAATTACATTACATTACATTACATTACATTACATTACACTGCATTACACTACAATACAATAACTCACAGCATATTACATTGCATTGCGGTGCATTAAATTACCACACATTGCAGTACCATGCATTACACTACTACACATCAAATCACATCACAATACCTCACATTGTATTACATTACACTACAAACATACATACATACATACATACAGACATACGGTCCAAGGCAACTGGTGCATTTACGCTAGGAGGAGCAATACACACACATACACACACACACACACCTATATCTCTAGACATATATATATATATATATGCATATACATCTACATATAAATAGATATATATATATATATATATATGCTCGCCCCCCCCCCCCCCCTCAGTATCATACCTTTTCGCTCTCGCTCCAAACTCCAATCGTCAATCTCCTCCTCTTCATCCTCCTCCTTCTCCTCCTGGCCCGTCTGATGCGCTGGAGAGGGAACCTGAAAAGGCTCCCTGGCCAGTGGCGGGAGGGGAAACCAGCAAGAGGAGCAGGAAGGCGGAGGAGGAGGAGGAGAGAATTGAATCTGGCGCTGAACCCTTCGGGGCTCGTGCCACTGGCGCTGTCCCCCTCGTCGTGGTCAGAGGCTTCTTTGATGTATGTAATGGCCTCTCGGGATGCCTCCCAGCAGTATTGAGCGATAGATTGAGCCATCGACCGAACAGGGAAACTGAAAAGTTTTCCTTTTCGGTCCTGGACATGGAAACTGGAAGTTTCTATGTTCGGTACGGGGGGAGGGAAACTGAAACGTTTTCCTGCCCCGTCGGCAGAGGGAAACTGAAAAGTTTCCCTCTGCCATTCCAGGCTCACTGGAGAAGGAAACTGAAAAGTTTCCTTGTTCAGTTACGGGAGCGGGAAACTGAAAAGTTTCTCGCTCCCGCTCTCGCTTGCAAATCGCTGAAGAAGGAAACTGAAAAGTGGTCTTGTTCGGCTACGGGAGCGGGAAACTGAAAAGTTTCTCTGTCCCGTCTCCAAATCACTGGAGAAGGAAACTGAGAAGTTTCCTTGTTCAGTTACGGGAGAGGGAAACTGAAAAGTTTCTCTGCCCCGTCTCCAAAACACTGGAGAAGGAAACTGAAAAGTTTCCTTGTTCAGTTATGGGAGAGGGAAGCTGAAAAGTTTTTCTGCCCCGTCTGAAACAAGACGGAGAGGGATGATTCAGTCAGCCCATTCACACAGAAAACATCGTGATTGGTAATAAGGGGCCACTAGCGCAATTTTTTTTTCAGGCCGACCCCCGCGAAGGCTCACAGGTATCGTCTTGGAGGCCGACTCCCGCGAAGGCTCACAGGTATCGTCTTGGAACCCTTCGGAGCTCGTGCCGCGGGGCTGATTGATTTATGCATTTTTCGTATCATTGAAGCATGACGGCATCTTGGATCCCAGAGCATCGTTTTCTGGCCTCTGGAGTGCACCGGGGCCCGAAAAAACGTACCAGGGCGTCTCTCTGTCTCTCTCTCTCTCTCTTTCTCTCTCTCTCTGTCGCTCTCTCTCTCTCTCTCATCTCTCTCCCTCTCTCTCTCTCTCTCTCTCAT
>CAUYUJ010010726.1:0-25000 GCA_963575745.1 Prorocentrum cordatum
CGTGCGTGCGTGCGTGCGTGCGTGCGTGCGTGCGTGCGTGCGTGCGTGCGTGCGTGCGTGCGTGCGTGCGTGCGTGCGTGCGTGCGTGCGTGCGTGCGGGCGTGCGTGCGTGCGTGCGTGCGTGCGTGCGTGCGTGCGTGCGTGCGTGCGTGCGTGCGTGCGTGCGTGCGTGTGCGTGCGTGCGTGCGTGCGTGCGTGCGTGCGTGCGTGCGTGCGTGCGTGCGGTCGTGCGGTCGTGCGTGTGTCCGTCCGCGCGTGCGTGCGTGCGTGCGTGTGTGCGTGCTTGCGTGCGTGCGTGCGTGCGTGCGTGCGTGCGTGCGTCCGTGCGTGCGTGCGTGCGTGCGTGCGTGCGTGCGTGCGTGCTCGCACGCCTCCGCGGCCTCGCGGGGTGGGCCCACGGGGCCGCGGGGCGTGGCTCGCTCGTTTGCGGGTGCCCCGCGCGGGGCGTGTCCGTGCGGCCGCGCGTCCGTGGGATCGCGCCCCGGCATCCCGACGGCGAGGGTCGCTCGTGACCCCACCCCTTTTCCGTGGAGTGGCAGTGCAGTCCTCTTGTCTTTCGTTCCCTTGGTCTTGTGCTCCCCTCTCCCCTGCTTGTGCCTCCGCGCCTTCATGCACATGTTGTTTCCGTCGCCGTCTAGGGCCCTTGAGCTTATTGGCACGCCGCGTACAGAAACATGGCGTAATTGCATCGTATAGTGCATAGCATTGTTTCCACACGTTCACGCACCATTTTGGCCCGCTGTCTGATCCTTCAGCCCTGCCCCAGGGGCCTAACAACTGCACAATCTCAGGGCCCGCTTCTGGGCCTCGTGTCTCCCCTGCGCCCCCAGAACGGAGAAGCAAGAGCGACCCAGCGCGGCAACGAAGTAGGGGTAACATGTCACGGAGGACATACACACGCAATGCAATGCCATGTCATGCAACGCATGCGAAATACGTTTATCGCCATGCTATGCATAGCGCATCATGATATACCCTAGCTGGGAACATCATAGATGAGCATAGTTGCATTGCGTTGCATGGTATGGTATGGGACGACGTTCCGTACAGTGCCATAGCATTCTACGTCTCAACGTAGCATTCCACAAGACCGCGTAGTGCAGTTTGGCAGCCAGTACGATCGAATCATGAGGTGAAGCTGCACCGCCTTGCATCGCGTGGCATAGTAGCATGGTATTGCATGCCACAGCGTGCCACTGCATGGTTTTGCATGGACGGTCATGGCGCCACATTGTTTTTTTTCCGGTTCGGCACTGGATTGCACAGCGTGCCACGCCATGCGTAATCGCCTTGAGCAGCCGTTGTGAACGATCGCCTGCGTCGTACAGCAGTGGGCTGCATGGTGCTACATGCCATGTCGTAGAAGGGCCCCCCCGGCCCCCTGGGAGCCCCCCCCCGAGTTGCTTGCTCGCCGGGGGTTGGGCTCCGATGGGGGCAGTGAACCGATTCAGTCCCAGAGTACGACGATCGAGACGTTTCCGTCCCTCCGAATCAGGACCCTGCTTCTTCAGTACATCTCCATGAGGCAGACGGGTCCTGACGGAAACGGGTCCTGAGGTGTTCGGTCGTCTTCTGGACCCCAGGGTCCTTTTGGGGCTGGTGCCGATGGCGGCGCTGGGATCCAGGACCCGTTTCCCTTAGGACCCGCGTCCCACATGCCACGTTTAGAAATTCTCTCGCGTGTTTGTTCCCGTCCCCTGGGCATCGCCCACTCTGGCCGCCTGTGGTCCTGCTTTCCTGTGCCCTGTCCCCCTAATTAAAGCTGTGCGTAGCCCGCCTAGCTTTTAGCGGAAGAGGTTCGCTCTCGCCCCGCAGATCAAACAAGTGTTTGCTCCCGTCCAGACCTCCGACGACCCATCTGTTCGAGCCCCCTGCGCCTCGAAGTCTCGGCCCCTCTCGCAACGCCTGCTTTGCATGCCGAGCCCTGTGGCCCAGAAGCTGCACTCGGACGCAGAGCATGGCACCAACATCTCTGGGGCGCTTGGTCTTGTTCAAGTCGCTGTTTGTCGGAAGCTGGGCGAGGGCTGCTAAAACCGTGGCTGCTAAAACGGCCCTCCCGGAAGGAAAAAACAACTTCCCGGAATGAGGCGCGGCACGCGAAACAGTCAACGGGTTTCTTCCCGGAAGGGCGAAGGCAACTTCCCGGAGGTCGATTTTAGCAGCCACGGATTTAGCAGCTCTTGCCCGGCTTCCGAGTTTGGGTGTTTCCCGCTACAGGCGGCCCCCTGGGGTCCATCGGACGCGGCTTCCCACCCCAGAGCGAGTTTCGGGAGTCCTGGGTCCCGAAACGGCCCCGAAAACTGAATAAAACGCCTCGAACCTCGAAGCTCGAAGTTCGAACCCGCCGCCCCCCCGCCCACCAAACCACCCCAACCCAAACGGAAGGCTCCGATGTGCCTTCCATTTCCAGTGTGGGGGGGGGGTCGGGAACATGGAAAAACACATCTGAAGCCCGTGCAGTGGAGGCCCGTGCCGAGAAACACCCTGCTTGCCTCGAGGGTGCCCTGGGTTTCTTGGGTTTCGATCGTTTTGCTGTGGAAAGCGTGACGTCCCCACGCCAAATCATCGAGGGACGCCCTTGAGTCTCAGGATCGAGCTTCTCGGTCTTCGGGTCGCGTTGGGGTGGTCTGGTGGGTCGTCAGCCGCCCCTCTGGGCTCCCTCCTGCCAATTCCCCCTACCCCCCCAGGGCTGGACCTCAACGATGTTTTTCTGCGATTTCGTGGGCCCTTTTCGTTTCCATTTCGCTTTGCGGTCAAAGGCGAATCGAAGACAAACGCGAGGGGTAACGACCACAGAACGAGAACGAACAAACACCGTTTAGGTTCAGCCCTGCCCACCCCCTTTCGGGCCGGGCGAAAGGGGGGGATTGGGAAAGGGGGGGTTCCGAAATTTGCTGCATGCAGCTGGTTTCGGCTTCGCCGAGGGGCCCATTCCTCGATACATAGCCGCCTCCGGCGCCGAGAGGCGCCGGGGAAAATCAGCGACGTGAGCTGATTCTCAAACCCCCCCTTTGCTATCCCCCCCTTTCGCCCGACCCGACCCCTCCCAGGCAAGGGGCCGCTCCCGCGGGCCAGCGGCTCCGGCAGGCGCGCCGCCGCCGCCACGCTTCTGGGGGGGAGGGCGGGGTGGGGGGAGGCCTCTGCCGCCCTCCTCTCCGCGGCTTCTCCCTCCCCCCTCCTCCTCCTCCTCCTCCTCCTCCTCCTCCTCCTCCGTCCTCCTCCTCCTTTCTCCTCCTCCTCCTCCGTCCTCCTCCTCCTTCCTCCTCCTCCTCCTCCGTCCTCCTCCTCCTCCTTCTCCTCCTCCTACTCCTCCTCCCTCCTGCGCTTAAGTCGGGCCTGTCCCCCTACCGGAGGAATATCCAAACACTCAAAAAATAGTCTGGGGACGCTTTTTCGAAGATCTTCGACCATTTTGACATATCGTTTGACCATTTTTGATTCTTCGTCCAAAATCCCCCTGAAGTAGGACAGGCCCGACTTAATCCTACGCCTACCCCTGTTCAGGCTATCGCAGACATGGATCAATGGGGCGTGGATTAGCGGTGGGTCCCGTTTCCATCGGAAGCCACGGATTTCCGCCGCGGAACGAGGCGGCACTGGCCGCATCTTGGGCAGGGCACCTCCCCCGATCCATGAGTTAGACGACCGCGCGCCAAGCCCATGGATCGCTTATCCATGTGTGCGCGCCCCCGACCTGTGCACCCGGCTCTGCGTGTTCTCGCATGCCTTCGCTCGTACACCAAGGGCTCCCTCGAGGGCGCGAAGTTATTCGCGCTTCGCGGTCCTCGTTCCTTCTCCCCCTCCTCCTCGTCCTCCTATTCTCCCTTTGGGAGGGCGGCGCGAGAGCGCGAAGTTATTCGCGCTTCGCGCTTCGCGCAGCGCGAAGCGCGAAGTTGGGAGCCCTAGTACACGGCCTTCGGCACCTCACCCCACCGGCACACGCTCGGCAGAAACACGGTCCGCGCACCCCGCTGTCGCCCTCGCTGTGTTGAACCGGGCGGCCGCGAAATTGCACATGTGTGTTCGTTGCGTTTTTGGGGATCCGTGTTGTTGATGCTGGATGGTTGGTGCCCATGCTCGGTGACCTTAAGTTGGCGCTTTCTGCTGAGTGTGGTGCGGTAGATGCCTTTGGTGCGCGCTGATTGGTGCTGTCTGGTTGGCCCCATGGCTGGTGTCTTACGGATCGTGGGTTGCGGTGCCGCAAGGCTTGTGCCGGGTAGCCTATGTGACCACGCAAGAAACGCCGCATCCAGAAATCATGTCGCAAGTGTTTCACGCTGAGTTAGTGTGGTTTATCTTGTTGTTGATGGCACGTGACCCGTAACGCGAGAAGTGTTCTTCCGCCTCGTGCCGGTCGGGTCTCCTTGTGATCGTCATCGAATGCCTCATCCGATCCACCTACCGTTCTTGGCTTCTCTGCTCACCCTATTTTTCTCTTCGCAGCATCTCTCTTCACAGCCTGTGCTAAGCATCATGGCGAGACATGCCGCTCAATCGAGCAACTCCCGATGATCACAAGAAGGCGACAGTCAGTCCTAAACGTGACAGAGGTGCGGCCATGTTTGCCCGCAAGGGCCTCGCCAATGATGAGTCGATGAGGACATCAAAATCGTTTGGCGGAAGAGCCTGGTGGAGGTTCACGGCTGGAAGGTGGCCTGGATCGACGAGGCCAGGGGTTGGCGCATTACGGGGACATCCAATAAGGTTGAGAAGGACGTGGAGGCAACCATGGACACACGCAGGAAAAGGTAGACCCCGAGCCAGCGGCCGAAATTGAGTGAACGGATGCCCCTCCGTCTGGGGTAAATGAGGCAAAGATGGCCCACAATTTTAAATTCCACCAGTTTTCCAGAATTCATTTACATATGCATTCGTTGTTTCTTTTCCCTGTCCCACTGTCTCCAAACAGAGTCCAGACGAGTATTCCCAGGAATGTCAGCTTGTCCTGCAGGACGAATCCGGGAACTTACGTTCTTATCCCACTTCTCAAGGGTGTCGGCTTTCAGGACTTGCTTTGTCAAGGCCAGCATCGCGACCATCTTCGAAGAAGACAGCGCCGGCACGCAGCCCTGGCGGTGGCAGAGAAGGCTATGCACATGCAGACGGCGACGTGGCATTCATCATGTTCACAGCAAGTTGCGCCCCAATGCCGATTATCACCGGCCACCACAACCAGCAACAACACCGTCGACCAGCAGCGACCGAGTACCACGAGCAACCAGGCCCAGTTAACCTCGAGTGCATCCAACAAACACAACCAACAACAGTACACACCGACCAACAAAACCAGCAGCACCTAACCAAACCACCACCACCGACCAGCACCAACCACCAGCGCCAGCAGAGGAACCGACTAACACCAGCAAGCCCGCACCACCCAACACTGATCAGCAACAAAGAGCTAACAACGACGCATCCGATTCCAGACCAATACAACCAGCAACACACACACACACCCAAGCAACCGCATCGAGCGCATTATTCGCAAACCTGTGCTTGAGCAGATCGCGTGCACCAGCGGCGATGCGTAGAAATGGCGCGCTTATTTCCTGCTCAAACGCAAATTCTACAAGCGCTGCTCGAATGCCGCAGCCAACAACGCGACCTGGGGTCCGACCGCTAGGCCGTCGTCGCCGAGCAGAAGATATCAGCAACAATGGAAACCAGACGACAGCGACGCGACGACGACCGAGGGCAGCACAGACACGCGCCACCCATTACTCTGACCGCCAAGATCACGAATGCGAGCCTCCACCACGACCACCAAAGACGACGACGGAAAGCAGGGTAACTACCAACCGTCGAGCCATTCTTGGGCGAGCGCACCCAGAAAGCTCCCATCGCCGCCGCCGCCGCCAGCAGCGCTGAAGGACCACGACCAGACCGACAACCAGACGGAGGAACAGAGCGTCTACGCCTGCTCATCGCACAGCGACGCTAGACGGCAAACGCGTACAGGCACGCCCGCAAACGACTTAGCAAATTGCTGCAGCAAGAGATCCGCGTTCAAGAGTCGCGGACACGACGAGCCCATGTAGGAAGCGTGCTCGAACAGTTCAGAGACCTTACAGGTACCCCGCGCATCGAGACGCGCAGCCAGCGGACTCCCAGTGCACACGTGACAGACAAAGAAGGCTCAAAGCGCACGGCCCGGTATGACATTGCAGACTTAGCGGCAGAGCCGACGCTTGGAAGCGCTCTGTCATCGCGGTCATTCCAAGGATGGGTGTCTTACGCTTCCGCACAGCTATCGGCCCATATGCGCGATGCCGTTGCGTCGCAAGCTGTTTCGGCAGACATATCCACGACAGACGTCAACCAATGCCCGACTTCCGAAAAACGGCAGACCAGGCCGGTTTCAGGCCTGGACACTCGATAACTGATTTTTCTTTTGCTTGCCACATCCATCGCGGGCGCGCGGATGACGCTGGGACTCGCGGGCGGCGGCACTCGGCGTCGCAAAAGCCCCTGGCGCAGCCGAGCACGACGGCGCGCGGGCAGCACTGAAGGCGCAGCGCGCCCAACGAAGGCGCATCCCATCTCGCCGGCAGATACGCGAGGGACAGACGGCCCCGGCCAAGACGAACGTCAGCAGTTGGTCCTTCAGTCTCTCTTGGGAAACAAAGAAGGGCGACGCGCTCAGTTCCATACTTTTAAACGCGTTGCTACCGCGTACCCCTGCACACCTGATTGCGATTCGCCAGTGAAGGGCATGGGCGCCGAGTAAGGAATCACAACCACCTCCGCACTCACCGGCCTCCGCTTTACCGACGACGCGCTCCTCGCCACCCAAACGCTACTGGTTTCCACCGCGATGCCCAACGACGTCGCGCGCGGAGCGCGACCTCGCGGACATGGGCACCGCCGTCCTGGAACCGACAGACGCAGCAACCGGACTGGGCGGGTGGCAGGGAAAAATCGCGCACAGCGCGCTTTCAGGGCTTGGGCGTCGACATTTTTGCCCGCGATGGACGCACCAAGTGCTTGGATCAAATCATCAGCTTTCATGGCGCGATGGAGATTGGAGATCCACCTCCGCGCGGGGGCAGCATGGGCAACGCGCGCTTCGCGTAAGCAGGAGCTGACGCGCAAGCACCACCCGCTGACGCACCGACTCCAGCGCTTCATCTGCGCAGCGACACCTACAGCATCTTACGGGGCAGAGACAGGTGCTCGCGGAACCGTTTCGGCAGCTCCTGCGGCGAACGCGGCGACGCATGCGTGATCATCAGGTTACCAAGGCGACGCACTACCCGCCAGACAACCCCTAGCAGCACCCAGGGCGACGCGGGCGACCGCGCCAGAAACCGAGCACCTGACGGCGTTCATCAAGCGACCAGCAGCAGCGACGACGCGGAGATCACTCCGCCCTAGCAAAACACGACAGGCCCACAGCGAGAGCAATGACAACGACAATGACGAGAATGCCATGGGACCGTGGGCCGACTGCACCCAACGAGCCACATGACGCGCAGAGCAATGTCATGCAGGATCGCCATGCTGAACGCTGGGGGCCGATTCGCAGAAAGAGATTGTGGCGCATGGCTTCAAGGGTGCCAACCATGAGCCCACCAGATGGACGCGGCGTGCAACCCACTGGCAGCCAAGATAGAGCTCGCGCCAACGCGGACAGAGACAACGTGGCGGCCCGCGCAAGCGCTGGGACGTTGTCAGTTTCCTCTGGCAGCGTGGGCCCGACCCGCATCAAACGCCCACGCCAGCCGTCGCGAAACAAATGCAAGTCGAACGGCTTTCCTCCACGTGGTCAAGACCCGAGCACACATGCATCAACAGTTCGCTAACATAACATTCACAAGCAGAGCTTCCATATCCTCTCCTCCTCCGTCATACTTTCTCGTGTGTTGCGAATTTGCATCACGTGTTGTATGACTCGGAGTTCCGAAGCATGCCGGTATGTCTACAGGAGGCCATTGCTTCGCCCATCCGGTCTGAGCAGGCCTGGACACCTGCTTGCTGTGGTGGTTCGTTCGTTCGTGTTTCTTCTCCCTTTTGTCGCTGCCTCCCTCTTCCATCCCGGTTTCCTTCACCTCTTCTTGCCCTTGGAGCTCTCATGCGGCCCCCTTGGGCCATTTTGGGCTTGTCTTGGGGTCCGTTTGGGATGTCTTTGTTGGGTTTTGTTGGGGGCACTCCTTGGCCGTCTCCGGGACCTCTGGTGCCATCCTGGGCCTTTGCTGGCCGTCGAGGGCGTTTCTTGCTAACGTCCTGGGCGTCCCTCCTCCCTGACTGGCCGCTTCCCTGGATTTTAAGACGATCTTGCGGCTTGGATGCGCCTCGCGCGCGAATGCCAGGCCATTGGGCCTTCGGGCTTCATGCCCCAGCACAGCGTGGCTGATGTAAGGCGCTGTCCGGTTCCGTAATGAATCCACGCGGGGGGCGCCTGATGGGCGCAGAGCGTGAGCCACCGAGGACTCCCGGAAATCAAGAAGACCTCCCTGGGTGTCCGAGTCAGATGCTTTTGGGTGCTCGTAGCGGACTCTGTGCGCGCGTGCGTGCGTATCGGAGCGCGCGCGCGGTTGCACATGCATTTGTGCGTGCGCGCGTGCGCGCCCAGGCTGGCGTGCTCTTTCTCCCGGTCTGTCTTTCCTTTTTTTTTTTCTCTCTCTCCCTCTCTTTCGTTGTCTCTCGCTCTCCCAATGGCTCGCGCTCTCTCTCTCTCTGTGTCCCTCTCTCTTTCTCGCTCCCTCTCTCCCCCTGTCGCCTTGCGGCTCGTCTTGCGATCTGGCGGCGGACGACCTGCGATGCGAGCGCGTCCAGCCCAGCATCCGCCGATGAGTGGCCTTCGACCCACGGTGCCTGCGAGGCGCGATCCTCGGTGTCCTCTGGGGATTTTTGTTGGGGGTGTGCGCGTGAAGTGGAGTCCTCGACGTAGGCAGTGGGTCAGCGGGTCTCCGACGGCCTCCCCGCCGCCCTGCTGGGGCCATGTCGGCCCAGCAGGTGGCGCAAGCGGCAGGTGCCCACGCGCGCCGCCCTGCTGGGGCCCCAGCGTCGTCACGTGACAAGTCCGCCTCGGCGTTTTTTGTTTTCTTCTTCTGTTTCTTCTTATTATTATTCTTATTGTGAGTATGAATATTCTTATGTTCATTCTTCTTACAACTACCATTATTAATAGTAGCAGTACTAGAAGCATTGTTGTTTTTATGTTTGTTCGTAGCATTCGTATTATTATCATTAGTATTAGGAGTATTATTAGTATTAGTATTACAATTAGTATTACTATTATTGCTATTATTATATGTATTATTCGCATTATAGTTATTGTGATTAGTATTATACGTACTATCATTCCTATTCCTATTATTAACAATATTATTCGTATTCTTCTTAGTAATATTATTAATTTCAGTAATAGTATCAATAGTATTATTAGATTCTTATTCTATAATTATTATCATTATTATTATTATTATAATTTAATTTTATTTTTGTTATTAGTATTATTATTTTTATTATTATTACTGTTGTTATTATTATTAGTATTACTATTATGAAGCCGTCGGTGCCCCCCTCCCTCCCAGGTGGCCTGCGGGCGCGCCGGAGACTCAGGAGCGCCCTGCCCCCGAGGCCCCGAGGGGCGAGCGGGGGGGGCCGAGGGGCAGCAGAGGGGCAGGGACGGTCGGCGCATGTGGCAGCCGGCGTGGCCACTGCGGCCCGTTCTCGGGAGCCTTGAGACAGTGGTCAATGCAGACGGGGGTTAGCCAGAGCGCTTCATCCTGCAGGATCCTGCGAAGACCCCCTCTGGCTGACCTGGGTTAGCGAGCCGCTCGTGGCCGAGGGGCGGCCGCGCCTATGGGCTGACCCGGGTTTGCGAAGACCTGCGCTGCAGTTTTTGTGTCTTGCATTGCCGTTTTTGGTTTCCTGCTGACCTGGGTCTGGATTGACCCGGGTCAGAAGAGCCCCGACGTTTTGGAGCAGCGGGGGCGACGCGTCATGGAGCAGCGCAGTTCGGCGGAGCGGTGCGGCGTGAGGCTGCTGCATGTCTGGGCGCCCTGGCCCCGCCTTGGGGGTGAGTCCTGTGGCCCTCGGATCGTCGCCGCGGAGGCGGCGAGAAAGGTCTGGCAGTCTGAGGATAACGCCCGATCACTCATCCGTATTCGCTAGCTCTTAGAATTCCCGAGAATGTCCGTATCACAATCCAATGTGTGCGTGTACGTATGTATGCATGCATGCATGCATGCATGCATGCATGCATGTGCGTGTATGTATGTGTGCTTGCGTGTATGAATGCATGCGCGTCTGTATGTATGTGTATACATATATAGAGAGATATGAAACAACCCCCCCCCTCCGGGGGGTCGCACACCTCACTGTCACATCTGCGTTACGCTCCCCATACCGCGCTTCCGGGCCTCACGGGGAGCCCCCAAAAAGCCCAAGGACAGCCCAAGACGACCCCCAAGGGCCCCCTGAAGCAAGATAACGGCACATGACGCTCCCAAGCAACCTGAGATAATTTTCGGGCGGCTCTTCAGGCTCCCAGGAGGCCTCCAAGAGACCTCAAGAGAGCTCCGAAAGGTGAATCAAAGGTCGTGGAACGTATTGGTGGCCGAGGTTCGCCGTGGCCTGACATGCCCCTTCGCTCCTTGTTCGACGTTACCCCTGGGAGCACGATGGGCTGCATTCCACAGGCGGGCCCAGAATTCGTGCTCCTGTCGAACACCGCCCTGCGTCGGTGGTTGGGGTTGCCACACAGCCCGTTCAAGCTCGTCACCCAGTGGAGGCCCATGTCAAGAAACACCCTGCTTGCCTCCAGGGTGCCCTGGGGGCTTCTTGGGCTTCGATGGCTTTGCGACGGAAAGCGTGACGTTCCCACGCCACAGATCCATGGACGTCTTGGGGTCTCAGGGTTGGGTTTCTTGTGGCAGGTTTCTCGTGGACTGGCCTCCACTGCACGTGCGACCTGCCGGGGAGCGGTCGCGGGCAGGAATGCTTTCTATTAGGTGTAACGGCCTGCCGCATGGACGGAGGGAGGAGGGAGGAGGGAGGAGGGAGCAGGGAGGAGGGAGGGAGGAGGGAGGAGGAGGAGGAGGAGGAGGAGGAGGACCCTCCCACTGTAATCGAACAGCGCTGCATGTGGCAAGCCCACGCATCGGCGCGCCGACCACCTGGCGGGCGCACAGAGCGACGAGCGGATGCAGCGACGGGCTCCCGAGGCGACGAGCGGGCGAACGGGCGAGCACGTGGACCTGGCGCGCTGCCGCGGGCCGACCGCAGGCAGCAACGGCAGCAGGCGACGGGCACAGCACCCTGGAGGAAAGTCCGCCTTCGGGGGCATGAGAAGATCAGGAGGGAGTGGCGGAGGGAGTGAACGAGAGAAGGAGGAGGAGGAGGAGGAGGAGGAGGAGGAGGAGGAGGGTCCTCTCTCTCACTCCTGCACGTGCTCCGTGCTCTGGTGGGCTCGTTCTTCGCGTGCTGTTGCCTCTCTCGCCTCTCGTGCACTCTGCTGCCCCCGCCAGGCGTAGTTTGTTGGCCTTGCGGCCGAAGTCGGCAGCCACCTTTTGGCACGAGCGCTACAGTCACGACGCTCCAGTTCGCCCGGCATGTTTCGGCGCTGTAGCAGGCAACAACAACAACAAAAGAGGTGGGGCCAACGCGTGCCACAGCCAATTCTGGCAGCCACGCTGCCCACTCTCCCTCCTCGCCCTCGTGGCTGGTGCTTCGCACGGTGGAGTCCCCTCTTCCCTCGGTGGGGAGGCTGGCAAGTTGCCATCCTCCGCGCGCTGGTCGTACAGGGGGGGGGGCGAGATGGGCATCCGTCGCGGGCGCAGGAGAAGTTCACCGTGGCGGAATCTGTTGGCCTCGGTCGGGTCGGCAGTCATTTTGTTCGCACGAGGGCCACGGCCACGACGCTCCTGTTCGCCCAACATGTCTCTGCGCCGTGAAGAAACAAGGGAGGGGGGCACGATGATGATGTTGATGATGATGGTGATGGTGATGTAGATGCTGATGGTGATGATGTTGATGATGATGATGAGGATGAGGATGAGGATGAAGGATGAGGATGATGGTGTTGGTGTTGGTGGTGATGATGATGGTGGTGATGATGCTGCTGATAAGGAGCATGGTGATGATGATGCTGATGATGATGATGCTGATGATGATGCTGATGATGATGATACTGATGATGGTGCTGCTGATGATGATGATGACGATGATGATGCTCATGATGATGCTGGTGGTGATGATGATGATGATGGTGCTGATGGTCATGATGATGATGCTGATGATGATGCTGCTGATGATGCTGATGATGCTGATGATGCTGCTGATGATGATGATGATGATGAAGATGATGATGATGATGATGATGATGATGATGATGATGATGATGATGATGATGATGATGCTGATGATGATGATGATGATGATGATGATGTTGTTGTTGTTGTTGTTGGTGTTGTTGTTTTCGTCGTGAGCGCTAGGCGTGGGCCTCTGGCGTGTCGTTGGTAGCTCTCTGGGACTCATGCCTACCCAAGAACCACTCTTGGTGGCATGGCGGGTTGAGCCTTGCGCTGTAACAAAAACAAAGAGGAGGGTGGGCGGGGCACGATGGGCATCCGTCGCGGGGGGCGGGAGGAGCTCACCAGAGCAGCATTCTCGGAGCCCCCACGCGCGCGAGAGGAGATGGAGCCGCTCACCGGGGGCGCCCACGCCAGCAGGGCGCCTCCGCGCCGCCTCCCCGCCGGCGAGTCGCGGAGCGGAGCAGGGCAACCGCAGGCCTGACGTCGCAAGGAGCGCGCGGCCCAATTGAGGCCCCCTATCCTCGAGGAGAAGGGGGAGGAGGAGAAAGAGGAGGAGGAGGAGGAGGTGAAGTGTGAGGAGGAGGAGAAGGTGAAGTACGAGGAAAATGAGGAGGAGGAAGAGGAAAAGGAGCAGGAGGAGCGAAGTATGGCAATGAACGCGTGGCCTAACTGAGGCCCCCATCCTCGAGAAGGGGGAGGAGGAGGAGGAGGAGGAGGAGGAAGTGAAGTGTGACTAGGAGGAGGAGAAGGAGGAGGAGGAGGAGGTGGATGAGGAGGATGCGAAGTATCAGGAGGAGGAGGAGTGAAGCATCGCAATGAACTCGTGGCCTACCTGAGGCCCGCTGTTCTTAGAGACATGCCTGAGCATCTGGGTTGTTTCGTCTGGCACATCTGCAAGACAAGACTCCATATCCCGGATGTGTGTTGGCCTTCTAACTCAGGTCCCCTCCCAAAGGATTACGGGCACCTTGATTGCTTAGCAGAGAAGGTCACTGCCCACCAAACCACCCCAGCCCAGCCCAAACCCGAAGGCCCCGAATGTTCTCCCATTCCCAGTGTGGGTGGAGTCCTGGAACGTCGGACAAAAAAACGCAGGTGGAGCCCGCACGCCCCCCCCCCTCCCGAATAAAACATTGCAGCTTGGAATCTCGGCTTGGGCTGGGGCGGTCCTGATACAGTGCCGTTGTTTTACATGCTCCGCATGCGGATCATGTATAAAAGTGCAAAACATGCAGTTTTTTATATTAAAAACAACGATGGGTTCATGCAAACACTTATTCATACAGTAATCATGTATTACAAATCCTATATGCTTAAACATCCTATGTATTAATAACTGCCCTGTAGGTCGTCAAACGGGGGGTCCCTGGCGCGATTCGGGCGTGCCGTCGTGGGGGGGGCGCGGGGAGGAGCCACCAGGGCCCCCGTGGTGGAGCCCCGAAGGTGAGCTGGCGGTGCTTGCTGACCTGCTTTCTACGTCTGTCCCCTGGCGTTGCGTTTCAGCTTCTGTCGGTCCCCAGACGTTGCGTTTGAATGTCACTGAGCGTTGCGAACCGCCGTGGCCGGTCAGGCTCGAGGCGCTTGTGGCTCTCACCGCGCCCCAGGCCCGCTTCAGCTTCTTCTAGGCCTCCCACATGGGGTCGGAGTAGATGGGGTCGGAGGACTGCGCCGCGTCGCCGATGCGGCTCGATGTGGAGCCCGATTTTCTTCACGTCGACGTCGCCGATGCATCACCCACGTCGAAGACGCATCGCTGGTGCATCGCCGATGCATCGACGATGCATCGCCGATGTATTGGCGATGCGGCGCGAATTTGTGTGTCCCAGGGCCCCTTCATTGTTGCCCCGCCATAAAGCAGCGCCCGGGCGACCGGGAGGGGAGCGCGCGCGGCGGAGGAGGCCCCTTCCCCCCCCCCCCCCTTATAGGGGCGGCGCGGGGGCACCGCGCCTGCGCGCGTGGCGGCCTGGGCCGGAGCGGCTGCCCGTCTCCCGGGCGGCGGCGCGGTGGCGCCAGTGTTGAGCCGGGCATGGCCTTCTGCAGGAGGATCGGGGGTGGACAGACCTCCTACCCTGACACGTCGATTAGTGAATTGTCCGTTTTCGGTTCCCGAGAGGGCGCCGTGGCCATTATTTTCCAGGCTCGCGCCCGCCAGGTTTGGGCCTCAGGTCGTTTTCACTAAACCACGTTTTACTAAAGGGGGGTCTGTCCATCCCCGATCTGCAGGAGGAAGATCCCAAACCAGTCAAACATTAGTCCTGGGACGATTTTCTGGTTGTTCTTGGCTGTTTGAATCTTTCTGTTGGCTATTCTTACTTTTTCTTCCTACATCCGCCTGCAGGAGGACATGCCCGACCTCACGCGAGTGGCATCGCGCCTCACGGGGCGGCGAGGAGGACGTTAGAAGGACAGGGTCCTCTCAGAAGGCGGCGGAGCCTCTGGCGCCTCCCGAGAGGTTGTCGCTGCGTCTTCGGGGAAGGCTCAGGAGGCTTCTCGGAAGGCCGGGGGGCTTCCGAACCCTCTGAAGAGGCCCTCTCCTGCTCACTTCCCCCCTGGCTCGCCGCCAACGCACGGGACGCGGCGCGCGAAGTCGGACGACCCATGAGGCTGCAGGCGGAGTCGGATGCGGTGGGGCCGAGGCATTGGATCGAGGTCCATTCGGTGAGGGCACCCCGATGCCCTCCGTGCTCTTGCCGCCCTGGAGCGGCGGATCCCGCGCCCCCCTCCCGCCCGCGCGCTCCGAAGCCTCGACCTCTCGGGCCTCGAAGACCGCCCGAGACATGCGGCGTCCCGACTTTTGTCCGGGCGGCGTCCCTGGAAGTCCCGACCCTTTCTCCAGAACCTTGGCATCGCTCGGACGTGTGCATTTTTCCATCGGCGAGGACCATCGAGGAGCATCCTTGATCATTTGGCGGAAAACAAAAAAACACGCACGACATCGAAAAAAACACAGGGAATGGACGTCCGAGCGATGGCCATGGACTGGTTTGTCTTCCTGAGTCTTCTTGTTGACGGTCCCGAGGCCCGGCTCGGGCCTCCCGAGGCCGGAAGCGGCCCAAAACCTGCCGTCCTGATCTGTGTTCGACGCGATCCTGTCTGGGGCCGACCTCGCTCGCCGCCCGCCGGCGACGGCGGCGACGGCGGCCGGCACCGCCCGCCCTCGACGGCGCGCGCGCCACCGGCCATTTAGACGTCGGCCGGCGGGAGGCGGCGGGTCGTCGTCGTCGTCGTCGGCGTCGTCGGCATCGTCTCCGTCGTCGTCTTCGTCGTCGGCGTCGTCGTCGTCGGCGTCGTCGTCGTCGTCGGCGTCGTCGTCATCGTCGTCGCCGCGCGCCCGCCGCCAGGCGCCGGCGCCCCCGCGCCCCGCGCGGTGGCCCGAGCGGCCCACCCGCGGCGCCTCGGAGAGGAGCGGTCTCGGCGGTCTGTTCGGAGGCCCGGCGGGCCGCGGGGGCGTCGTCGTGGAGCAGCGGCGAAGAGTCGTCGTTGTCCTCCCCCTCCTCCTCCTCCTCCTCCTCCTCCTGCTCCTGCTTCCTCTCCTCCTCCTCCTCCTCCTGCTCCTCCTCCTCCTCCTCCCTCCTCCTCCTCCTCCTCCTCCTCCTCCTCCTCCTCTCCTCCTCCTCCTCCTCCTCCTCCTCCTCCTCCTCCTCCTCCTCCTCCTCCTCCTCCTCCTCCTCCTCCTCCTCCTCCTCCTCCTCCCTCCTCCTCCTCCTCCTCCTCCTCCTCCCCCTCCTCCTCCTGCTTTTCCACCTTCTCCTCCTCTTCCTCCTCTCTTCCTCCTCCTCCTTTTTCTCCTCCTCCTCCTCTCTCCACCTCCTACCCCTTCTCCTCCTCCTCTCCTCCTCCTCCTCCTCCTCCTCCTCCTCTTCCTCCTCTTCCTCCTCCTCCTCCTCCTCCTCCTGCTCCTCCTCCTCCTCATCCTCCTCCCCCTCCCCCCCTCTCTCCTGTCTCCCCTGGTGGCGTTTTGGAAATGTCCGGCTATCCTCCGCGTGCAGTTTTTTTACAGGATTCCCAGGTGTTTGGTTTCCACTTGTTTTTTTCAAAATGCTGCTCTCGCTGAAGCGCTGGCTTCATTTTCGGGGACTGCTCGTTCCGAATCGTGCTCCCGCTGCAGCGGTGCCGTAATTATTCCCAGCGCCATGCCACGGCATGGCTTTCTGTCCTTCCGAACAGGCCCCAAAATCTAGAAAATGGCGTTCCGAAGAAACCATCGGAAGTGATTACACATTCGGTGTCGATTCGTTGATGTTTTGGGCCGCAGAAGTGTCGCCACGCCATGCAATGTCATGCTCCGCGTTGATCTCCGACACCATGCTATGCCATGTGATGCTATGCCATGCTACGATATCGAATTGCTTGAATGCAAAGACGATCTACGCCATGGTGAGGGATGGGAGGGAGGGGTAGGACGTCAGATATGACGAGAGCGCACCTAGCTTGCCCTCCTCCCCCTCCTCCTTCTCCCTCTCCTCCTCCTCCTCCTCCTCCTCCTCGCTCGCTCGCTCGCTCGTAAAGGTATTGGTGGTTCGCTGCCTATCCTAGAGACGGGAAGAGAAAGAGACGTGGCGACGAGGGTCCCCGGAGCCCCCGAGACCAAAAGAGCAAGGGCCCAGTGCCAAAGCACCCCCCCAAGAGGGGAGACGCAAGGGAGGAAGAAAGAAGACAGGGAGAAAGGGAGGCCGCAAGGGGGGAGCACAGGCACTGGACCACCACGACACCCCAGGACACGAGGCCCCCAAGGGCCAGGCCGCAGGCCAGGAGCCAGAAAAACGAGCCATGTCCAGCAAGCGACCCACGACGGAAGGGGCTCCCACCTTCGCACGGTGGTGTGAACTCCGGAGCGTCATGTCGTAGCAGCGCTGGCTTATGCGGGATGAACCACATGCAAATTTCCATGGTCCCGTCTGTGTGCTTGTGTCCACGATCGACCACAGAAAATGAAGAAACGAGTTGGCGCAAGAACTGCACTTGCTCAACACCGTGGGTCGTGAACAACACGCATGGGGGCTGCCCGGTCTCGCGGATGAGAATCTTTACCTTCAACTTGCCTGAGTCCGCGTTGGGGAGGTAGGAGAACAGCACCTGAGCACCGGTCTCGACCATGCCAAGGACGAAATCCAGCCTGGCAGCGACGACCATCGCGAAATCCAGCCTGGCAGCAGTGACACAGGGCAACCTGTGCCAGAAGGGCTCTCCTCCTCCTCCTCCTTCTCCTCCCCCTCCTCCTTCCCCTCCTCGTGGCGACCCAGACACGATTGCGTCGTAAAGAATCAGGGCGGGAGGTTGTTGACAAGTTTCGGCCTCGGGGGGGGGGGCCCTCCTCCCCCCTCATCCAGTCTTCTCCCCCCCATCTCCCGCGGGGAGGGCCATCTCGCAGGCGATGCTTCTATCCCAACCCCCGACTTCTCGACGAAGTATGACGCGGCCAAGAGAAGGAGGGGAACCCTGGGATACACCCCAGGCGGCTATTCGGACGCACCCCTATCAAGGATGGACGCCCCCCCTCGTATATCCTACGGTTGGGCCCCAAATTCTCCAGCCATTCGAAAACTTCCCCAAACCTGTGATAAGGGGTCGACACATCCACTGTTAATATCGTCGGGCAGTGGTGAAGCGTCCTGGCCTAATCATCTACAGACCCGTCAGAGAAAGTGCTACGAACCTTTGGGGTTTGCGCGAGATGTTCTTAGATCATTGTTGGCTCATACTGTCTTGTTTAGCACATGGGGTTATGTTATCTGAGCATTGCCTTCTGCCATTCGAATATAATTGAGAACAATCTCGTGGTAGGCCTACAGGAGTGTCAGGACGGTCGATCCCTGCTCAACATCGGCGCCTGGAGTCGGCTATGCAGGGCTCGCTTCGATTCCTCCGATCCGATTCGATGTGGTTTCGTTCGAAATGCCTTATGATTCCCATTCGTCTCGGCGTCGGGCTCCCATCTGGGCTTCCGATGCCTCCTTGGAGGCCTGATGGCCTGCCGCTTTCCGCCGATTTCGGCGTCTTCCGATACAGTTGCCGATGTGCGCCAATCCGATTCACTTCGATCGCCGATGCGGCGTATACATGTATACTGCATGTATATAGGTGGAAATAAATATATCTATATATACATAAATATGTACATATGTGTGCACATGTGTGTGTATATACATACAGTTTTAGATATATATATATATATATATATATATATATATTCACACACATATATGTATCACTATATGTATGTGTATGTGTATGTGCGTATAGATATGTGTATATATATATATACATATATATAGATTCGACGCTGGGATTGCCTGCCCGCGGAGAGGGCCGTGGACGCCTGGAGTCGGTGGGGGGCCTGAGGTGGCCCAGCGCTCATTGGACGACAGGGGGGGGGGCAGGCCGAGGGAGGGAGGCCTCGACCCCCCGGTGTTGTTCCGGAGGGGAAGAAGCACACAGACACAATGAGTCGTCGATTCCCAGAAAGTATGGGAAAACATGGGAAGTGGGGGGGAGGCAAAAACCCAGTAACTATGGGAAACCATGGGGAATCTTTTTATTTGTGTGTATTTATTTTAATATATATATATATATATATATGTGTGTGTGTGTCCCAGGGCCCCTTCAGTTATGATGCTCCAGCCTTTCTTAGTTCTGGCCACCAGGAAATACTTCGAGCACCAGGAGATTACCGACACTGGACGGTTTTCACGCGTCGGGCCTTGGGAGGCGAGACTCGTTCGGCACTTCGCCAGCGTGTCGGGCACACTATTTCGATACTGTCCTGCGTGCTCAAAACTTATTTCTGGGACGTGGCCCTGACATGCGATGGGAACAGCCTTGCGGGCCTCTCGGGTGCCTCTGGGAGGCCTCTTTGAGCCTCTTGGGGCGCTCTTGAGGGCCCTTTGGGGGTCGCTTGGGAGCCCTGGAGGGCCTCTTGGGGCCATCTTGGACGCGGTCGGTCAAAAGAGGGGGGGTCTCGATATGTGTGTGTGTGTGCCAAAATTGACCCTCGCAGTGGCCATCTTGGCCACTCGGAGCCGTGTTGGAGAGGTTTTGGGTCCTCTTGGGGCGCTCTTCGGAGGGCGCCCTTGGGTCCATCTTGGAGGAGATCGATAAAAGTAGTGTGAGCTTCAAGTAGCGTCGCCTCTCGAGAGTACCCAAAATTGCCTCCTGGGCCCCTCTTGGATCGCTTTTGGGGCGCTCTTGGGCGTTCTTGGGGCCGTTTTGTGGCTTCCTTGGGCCTCTCTTGGGGCCCTCTTGAGCCATCTTGGAGCCATCTTGAGCCCCGGAAGGCCATCGAAAGCAAAACGGCGAGCATGCCAGTACCATTGATTTCCGCTACGTTTTTGAAGAATGTTTGCATCTCAAGCATCTTGGGGAGGCTCCGTGGCCATCTTAAGCAGTCTTTGAGCGGTCTTGGGGCCTCTTGGAGCATCTTGGGAGCCATCTGGAGCTAGCTTGGGTCATCCTGAGCCATCTTGAAGGTCGTCTTGGGCTCTCTGAGGCCCCTCGGGAGCCGCTCGGGGGCCTCTTGGGGGCCTCTCGGGGGCCTCTTGGAGGCCTCTTGGGGCTTCTTGGGGCGCTTTTGGGGCCCTCTTGGGCGCCTCCCGGGAGCCCTGGAGGGCCTCTCCCCTTGGGGCCATCTTGGAGGCGGACGGTCAAAAGAGTGGGGGTACTAGATTTGCGTCCCCCCCTCGGGGGCCACGATCCTCGTGAGGGGTGGCGAACAGTGGCCCTCCCAATGGCAGAAACAGGAGCCTCTGACACATCGCGACCCCCTCCCAAAAAACTTCAGGGAGGGGAAAGGGAAGTTCCCCTCCCCTGAGGGAAGAGGGCTTGTGGAAGAGGCACGAGACCCTCGTTAGACCACCTGTCGCCCAAAGGGCTGGTGGGATGTTCCTGTTGCCGGCCCCGCCCCACGACACATCCGCGCCACTTCCCGCGACCCAGTCACGATCCAGCCGCGATCTGCCCCGCCGCACGACCCACCTGCGACCCGCTGCCCAACTCGTCCGCCGACCCGCCGAATACCCATCCGCGGCCCACCCGCCCATCGATCGGCGCCTGCGGCGAACTAGTTGGCAGTGGCTTTGGAGAAAACCACGGTGCGCCCCTGCGCGGGAGCACCCTCGCTTTGATCCGCAGCTGTGGAGGACCACGCATTCAATTCCCCTTCCAGTTTTGTTCCTTTCGCCCCCCCCTTCCGTCTGCTATGGTCAGCCCCCCTTTGTCTATATTCCTACCTTCGGTCCTCCTTCGTCCTCATATCCTCCATCTCCCTCTCCTGCGCCCTTCTCTCTTCCCCCTTTTGCAGGTCGTGCGGCAAGACGGCCACGCTTGACCCACGACACCTGTCTGCAGAGTCTAGCGTATAATGGGATAATTCTCAATTGGCAACCATGCAAATATTGACAAGTGTGAATTTCCTCGCGCCAAATGGCCACCCGCTTGCAGAACCAAGACGTGCACCACGAATGTTGTCGCGCACGCCTCCCGATCCCTTGCGGCAGCCAGCTTAGTTCAGCAGCTGCAGGCGACGCACCCCGGTGCGCTCATTTGATACCCCTGAAGCTCCTTTCCCTGCTCCCTCCCTCCCTCCCTCCCTCCTCCCTTCCCACCTTCGCCTTCGAATCCTCCTCCTCCGCCTCCTCCTCGCACTCGTGCTCCCCATTGCTGCCCTTTTCCTCTCGTCTCCTCCCTTCCTTCCTTCCCTCCCCCATTCTCTTCATCCTTTTTCCCTGCTGCCTCCGCTCCATGCGCCATCTCTGGTCGCCAACCCCCCGCGAGCAGGTCGGGCGCAGCAAGCAACGTCCGCCACCTACGACAAGGAGAAGGAGGTCGTGTTCGGCATCGAGTACGAAGACGACAGGCTGGAGCGGCCGGGAGGAGGAGAAGGGGGAGGGAGGGGGAGGGAGGAGGACGAGGAGAAGACGGATGAGGAACCGGTGGCCGGACCGGTGGGGGGAGGAGGAGGAGGAGGAGGAGGAGGAGGAGGAGGAGGAGGAGGAGGAGGAAGAGGAGGACCGAGGCGTCCTTCGTCACGGAGTATCGGGACGGCAGTTTTCCCCTGCAGCCACTGCAGGCCAGGGGACCGTCTTGAAGACGACCAGGGACGAGATCTTTGGGGGCGGGGGCGAAATCTCTGCGGGGCCACGCCGTGAACAAAACATGGCGTCGGAGGTCTCCGGGGGAGGGGGAGGCGGATGGGAGAAAGGAGGAGGAGGAGGAGGAGGACAGATGCCAGATGGATTCGGATGAGGAGGAGAGGAGGAGGAGGAGGAGGAAGAGGAGGAGGAGGAGGAGGAGGAGGAGGAGGAGGAGGAGGAGGGGGAGGAACAGTCGTAACGGGTGTACGGCTGAGGAGGAGGAGGACGAGGAGGAAGACGAGGGATAGGATGAGGGGGATGAGGAGGAGAAGGGCTGAGAAGGCGAAAGATGGATGTATAAGACAGAAGGAAGGAGGAAGGAGTGAGGCTTGGGAGGGGGAGGGAGCGGAGTAGGGGGATAAGCGAGTGGAAGCCACGTCAGTAGGAGGAGAGGAGGAGAGGAGGAAAGGGAGGAGAAGACCCTTAACCAATCGAGCCTGCTGCCCTCTGCATTCCTTGTGACATGCCCCTCGCACATCTCGGCTTCCCCGTAAGCGTCCCAATCGCTCCCCTTCGGTGGCTCGTTGCCCTGGAGCGCCTATTCACGGAGGTCAGTTGCGCAGACACGCGCGGTGGGTTCGTGCATGGGTTGGTGCGAAAAAAACACAACTCACACACACACACACACAACAAACCACACAAACACCACACAAACAACACAAACCACACACACAACACAACACACACACACAAACACAGACACACAAAACAACACACACACAAAAACAACACACACACACGGGCCACCCCCCCGTCTGGTTGGGGCGCCGACCCCGCAGATCGCGGGGCGATCGGCTTCGTCGCGGGCGGATGCTGCAGAGATGCTCTGCTGAGTGGGGCACCTTCAAAGTCTGGCGATCAGTCTGAGCAGAAGCGGGGGGGATGTGATGGTCAGAGGTGAGGATTGGGGGGGGGACGAGGGATGTGAGCGGGCGCCACGGCCTGGCCATTCAACGTATTCCTTGGTCTTGATTGCCGTACCGCCACGCGCAGCCGATTTTCTTCAGACTTTCTTCATTCACGCATTGTCGGTTGGGTCGTCCTGCTTTCGCTGGCAATCTTCATTCGTGCTCTTCACCACCGACGTCGTTTGCCCCAGTGACGGGTGCGGGGAATGCAAGGCGTGTGGGTGCGATCGTGGCCGATTGAGGCGAGTCAGGAAGTGCGCCATTGCCTCTTCGCAGCAGCTCTGGTCTGGAAGGGGACGGAGTTGTAGTAGTGATGGTGGTGGGAAGGGGAGGTGGGAGGCGTTGCTCAGATGAGGGCGAGGAGGAGGAGGAGGCAAGGCAGCAAGCGTACTGGAGAGCGCGAGGCGGAACGGCGTCTCGTACGAGAACGAGCTGGCACGCGACCTGGCCACGAGCTACTATTGGTCTGGAATTTTTTGGAAGGACTCGGGGATCGGTCGTGGTGCCTCCGTTTACGCCCTCGCGGTTGTTGTTCCCGCCTCTGTGTGCGAAGCGCAGGTTATCTCGATTCTGGCACGGCTGGGGACCCCTTCAAACCCAGGCGAGGAGGCATAGGCCACTTGCTGAGGCGTGGTCCACGAGCCCCTCTTTCGTTGTGCGCCGTCTCACGATGCGCCCGCCAACTGTGGAGCAATTCATCGTTGAGTCGCCACCTGACCAGGCCTCCAGGTCCCAAAGGACTCCTAGATCTAGAGGGCGCCGGGTTCCCAACGAGTGCCCTGCTTACGTCGTGAACGGCCCCCAAAAAAGGCTGTCTCGATCCCTGGCACTCTGGGCAGCAGAGGCGTGCTGCCGCCCTGCTCCCCGGGGCCAGCGGCTGGCCGGGTAGCGCTCGCGCCGTTCGTGGTACCCAGTTGTGCCGCGTGCAGGACCTCGGCGGCGCGCCCATGGGGGGGGGGCGAGGCGGAGGAGGCCGCCTTCGGAGGGCGGCGGGACTCTCGGAAGGCCCTCGCGCCGTCTGAGAAGTCTCCCGTGCTTTCGGGGAAGGGGCTTGGAGCGCTTCTCGGAAGGCCGGGGGATTTCCGAGCCTTTTTGAGGGCGCCCTCCCCTTCTCACTTCCCCCTTCTGGGCTCGCCGCCGAGTCCCATCAGTCTTCGAGGTTGCCCGGGTGGCGCCCACGTCGCCAAGCGCCCAGGAGCGGCCCAGAATGCCAGGAGTCCTGGACCTGGTCCCTTCAGACAGCATTAGTACCCTTCAGCATCGAGGACTCTAAGGGTTCCGCGGACTTCCCCCCAATTAGTGCCTCGCGGCATTGTGGGGGATATCATCGGAGACGCTTGCGGCGAATCACTGCCGCGTCCTGTCCTTCATGGTGCGCCTATGTGGTCAAAACAGTTGGGCAAAGTTTGGCTGCGCAATCGGACCATGCGTTCCCCGAGCCTTCGTGCAAGCCTTTGGGGGAACACATGAGGGAGGAAGATTAGGATGAGGAGAGGGAATATCAAGGAGGGTGGGAAGGACGAGGAGACCCCTTGGGAGCTTCTTGGGTCATTTCGGGGGCCTCCTGGGAGCTTCCTGGAACCCTCTTGGATGTCTCTTGATGGCTGGGCCGCCGCCTTCGTCCCAGAAGATTACAATGAAACTGGTGACGCTTGGAACCCTCTCGGAATCCATTGTGACATAATTATGTTGGCCTATTGTCGCCCACATTGGGGGCCATCTTCGGGCCCCCTCCCTTTTCCTCGGCCTCGTCCCCGCACGCCCTCTCCGCCCATCCCTCCGTCTTCCGCATGCCCCTGGAGAAGGTGGAGCGGGGGGGAGGAAGGGGGGCGAGGGGGATGCGAGGTAGTGGGTGATGCGAAAACATGGGATTCCCAGTTACGTGCAGTCACCTCTATAGTTACTTACTGATGTCGCGGGGGTCCATGATAGAAATCGTTACCTTAGTTACCTGGTAGGTTGTCGATGCAGCTACCTACAAGCCCGTGTGAGACGTGGAGCGTCGGTCATCCCCAGTTACCGTGTCAGTTACTTTTCAGTTACCTTCCGTCTTCATCCGTCTTACAGCACATGACGATATTGCCATGCGTGTTATTTTTGCAGGTGTTGTGGTTCCCGGCGCGTTCCCCTGCGCTTCAGAGTTCGCTTCGCGCAAGTGCTGGCCGTGACGCGACGTGCAGCCGAGAGGTTTGCCATGTTTGCTACAGGCGCGCCGTGGCGAGCCAGAAGTGCTTCACACCGCCGAAGGAGTACGTATCCAGAGGGACTGGAATGCACGAGCGCTGCGCCTAGATAAACATATGTTTTGACTCGCGGGTCGAGAGCGAGCCTCTACCGGTCGAAGCTGAGCGGGCCGCGCACAGCTTTTATTAACAGAGGAAGGGAAACAGAAGGCGGGGCCTCACGTCAAGGCCGAGAGAGGGCAAAGCCCCCAGAGCAGGCGGTGCTGAAAGCGAAGTGCATGAAAAGGAACGCCTTGGACAGGAACCCGGAGGCGAAGTACCACGCCTAGGTAAACACTCGCCGAGTGCGTCGCGCAAAGCAATCTCGTCGTCGCGAGAACCCCCCTGGCCCCCTCTCCCCCGCCCACCCCCCATCACGTCCAAGGCGCGCTGGCTGCGCCAGGGGAGCAGCGCCTGCAGCACGTCCTGCGGCCCGCGTGGCCGCCGCTTTCGCGGCTGCCGCAGCCGCCACGGCCGCCGCC
>CAUYUJ010010727.1:0-26771 GCA_963575745.1 Prorocentrum cordatum
GCGCTGAAGGCAACAGTGGTCGCAGGCTGGTCGGCGGAGAGTGCTACGGTTTTCATGTCTCCACGTTTTGGCCGTCGATCGACCCTCGAGCACGCCCCCCAGAGGATGGGGTACTTATACCTGCGCGACGTGCTGGACAGGGTCCGCGAGCGCGCCACGGACAGCGTGAGACGCCGAGGGGACCTGGACGACGAGGCCTTGCCCGAGGTCTGGTGGGAGGCGATCGCCGCTACCCTTGGCAGCAAGCACCTCACCCCGCTCGAGAAGTGGGCCATCGCCTCCGTCGCGGGGAGCACCTACCTCAAGGGCGCCAAGATGGTCGAGTGGGGCAACGACGAGTGCGCGGGCACCTGCAGGCGATGCGGGGTGCGCGATGATTTGGCACGAGGCCTTTGCTGAAGGCCATCTGAAAGTGACCCCCCCTCCTTCCCGCCGCCTGCCTGTTGAGCAGGGGAGCGAAGATAACATCGGTCCGTTCTGCCCCAGGGTGCCGTCGGTGCCCGCCAGGCCCTCGCTGGCCCTGCCCGCGGCGCCATCGAAGAAGATCGCGTGAGCATTTGTCGGCGATATGCCCGTGTCTCTTGAAGAATTTGAATTTGAGCCTCACCAGCCTCTTGCGGGCGACGGGTCGGCCGCCACCAGCGCCCTCGAGGAGCTCCGTCGTGGGGGATGGGCGGTGGTGCAGCGGGGGAGGGGCGGGATCGTTCGCAAGCTCGTAGGCCCCCTTACCTGTCAGCTCCCTCCCTCCGCTCACTCAGCCGAGCTGCAAGCTTTCTGCCGAGCAGCTGACTATGCCGACGGTAGCCAGCCATACGTCGGCGACAATGCAGCGGTTCTGGCCGCACGAGCACGCGGGCGCGCGTGCGCCTCCAGCCCAGCGCGGCGCGATGCTGGGCACTGGCGCCGCGTTCGGCGCGGCGACCTCGCGTGCAGTGCGGGGGTGAAGGTAAAGTCGCATCAGGACGTACCGACCGCCCCTCAGACCGAGGGCGAGTGGCGGATCGCCCTCAACTCTTGGGCCGACGAAGCGGCCAAAGACGCTCTCAACCTGTGGCCCAGGCGGGCCCGAGATGAGGCGGCCCTGGAAGATGCCCGCGCAAAGGCGCGGCGTGGACCGGTGAATTTGGGACGGGTGCTGGCGAGCGGGCCTGCTCCCAAGGCGGAGTGGGCACACCTGCCCCCGCGTGCTAGGCCTCCCACGGCAGTGAGGCCATGTTTTCTGCAACACGAGCTGCACGAGGTGGCCGAAGGCCGCTGGCGGTGCGCCCAGTGCTTGCACGGATTTGGGAGCCGGAAGGCTGGCATGGCCTCAGAATGTAGGCGTGAGGCGCCCAAGAGCTGGAGGGGCCTGCGAGATTTCGCGGGCTCGCACGTTTTTTGGGGCGTGGTGATTGGCCCCCAGGGCTGCCCACCCGATCAGGGTGACTTTTTGCTGCACTGTGTCCAGTGTGCACATTATGCGCAGCAGCACCCCGTCGACCTGGCCAAGACATGCCCTGCCAGACGGCCTGGGTTTGTCCTGGACAACATGGGCAGGGAACGAAGAAGCCGTTTCGACCGAGGCCTCCACCCGAGAACCGGTAGGAAGGAGGTCGTCCTCGAGAGCTGGGCTCTCAAAGATCTTGGCTTCCTCACTCAAGGGAGTGAGCTCGGTGCGTAGTGCACCCCCGCAGCTGGCATGCTCGGCGCCCCTCGGAGGAGCACAAAAAATCCTCCTCCTCCTCCTCCTCCTCCTCCTCCTCCTCCTCCTCCTCCTCCTCCTCCCCCTCCTCCCCCTCCTCCTCCTCCTCCTGCAGGAGCCGAAGAGCAAGGCGCGGCTCTTCGCCCCGCAGGCGCCCACGGCAGAGGAGCAGGCGCGGCTCGCGGTGGTGCTCCGTGGTGGCGCTGGCGCGGCTGGCGGCGCTGGGGCCCCCGCGGGGGCCGGGCGGCCGCCGCGCTGGGGGCTGCGGCCAGCCGTGGCGGATGCTTGGCAGGCGGCCGCGCTCCACGGCTTCGCCTCGCCCGCCGCCGCGGCGCGCTGGGCGCAGGCGCGCGCGGAGGCGGGCTGGGAGTCGCCCTTCGGCGACGGCGGCGCGGCGCGACCGCGCTTCGACGGCGCCCGGTTTGGCCCGCGGGCAGGGCGCCAGGGGGCCGAACAGAAAAATAACCAACAAAAAAATGCCTCCTCCTCCTCCTCCTCCTCCTCCTCCTCCTCCTCCTCTTCCTCGTCTTCTCCTCTTCCTCCTCCTCCTCGTCCTCGTCGTCCTCCTCCTCCTCCTTCTCCTCCTCCTCCCCCCCTCCTCATCCTTCTCCCCCTTCTTCCCTCCTCCTCCTCCTCCTCCTCCTCCTCCTCCTCCTCCTCCTCCTCCTCCTCCCCTCCTCCACCCTCCTCATCCTTCCTCCTTCGTCCTCCTTTCATCCTCCTCCTCCTCCTCCTCCTCTCCTCCTCATTGTCCTCCTCCTCCTCCGCCTCCTCCTCCTCTTCCTCCTCCTCGTCCTCCTCCTCCTCCTTCTCTCCTCCTCCTCCTCTCCTCCTCCTAGTTCCTTCCTCTCCTCTCATCCTCCTCGTCGTCCCCCCATTCCTCCTCCTCCTTCCTCCCCCCCCCCCCCCCCCCACTCCTTTTTACCCTCCTCCTTCCTTTTCTCCTCCTCTCTCCTCCTCTCCTCCTCCTCCTCCTCCTCTCCTCTCCCCCTCCTCCTCCTCCTCCTCCTCATCCCATCCTCATGCTCCTGCTCCTGCTCCTCCTAATTTCCTCCTTTCATCCTCCTGGTCCTCGCCTTACTCCTCCTCCTCTCCTCCTCCTCCTCTCTTCCTCCTTTTTCTTCTCCCCTCTCCTCTCCTCTCCTCCCTCCTCCTCCTCCTCCTCCTCCTCCTCCTCCTCCTCTTCTCCTCCTCATCCTCCTCCTCTTCCGTCCTCTCCTCTCCTCTCCTCCGTCCTCCTCATCCTCCTCCTCTTCCGTCCCCTTTCGTCCTCCTCCGTCTCCTCCGTCTCCTTCTCTTCCTCTTCCTCCATATCATCATCATCAGCAGCAGCAGCAGCACCATCATCCCCATCCTCATCCTCATTCTGCCTTGTCGCGCCTGTAGCAATTTTGATTCAAGGTCAAAATGGTTGCTCCATAAGTGCCTTAGCGGGGTAGACTCCCCCTCCCGATCTTCAGTTGTCTGCATGCGCTTGCAGCAACAACAAGGGTTGAGCTGCCACCCATGTCAGCGTACCTGCACGGCCTTGCTATCAGCCCTCCATATAGTGCGCCTGGCTCTCAGAAGAGTTGCCTCGCCTTTCCTCGCCTCAACGCTCCCGTCCAGGTCGAAGCTCCACGGCGCAGCTCTACCATATGGGTTCAAGCGGCAGCTACAGCTCATGATTCGCTCTTCGCGTTCGTGCCAAATGGCAGCGAGGTTCTCGGCGTGCATGGGCGAATGAGGAGCCCTTCGCAGATTAGGCCTCTGTCGTTGGCCTTTGCTGCGAGCACGAGCTAACATGTCTGGCGAAGGAGAGGACGCACACAGTCCATCGGGGCTTCCCGCCAGATAGGAGCATGCAGGGCGACGTCTCGAGGCTCGACACGGCTGCGCGCCCAGCCAGCATCCACGAATGCGCTGCAGCGAACGCTCCTGTTATCGTCGTGTTAACGCCGCTGCTTGCCTTCCCGTCCCTGGGGCGCCACTGACAACGGTCGGTCCCCGAGCGTCCTGGCCCCCCAACGGGTTATCAGTGCTTCCTTCACTTCGGCCCACGGGGACCTGCCGGGCTCCAGGGGTCACAACGCGTTCTGTTTTTTATCTCCAACCTGGAGTCTTCAGGGACGCCCACTCGCAGGCTCGGTCTGGGCCATAGCGGTAGACCCGATCTCGAGACATCCAGCGGGGGTGGTTTTGCCGTCGTCTCTCGGTGAGTGTCGGGGGGGAAGGGGTCGGAGGTTGCGCCGACGGCACTGGGCTGGCTGAGGCTCGCCTGCAGGGCCCGATAAGGGGGCGCCCCGGTTTTTTGGGCGCGCGGAGGTACTCTCGCCACGCCTTTCTCCCCTGCCCCCCGCGCGCGGGAGGGCGCGCGGGTGGGAGGAGGACGACGAGGATGGGGAGAGGACGAGGAGGAGGACGAGGAGGAGGACGAGGAGGAGGACGAGGAGGAGGAGGAGGAGGAGGACGAGGAGGAGGAGGAGGAGGACGAGGACGAGGAGGAGGACCCAAGATGTTGTAGCGCGGCCTCCCGCGCCAAGCGCCATCCTCGTGAACCCCCACGTGCGTTTTTTTTGTTTAACCCTTTTGAGGGCCGAGCACTTCACGGGCCTGCCGGGCGTAGGCGAGGCCCCGTTTTGAGAGAGTGTTTTTTTGCGGCGTGCAGTCGGGGCGCTGAGGAAGGAACCCTTTTCGTTGGGGAAGGGCTCGGTTCTCCTTGATTGTTCTACAGCTTGCCTTAGGTTTTCATGAGGTCTTCCATGGGAGATCGAAGTGTAACTTATGGGAAAAAAGGGGCCTCGTTCCTTATTTAGGGTTCCTTTGGTCAACGCCCCAACTGTACCTTTTTGTTTTGTGGCGAAGTGCGTGCATACGGCCGCACTCCTGTGGCGAAGAGCGTAAATACAGGCCAGCCACAATTGGGGGAGCTGTGGTCCTTACACCCTCAAGGGGACTCATCGGTTTCGACACCACTCTCGAGAGATCGTTGACGCGATGGGTTCCCCCAGGGGGGTAAGGACCGCAGCTCCCCCAGTTATGGCTGGTCGGAAATATCGCTGCATTGTTTTGGCGAGATACGTAAATCGGATGCGGCGAGGCAGGATCGGACATTCAAGACGAGGTGTCCGCCGAGATCCTCGTGTTGAGAAGGCACCGCCAGAATCCAAGTTACGCGATGCACGTGTTGACACCTCTGGCCGCTACAGTTGAGGAGGTCCGGAGCCGAGGGCCTGATATTGCAAAGGAATTGTCATCCATCCGCGCAGCTCTTACATGTAGTCATGCGTCTGGTCGCTTCATGTGGAAGCTTTCACGCGAGAGTCACAGTTTCAAAAGGAACCGCCCTCCATCCGTGCCAATATTGCGCAATGTCACCATCCAATATCAGGGGCCAGCCATGGCTAGAGGCTAGAGCCCTATGTTGAAAAGGTATTGGCGTCCACCCACGCAGTTGTTGGATAGTTGAGCTTCCGGATCGTAGTTTGAGCAGGGATGTCTCAAGCGAAACGCTCGAGTTGGCTTACGAGCACGCCTGGTGGTGCGACGGAGGAGTTGCTTCTGAGGGACAGGGCCTGAATTGCAGCAGCATATGGCAGGAAAGGAGGAGAAGCGGAGAAGTAGGAGGAAGAGGAGGAGGAGGAAGAGGAGGAGGAGGAGGAGGAGGAGGACGACGACGACGACGACGGCGACGGCGACGACGGCGACCGCGATGGCGACGACGACGACGACGACGACGACGACGATGAGGGCAGCGACGACGACTGCGGCGACGACGGCGGCGGCGGCCACGGCGACGACGGCCACGGCGACGACGGCCTGGAAGGAGACGTGCGAGCCCACGCCTCCCACGCCCCGCCTCCGGGGGGGGGGGTCAGGCCGGCGAGGAGGAGGCCGCTTGCGCGGGGCCCGTCGTCGCCAAGGCCCCGCGCCGGGGGGCGACGGGGAGCCGAGGGCAGCGCCAGGGGTGGGCGGGGCCGGGGGGGGGGGCGGAGAGGTTCCGAGGTGCGAGGTGGGGGGGCAGACGGAGAGACTTCGAGGTTCGAGGTGGGGGGGCGGAGAGATTTCGAGGTGCGAGGTTTTCGAACGTTCTCGTCCGCTCTCGGCGGGCGGGGTGCCTTCCAGCGGCTGCGCCTCGCCGAGGGCGTCCCGGGGCTGCCTGGATCGACCCGAGCGGCCGCCAGAGAGCCGAGCTACGACCCGAAGACCTGGGGGCAACGTTGAGGGGAGGTAGGCTCGGGGAGGGTGCATCGACTCCCAATCGCCCATGTATCGCCGTCAGGTGCTGGATGGCCCCTCCCGCCAAGGATCGGCTTCAACTGCTCTGATGCTTCCCTGCGACTCCGGGTTCTGGGTGCCCGTTCCGGGCCCTGGGGCGGTCGGAAACATCTCCAGGATGGAACGTTGGCCTGGATGGACTTCGGGAGGGATCTGGGGACAGATTTCGAGTGGGGAGGGTGAACTTCGAAGGTCGAGCTTCGAGGACCGAGGTTTTGATGTTTGTTCCGCGGGCGGCTTCTCGTCGCTATGACCAGACCGCAGGACAGGTCCAGCGTCCGATCTTTGACCTTGGATCACCGGGTCTTGATGTCCACGGCCAATGACCCCGAACAGTTCGGTGCAGATCGATGACAAATAAATTGTGGCCTTTATCTGATGCGTCAGTTTTCCACCACCTATCATGGGTAGGTCGCGGGAGAAGGGAGGATGGGGAGGTCCTCCTCCTTATCTTTTTCCACCTCTCCTTCCTATGATAGTGGTGGTGGTGGAAAAAACGGCCCCTCATTATCTCTTCGGCTGGAGTCCCGTGTCGAGTTGTTTCTGCTTCTCGATCACTGTGCGGCTCGGCGGGGGGAGTGCATGCCCGAGCACAGATTTGGCCAGCCGGGCGCGTGCGCACGAGGTGAACCAGACGTACCGCTGGGAGAGGCGTCCAGGAGGGGCGACACAGAGGAGGTGGAGGAGAGGGATGAGTAGGAAGGAGGAAGCTGCGTAGCGTGATCTACGCAAAACTTCTGCCATTGGTGGCCTACTTTCTTTAAGCCTCTCTCTCTCTCAGCACTGCCCTTCTCTTGCTCCGCGGACCACGCTTAATTAGTCGTTGTTGCGTCCCTCCGAACGCTACAGCACATCGGCTTGAGTTCGTGCAGCGTCAAAAAGGGAGGAGGATCCAGGAGGCGGAAGAGGAGGAGGGAGCAGCTCCACCATATCGCCCCCCCGCCCTCCTCCTTGGCAAGTTGGCTAGACTTTCACAGAAAAGGGTAGCGTCAACGGCCTCATCCATGCCGTTTCGTGATGAACAAATCCGTGTCGCACCGCCAGATGTGCCCGTAGGGCAAGGCATTTCGCTTGGTACTGTTTCGACATCTGCGATCCCGATGCTGCACCATGGACGTCCACAACGATGGAGGCTGGTCGTTCTCAAAGTGTTGTGCTCGCCTCAGCGCCGCGCACTGTCGTCGTGAAGCCTTTCAACAGTTACACGGGGCTGGTACGTTTTCAGAATCGGGTTCTCGCTGGACCGTTTTTGCAAGGACATATTTCAGAGGTTGACAGACCTCCTACTTTGACACGTCGATTAGCGAATTAGCCGTTTTCGGTTCGCGAGAGGGCGTCGCAGCCGTCATTTTTGCGGGTCCAGGTCCGTCGGTTTCGGTCCCAGGCCGTTTTCATTAAAGGGTGGTTTGCTGAAGGGAGGTATGTCCACCGCCGAATATTAGATGTATCGCACTGTGCAACAGCTACACGACTGGAGGGCGGCTCCTTTTTCAGAATGGAGTTGTCGTCTGACATCTCGTCTGTTCTCTGGCTGGCCATCACTGCCACCACCACTGAGCCAGGCATTTGGAAGGACGCGTGGGCAGAAGTGTGCGCGATTGGCAGCACTTCGCAGTGAGAGCGCCTGCAGAAGGACTGCCGTGCACACAGAGACTCCACTGTGAAGCAGGAGACTGAAGGGCGGTGTGCAGGGCGGTTCCGTTTCAAAGCGGGGCTCCGCTGGGCACTGACGCCTACAGTCGAGGCTGATTGGTAGGTCGGCCCTGCTGGATCCAGGGTACGGTAGGTTCGCGTCGTGTCGACCGGCGGCGATTCCGCCGCGGGCGTTCAAGGTTGAACGCCGCCAGTGGCCCAGAATCGGCCAGTATGGAACGATCCGGCGATCGAATACCCGCCGATCGCTCAAGGTTGAACGATCCACTGGGTGTCATGAACCAACGCTGGGGTCGACACGACACGAACCCGCGGTACCCTCGTGTCCTGTGGTTCGCGGCCCTCTGCATTTCTATGGCAATGTGGCCCTCGGGAGGGTCTCGTATCTGGGAGGGTTCTCCGAAGGGCTTTGGCGACCCGTCCTCCTCTCTCCTCTCTCCTCCTCCTCCTCCTCCTCCTCCTCCTCCTCCTCCTCCTCCTCCTCCTCCTCCTCCTCCACTGGGCCTCCACTTCACCTCCTCCTCCTCCTCCTCCTCCTCTTCCTCCTCCTCTTCCGCCTCCTCCTCCTCCTCTTCCTGCTCCTCCTCCTCTCCCTCTTCCTCCTTCTCCTCCTCCGCCCTCCTCTTCCTATTCCTACTCCTACTGCTACTGCTCTGGGCTCGGCCACGGCGTGCTGCGCGCTGCTGCGAATCGTCCCCTCCGCCTGGTGGCTCCGGCCCCGGACCAGCGGCGCAGTGTCCTTCACGGCGTGCCCCCCACCCGCCCAACTACCGGGCCCGTCGCGGGTCGCCGACGGTCCGAAGCGCGGGGGCCCCGCACGCGAGCTCCGAGGACCGAGGCCTGCCAGTGGCCCATCACGCCAGTGTCCCACCACGCCCCCTCCGATTCACGCCTGGCGGCTTTGCCTCTGCTCCGGGCGGTGGGGGCCCTCACGGAGCGATCCGGTTCGAGAGGTGCCGCAGGATGAGGTGGGCCAGGGCTCCGGTTGCGATTCTGTGCGATCGCGTCGTTGTTCGCAGCGTCGCATCTCAGGGGCCCGAGGCCTGGGCAGTTCAGCGGCGCCTTCGACGCTCGGGTCGGACGAAGGTGGGGGGGGACGAGATCTTCTGCGTGCTGCTGTTTTCGGACCCGCCGCCTGGCGCTTTCCTCGATGCATGGCCGCCTCTGGCGCCGGGAGGCGCCAGGAGAACCAGTTTGCGTGAGTTGATGCGTTCACCCCCCTACTAACCCCTTCTCGCCCGAACCGAGAGGGGCGGGAAGGAGGAGAAGGTGGGGCTGCTTCTTCGTCCCAAGGTGTTTTTCCTAGCCATCCTGTGGTGTTGGGTCCTCGTTACAGCACCCCGCGTCACCTACCTCCCACCCTCCTCCTCCTTCCTCTCATCCCTGCCCCTGCCCTCCGCATGTCCATTTCAAGGCACACCCCTCACACGCTTCGTAGCGCCGTAGGGAGCTCCAGCCAAGGCCCCAGGGGATGGGGGGGCACGTGCGGGAGCCGCTCCTCCTGCCGGTGCGGGGGCCCTCGGCGCAGCAGCTGATGACCAGGGGTCTCTCTTGGGGCGCGCAGCCGCGGGGGACGTCACCCTTTTGCTGCGCGCGGGAAGAGGGGGAGCTCAGCATCAAGGGCGCCCTCGGGGGCGCGAAGTGATTCGCGCTTCGTGGTTCGGCTCCGATTACTCCTCATCATCCTCTTCTCCCCTGGGAGGCGGCGCGAGAGCGCAAAGTTATTCGCACTTCGCGCTTCGCGCATGTGTTCAGCATGTGCGCGCAGAGGGGGGTGGGGGGAGGGGAGGGGGGAGGGCTTCTTAGAAGCACCCCTGCATCTGTTCAGGCGCGGGCCGTATCTACAGATGTAAGGCCGGCGCCTTCTAAGAAGCAGCCTCCTAAGAAGCCCCCCCATCCTTCCACCCCCTTTTGCGCGCCGCCAATGTGCCATGAGCGTTGCGCACCTCTTAGGGACAACCTTGGTGGGTGATGGCTCAAGGTGTCCACGGTTTTCGGGCGCCGTCGCCGGTTCTCGGTTCGGCGGCTTTCCAGCCTCGGGGTGCCTTCCAGCGGCTGCGCCTCGCCGAGAGCGTTCCGGGGGCGCCCAGATCGCCCCGAACGGTTGCCAGAGAGCCGGGCTGTGACCCGAACACCCAGGAGCAACGTTAGGGGGGGGGGTGGTAGGCTCAGGGGGGGATGCATCGACCCCCCAGGGGAGATAGGCTCAGGGGGGGATAGGCCCAGGGGGTGATAGGCTCAGGGGGAGATAGGCTCAGGGGGGATAGGCTCAGGGGGGGATCGACAATCCGTCGCCGATAGAGACCTGGGAACGTGCGGTTTTGCTATGGGCCTCTCGCGTTTCATCGGCGATGTATGTCCGATCCGAGGTCGCCCCCCATGAGCCAGTTCCCCCCTGCCGTTAAGTCGGGCCTGTCCCTCCTGGTCCCTCTACAGGAGGAATATTCAGAAAATAGTATGTGGAAGAGTTTGCCTAAATATATATATATATATATACATATATATAGAGAGAGACATATGTGTATACATACATATATATATATATGTATGTATATGTGCGTGCGTATGTGTGTGTTATTTATCGTTCAAAATCCACCTGTAGAGGGTTGTGCCCGACCTAACCCTATCATACACCCTCAGCCTCGCGCGTGCCGGGATCGGTCTGTTGCCGCTCGGGTTCACACCCGTCCCCGCCGAGGCTTTTCGGTGGCCTGCGGTCCCGCCGCTCTTTGGCAATCGCGTGTGCCAACACGCAGGGGCGCTCGTGTGGCGGGAGAATGAGAAGGAGGGGCAATGACAGGAAGAGGGGCAGGAGGAGGAGCCTTCAGGCTTGGTTCGGTCTCTCCCAAGGAGGCACAAGTGTTGCTGGGGGAGAGCAAGGGAGCAGCTGGAGCAAGGGGGAGGAGCAGCAGAAGAAGGGGATGGGGAGGAGGAGGAGAAGGAGGAGGAGGAGGACGAGGAGGAGGAGGAGAGGGGAGGAGGGAGGAGGAAGGGAGGAGGAGGAGGAGGAGGAGGAGGAGGAGAGGAGGGGGAGGAGGAGAGGGAGGAGGAGGAGAGGAGGGAGGAGGAGGAGGAGGAGGAGGAGGAGAGAGGAGGAGGGGAGGAGGAGGGAGGAGGAGGAGGAGGAGGAGGAGGATGAGGAATGAGGGCTACGATAAAAGAAACAGGCGCACGTCGGAGCAGGAGCAGAAAGAGGAGGATAGTGGAGGAGCAGTACGAGGGCGCAGGAGGCAGGAGGAGGAGGAAGAAGAAGAGCGGGAGGAAGGACAGGAGGAGCAGCCGCCAGGAACGCCCAGAGGAGAAGACAGTCGCGGAGGCCGCCGGAGGACGGAGGGCGGAGGCCGACGACGACGACGAGGGGGTGCGGCAGGAGGAGGCGGGGTGCCAGGGGCCGCACCGGGGAGCCGACGCCCGCGGGCGCGCGGCGCCCCCCCCGCTGGCGCGCGCCGAGGCCAAGGCGAGGAGGAAGAAGGTGTATGCCCGGGGCTCAGAGGCGGCCGTCGGAGGACCCCTCCTCCCCGTCCTCCTGCTCCTCGTCCTCCTCCTCCTCGTCCTCCTCCTCCTCTCCTCCTCCTCCTCCTCCTCCTCCTCCTCCTCCCTTCTTCCGTCCTTCCTTCCATCCTTATTTCCTTCTTTCCTTCCTTCCTTATCCTCCCCCTCCTCATCATCATCATCATCCTCCTCCATCTCCTCCTCCTCCTCCTCCTCCTCCTCCTCCTCCTCGTCATTCGCTCCCGTCGGCCCGTCTTCCTCCTCCGCCTCCTCCCCGTCAGCGTCCCTAAGCGTCTCTGGGAGCTTGCAGGTCTGCTTTTGAGAAGCGTGAAGATCAGGGTACACGAGCCTCTCTAGTCTGATGTGCTGTACTGTGTTACCCACCACCCCAAGGGCGAGTCGTATCGTCTCGTATCGTATCCTCCCCGTCATCATCATCAGCATCATCATCAGCAGCATCATCACCTTCAGTATCATCATCAGCATCAGCATCAGCATCAGCATCATAACTTGCTCCTCCTCACTCAAGTAGGATGGCAGGGGCTGGAAGCTGCACGATGGAAAACATGGCAGCAATACTATTCGGATTGTAATGTTTAACGGATCCGTAAGTGACGGCGTTGAAGCCATACGGCGGTAGAGCATCTAGTTGGTAACGAAGTTGGGAGCGGTCCCAGCTCGCGATCCACGGAACGTGCGCATAGTGCGGTGCGGACGTCCTCCGCATCGGTACCACCCTCCATTCCTTAAGTCGCCTTTGCTTATGGCTGTTCTACAAGCAAAGTGGCAGTTCGCGTCGGACGCCTGGTAAGGCTGCGGGTGCATCAGCAGAAGGCGCAACCGCGATGAGGAGCGACGCGCCCACAGGAGCGCCACGACGTTCCTCGACCCGTCGCAACCCCACAGGCACTGGCCGCAGCTTCGCGTTGGATATATCTGCGAGTCTCCTCCCTGGGCTAGCGCCGTGCCTCGGTATTTGTGCGATGGTGCTGGCTGTCTTTGTGAGCACATCGCAACACCCGAGTGGATGATTGAAGGCGAACGCGCCCTTTGTCACCGACCTCGACCTCGATCAAGGCTGACGGCATCGTCATGGAGGCCCTGCAGTTCGACATGGCGTTGGTCCTTGCGCAGGCCCGAGCCCCAAGGCGCCTCCGCAGCCATCATCATGGTGAGGTCTTATCGAGGAGGATACCCATCTTGACGCGTTGGGGCTCGTGTACTTCGTGGCCGTCCTGTTTTGGTTCACCAGCGTGATGCCTGGTGGAGCTGGCCCACTGTGCGGCGGCGGCCGCGGTGCGATCGCTTCCCGCCCTCGTGGTCACCCGAGCGCGAGTCCGTGCATTCCGTCCGCCACGATACAGGATTTGCCCGCGTGAGGCGTGCTAGCCACCGACATGGACAGCGCCCAACAGCGCCCAACAGCGCGCTGCCGTCATCCACAACCTCGGCGAGGCCGCTCGCGAGCTAACGCGTTCCTCGAGCTTCACGGGGATGACGGAGGGAGTCATGGTCAACGGCCAGCCAGAGGACACCGTAACGTGCCTCATCGCGAACCTCGCCACACAGTTCGGTACGCTAGCCTGAAAGTCGCGCCTCCAGGCTGTCCGCAAACGTCTCGAGTTCTCAACGCGCCGCGGCGAAACCACCGACGCGGTGCCCCCGCGGTTCCTCACGCTGCGATTTCGAGCTACGCACAACGGCGGAGGCGCGATGTCTTGAGAAAGATACAGCTGGTTGCTCCTCCGAGCGGCCGGCGTCACAGCTAACCAACTCACGACGATGCCCACGCCCTACGACAACCGATACCCAGCCACGGAGGCCGAGTTCAACAATATCACGACTATGCTCAGGTGCGCGGGTCACATCGTGGAGCGCGCACCGAACAGCATCGCCATGTCTCTTCGTACGCCGCCGTCGTTCGGAAGCTTCGTGGGCACAACCAACGACAAAAGCAACGACACACATGAAACATACCCCCCTGGCACACTCGGGGCCGCGCCCCCTGGGCTGCCAGCGACGCCGAGCTTCCCGGCGCCGGGAACGCCATGACGTATGTTACCATCCCGTCGCAGAACGCCGCGCCACCGCAGGCAGGTTATCCCGCCGCCGCGTGGGCGCCCGCGGAAGGGGTCGCTTATATCAGCGAAACTTCCTCAAACACCAGTTCGGGCCCAGGCGGGAGGAGGAGGAGGAGGAGGAGGAGGAGTCTCCTGAGGAGGAGGAGGAGAAGGAGGAGGAGGAGGAGGAGGAGGAGGAGGAGGGGGGTGGGGGGGCAGGACATCGGCAGGAGCGGGAGGGGGGATCAGGAACAGGATAGGGGGGGGGCGGGAGCGGGAGATGGAGCCCCCAGGAGAGCGACGAGGAGGAGGAGGGAAGGAGGAGGAGGAGGAGGAGGAGGAGGAGGAGGAGGAAGAGGAGAAAAAGGAGGAGGAGGAGGAGGAAGAGGGCACGACATCGACCCCCAATGTGGGTGAGAAGTGGGAGGGGTAGTTTTAGAGAGGGACTGGCTTGGGGAGGGGGGCCGGGCATCGGCCCCCGATGTGGGCGAGAAGTGGCCCGTGGTACGTGCCGCGTGGCGGTCCCCGCTCGAGAGGCCCAGATGTCGTGCCTGCTACATCGTGGTGGCCACGGTGATTTCAAAAGAGATTTGCGATCCCCCCCCCAAAAAAACACCTACAAAAAATGGTTCCAAAAGAGATGGGCTCCGCCCCCAAAAAGATGTAGTATCCGAGTCGCGCCGCACACCCCCACCAGTCCGTCCAACCACTAGACGAAACCGAGGAAAACGCGGGCAACAATGATGAGGAGCGGGGGGACGAGGGCGAGGAAGACGAGTGCGAGGACAAGGAGTAGGACAAGGCAGATGAGGTTCTTTGTATGACGACCACGAGGAGGAGGAGGACGACGACGACGACGACGCAGACAAATAAGAGGACGAGGACGAGGACGAGGGAAACAAAGAGGAGGAAAAGGAGGAAAAGGAGGAAAAGGCCACAACGAAGATAAGAACTTTTGGAGCCATACTGGAGTATTATTCGCATCCTCTTGGAATCTTCTGCGGGTCCTCTTGAGGTCATCTTGGGGCCCTCTTGGGGCGCTTTTGGAAGATCCTGGGGTCTGCATAGGGGCTCTTTTGAGGTGTCCTGGGGTCCTCGGAGGGCCCTCTTGGGGGCCCCTTATGCGCCCTGAGGAGTCTCTTGGGGCCAACTTGGAGGGCCTCGATCAAAAGAGGGGGCGGGAAGCCGATTTCCCCTGCCCCACCCCACATGAACCCTCTTGGTGCGCTCTTGTTGGGCGCGCGCAGGCGCTCCTGGGCCAGTCTTGAGAACCTTGTGGGGCCGTCGTGGCGACATCGTAAGGCCTCCACAGCCCGTCGGACAGAAGGCACAAAACATTGATAGTCCTTCGGGGTTTGAAGGAGTCGGGCGTCTTGGGATCCGAGAGCACTGGAACCATATTGTGGCTCGCTCGGGTCCCGTCAGTGGCATGTCGGAAGCTACATCGGACCATCACCAGCTATCTTGAGCCATCTTGGGGCAGCTTGGAGTATCGGAGGCCCTCTTGGGCGAAAAAGGACCCCCTGACACATCGCGGGGGGACCCACAAATCCTTCGGGATGGTCGGGGGAGGGTACCCATCCCCGATGCGAAAAGGGGTTTGGGAAGAGGAAGAAAACTGTGGTTCGACCACCTACAATCAGAAGGTTGGTGGGGTTGTACCCGAGACTTCCTGAGGATCTAGGCGCCAAAACTGGTTTGTGATATACCCCCAGGCTGCTCCCCTTTGCAAGGCCGGAGTGAGTCAGTCTGAATATGAGTGGGCCTGAGTACGAATGAGTTTGATTGAGCGTAAGTCTGTGAGTGAGGAGGGGGGGATACGGAGGCATCACGCTAATGGTAAGAACCCCCATATTTGGCACACGGAAAACTGCCAAGGAGGAAGAAGAGATCGAGGAGGAGGAGGAGGAGGTGGGAGAGAAAGAGATGGAATTGAAAGAGGAGGGGAACGGGAGGAAAAGGATGGGGAAGAGGGAATGACGGGAGACGGGGGCGCAGAAGGAAAAGGAGGAGGAGGAGGTAGCAGCTTGGTAATGAAAAGCAGCGGTAACAGAATGCTGGGAGGTCTCTGAGAAACGCCGAGGTGTGATTGCCGGTGGACGCGCGGTCCGTGATCTCTCCGAGGTGCCTCGCCAGGACGCAGTTTGAACCGCGGGCGACTGGTCGGGGCTGGGGAAGAGAGTGGGGAGAGTCGGAGAACGTCCATGCGGATCGAGGGAAACAAACGGCATAAACATAGATTGTCAGAGGTATTGGGTTGGCGCAGGGCGCCCCCTGGCGGAGACAGAGCGGGTCCACCGCCGACAAGGAATCAGCGCGGACCTCCGAGTGTTCCCCGAACAGTCTCTGCACCAGGGAGTCTTGTGATGGTTTTCTTATTCCTTGAAATTCCTTGTTTTGCCGATCGGCGTGTGCCCTCGCACCCCCCCCTCCCCCTTCTCCCGTGAGTAGCTCTTGGCTGTTTTGGGCGACTCTTTCGAGCAGGTGCAGCCTCCCCCACAGGACGCACTGCTGCAAACGGTCCCATTCAGCAGAGGTCCGGCGCCAGACCCACCCCACTCCCCTCCCCCTTCCGCCCAATGTCGAAACGCCGAGTAAGAGAACGCTCACCAGGCAGTCTTACGCCTCTGAGCTTAGCTGGCCTGCGCTTCAGAGGCTGCGCCCGTGATGCCCGCCTCGGCTCGCTCCGTGCGCTGGCCCGTGCTTCCCGGGTTCTCCAGGTCCCCGCACCGTGCGTTGCTAGCCATGTCCATATGTTCGGCCCGGGCCCGCAGCTTGCCTCCGCCGCCGCCGCCGCCGCCTCCTTCTCCTCTTCCTCGAATATTCAAACATGGTCAGAAAATAGGCGGGCGAGAATGTTGGAAGTTTGGAGTTTTTCATATTGTGAAGGCCTTACGGCAGGTGCCGCCGACCCTGAAGGTTTGGGCCGTCGATGACGACGGGATGCATGATCACAGGAAGGAAGGAGGAGAGGAGGAGGAGGAGGAGGAGGAGGGGGAGGCAAACGAAAAAGAGATGGAGAAGGTGGCAAAGGACGCTCAGGAGGAGGAGGAGGGAGGTGGTATTCTGACCCGGGACCCCCCCAGGACCCCCCCCGGGGGACCCCCCCGGGACCCCCCCAGGACCCCCCTCAGGACCCCCCCAGGACCCCCCCCCGGGGGACCCCCCCCCTTCTGCCGGGGAAGGGAACAAAGGGAAGGGGTTTAGTTTACGCAGGAGGAAGAGGAGGAGGAGGAGGAGGAGGAGGAGGAGGAGGAGAGAAGGAGGAGGAGGAGGAGGAGGAGGAGGAGGAGGAGGAGGAGGGGGAGACGAACGAGAATGAGACGGAGAAGGTGGGAAAGGGAAGGAGGCACGGACGAGAAGAACAACCCAGTCCACACACCGACAGGGTCGGCGGATTTTTCATTTGTCGCCCAAGATCCCTCTGTAGGGGGACGCCCGAGCTAACACTGGCGCGTCAGCTGCCCGCGTACACTCAACGCGCACAGTAAGGGCGCGCGCCTTTTCTAGGGCACCCTTGTGTCCTTCCCTCTACGGCCCGTCCTTTGCCGTTTCCACTGGGGGTATGGTCCCCCCCCCGCCCAAGAACGTCCAAACTTCGGTCTCCAAGGGGCTTGCGTCCTTACCGCCCGTCTTTCCTAGGCGTTTCACCGTCAGGTCGAGCGTAGGCGCCCTCGTCTCCAACGTAGCGTGCCGCGCTGGCGGCCCGCGGAAGCCGCCGCGTAAGCTCGCCATGCCATCTCGCGTACGACCCGTTTCTGGTCGTCGTTCAGATGCACAGGGATTGACGCACAATTTACAGCACCCAGGTTCTCTGCTCAGAAGAACAGCAGACTCTACACATACTACCCTCCCGCGCCCGGACTCCACCCCCTCCTTTGGGCATCGCAATGTACATGTGATGGTTGGCTCATCGTTCAGGTTCCACTTGCAGTGACGTGTACAACCCCAGCCAGACCTGTATCGATTCCCCCCCTTTTCATCCTTGATAAATCTCGACTATGCTTAAAAATGCGTTGCACGATGACCCCTGACTCAAAAGATCAAAAAGTCCGCACGTGCGCGCATATGCTGAAATCATGACATACACATGAATGGTGCAAGCATCCCACAACAAACCTTCGAAAGCAGCTGGCTGTCCAATAACAAACGTAGACATGTTCTGATCGCGCGCACTCGCTGGTAATATCGAAAAGCCGTCTGATTTGAGCATGTTCGTCGAGAACCCGCATCCTCATCTCGCCATGCGGTGCATTCGCGTTGATATAGCAGGCGCCGAATGCGCGCATCCGTATCAAACAAAACCATGCGGGCCACATGCGCGCGCCGCCACGCGCGCATGTCGAAATTCTCAGAGTTTCTCGAAGCATATTACAAATATGTTGTTTCAACAAAATGTATGCCAAATGTATGCCAGATGAGCGTGAATTGGTGCGCGCGCGCACTTCCCATCACCCTCATTTGCGCCATCGCACCACCGGCCAATCTCGGCCGTTGCCGCCGCCATCATCACAATCGCATTCAACACCGTCATGGACATCATCATCAGCCTCATCATCATCCTCATCATCGTCATCGCCATCGTCATCGTCATCGTCATCGTCGTCCGCGACATCAGCGCCGTCATGGGTCTTGCCGTCGTCATCGCCGTCATCGTGGCCCCTTTGTCGATGTCGTGATGGCACTGCGCCCGCCCGGGTCACCGACCCGCAGTGAAGTGCCCGCACGCCAGCGCCGCTCTTGAGACGTGTTGGCACATTCCTTTTGGCAAGCGCTATCGCGGTTGCATCAACTGTACTCAACCGGCTGGCGGTTCTGCGCGTGAGCGGGCGCGCGCCAGCTCGGCCGCAGAACCGCGCGAGTGAGTTCCAATCGGCAGCCGCGATCGTAGCCGAATGAGTTTGGCCAAACAAGTTACGGGTGGGAGAGTGGGATGCCCGCAGGCGGGGGCACCCCATATGTTACATCGCATATATATATATATATATATATATATATATATATTATATATATATATATAATATATTATATATATAATATATATATATATAATATAGAACCCACGCATATGGCACCACATGGTTTGCGTTGTTGAGATCACAACCAGTCATGTCCCTCGTGCATTCTCTTCTCTTAAAAGAGAATAGACTCTACCCCCCCCCGGACTTATCGGTACCCCCTGGGATAGTACGATTTCAAATATATTCTGCACACTCGTCCATCCGAAATATGAAATCAGATCATCCCAGCCAAACCGGGTTCCCCCCCCTGAGGTTCCTTTAAAAAAAAAAACACTATGCGGTGACATGGTTTGTTATAACATAACACTTCTTCACGAATCCCTTGCAAAAAATGGGACGAAGTGCACACGCGCGCGTCGTCGCGCGCGCATGCCGAAATCCTTCAAAAACCTTCGGTGCCGGAAGGATTTCGCAATCGAGTTTCTAAAAAACATACAAAAACACATGGTTTCGCAACACTGATTTGCTAAAAAAGCTTCCGCGCGAGCTCTTGCGAAATCTTAGGAAAACCATGGGTTTTGCAAGATTTTCACAAAACGCTACCAAACGGGCTTCGCGCGCGCATGTCGAAATCTGTCGAACGCCAGTGCAGACGCGCGCGTCGTCGCGGGCGTATGCCGAAAACCTTCAAAACCCATCGGTTTCGGAAGGATTTCAAAATCGTGCGTCCAAGCAACCTACAAAAACCCAAGGTTTCGCAACACGGATTTTCAACAAAAGCGTTCGCGCGCGCTCTTGCGTCGTCGTCGCCGTCCTCCCTCCTCCCGCGTCGTCGTCGTCGTCGCCTACGTCGTCCTCTGTCTTTTCTCGTGTTCGTCGTCGTCGTCCTCTTTGGCGTCGTGGTCGTTTCCGTCGTCGTTGTCGCCGTGGTCGTCCTTCCTCCTCCTCCTCCCACGTCGTCGTCGTCGTCCGTCGTCGGCGTCTCGTCGTCGTCCGTCCTATTTCGTCGCCGTCGTCGTCGTCGTTGTCGTCGTCGTCTTCCCTCCTCCCTCGTCGTTGTCGTCGTCGGCGTCGCCGTCCTTCCTCCGTCGTCGTTCGCGTCGTCGCCGTCCTCCCTCCTCCCTCGTCGTTGTCGTCGTTGTCGTCGTTGTCGTCGTTGTCGTCGTTGTCGCCGTCGTCGTCCTTCCTCCTCCCTCGTCGTCGCCTTTGTTGGCGTCGTCGTCGGCGTCGGCGTCGTTGTCGTCGTCGTCGAAATCGTCGGAGACGTCGTCGGTGTCGTCCTAGTCGTTGTCGTCGGTGTCGTCGCAGTCGGTCTTAACAGGTTTTGCAAACCAAGTTGCGGGTGGGTGGGTGGGATGTTTGCGCGAGCAGTGGAGATGACGATTTCAAGTTCAGCAGAGTGGATTGCACCACGTAGGTTGTATCGCACACCTGGCGCCAAGTAAATTCCAACACATAGGTTTCGGAGCAGACTCGCAAATTCAGATTCGAACACGCCAGCGGTCGGAACACAAGAGAGGCCAGAGCCGTGCGTTTGAGGCTAACCTCCAAGGGTGGAGACGCGGTGTTGAGCTGCCTGGTTGAGACTTCGATGTCACGGGTAAATCTATTGAGCAATGTATTATGAAATGCAGCTTTTGGCACAACAAGGAATGTTGGTTCGTATGTGCGTCACAATCAATCGCCCGCCACGGAGAATGAAGGAGACGGCGGAATTGTTAGTTATCGAAGCCAAAGCGATATTCTAAAGTGGCTCGAGTTCTTTCCCTCCCTCCCCGCCCACCCCGCTGTATATAGATGTAAGCATTTGGCTCCCCCGAGAGCGGGGTCGTCCCGGGGAGACATGTTGGCCTCGCTTCGCGGATACTGCCCCTCGCGTTTAGTTTCGAATTGCCGCTCATTCGGTTCTCCACCAATTTCCCTCCTTACAACCCCGCCTCGTCATTGTAGTTTCCTCCCCCCTTTGGTCCTCGTGCATCCCCTTCCTCTTTCCCGCCCTGCTTCTAAAAGAGGTCCCGATGGCATGGGCACGTACAGTAGAGACCAATGCCAAGAAACACCATGCTTGCCTCCAGGCTGCCCTGGGCTTCTTGGGCTTCGATGGTTTTGCTACGGGGAGCGTGGCGTTCCCACGCCAAAAATCAGTGGACGCCCTGGGGTTTCAGGATTGGGTTTCTTGTGGAAGGTTTCTTGTGGTCGAGCTCCTTCTGTGGGTGATACGGTCAAGCAAGGGTTTCGGGGAACCTTCCGAGGACGGGGATCGTTTAGGGTTGTACGGCACGCGCGGTGTCGGAGACCATGGCCCACATCGTAATGCATGGCTTCGCCTCAGGGTCGCCTTGGTCATTAGACTCAGTAGTTGCAGAAGCAGAACAGCTCGACTGCAGTGCCCCATCTCGCCGAGAAGGATGGAAGGTGGTAGGGGGGGAGAGAGAGAGAGAGGGAGGGAAAGGAGCTATGCAAGAGGAGGATGGAATCACATCGCTTGTGACGCCATTAGACGGTCCGTGTGGGCCTGGTTTGGTCCAGATGCTGAGATCAGTAGGTTTGGCCGTTGAGAGTGAGTGCGTGTGTGTGTATGTGTGCGTGCCGTGCGTGATGCTCATTATTGTTGATTGTACTATGTGCCTTTCGGAGGAAAAAGTTGTGTGTGTGTGCTTGTGTGTGTGCGCATCTGAAGTGTATTCTCAGCGACTGCATGCCATCAGTTGTGCACTCGTGATCTGTGAATCCACAAGTTGCTCGATGTTCCAGATCATTAGCCCCTCTTTCGATATGGGAGTGGGCAGGTGGACTTGTGAGGACGATGGCATTGCGCGTGCTTCCATACGTTTTCCAGTAGAAGTTGTCGGCGTTTCTAGTTTGCTTGGCTACAGGGGCTGAGGTCGACGGCAGGCATTGCGTTTTCAAAATACAGCTTCAAAGCGTTCCAAGCATAATCCGCAAGATTGTTCGCACGTCGGTCGTAGCCCATTCACAGTCGTGGCAGGCTTGAAGTGGTCCGCGGGGATATATCATGATCTGTCCATGTTGGCATCCGATGGCAAATTCGATGGACTTTACCCTACCGTTGATGGAAGTACAGTTCCAAAATGATGTGTTTAGCATCAGACTTGAGGCCACCATATGAGAAGCCAGCATTATTGAATTTGGGCATGAAGAGCGTGGACACGTTGTTGCACATCATCTGCATGATTTATGAATATGCACGTATACATATATGTATGGATACATGTATGTGTTTAATTTTGGATATATATATATAAATTATTTATATATATGCATATCAGAGTGAGGGGGCTGAACCGAACGGTCATTCATTGTCCCTGGGTGCGTGGCTGAAGTGGGATTCCGCGATGCGGATTATTGTTGTTGGTGGTGGTGTTGTTGTTGGTTGATTGTTGGTTGTTGTTTGTGGTTTGTTGTTTGCTGTTTGTTGTTGTCGTTGTCCCACCCGCGACCCGCCCCGCGACCCACCCGCGACCCACCCCGCGACCCACGTGCGACCCACCCGCGACCCACCCCGCGACCCACCCGCGGCCCACCCCGCGACCCACTTGCGACCCACCCGCGACCCACCCGCGACCCACCCCGCGACCTACCCCGCGACCCACCCGCGACCCACCCACGACCCACCGCGACCCACCCGCGACCCATCCGCGACCCACCCCGCGACCCACCCAAATTTTCGGCGTTTGCGGTTGGTTTCTTTTGCATTCGTTCCAGGTGGAGAATTTGCGACCCACCCGCGACCCAAACCGCGCCCGCGACCCACCGCGACCCACCCGCGACCCACCCCGCGATCCACCAAAAATTTTCGGCGCCTGCGGCGGGTTTCTTTTGCATTCGTTCCAGGTGGAGAACCTGCGACCCAAAGAGCGTTCAGTGTACAAATCAAAATTTTCGGCGCCTGCGGCGGGCTGTTTTTTGAATTCCTTCCAGGTGGATGTGAAGAGCCCGCGACCCAAACTACGTCCACTGAACAAGCCAAAAATTCGGCGCCTGCGGCGGGTTTCTTTTGCATTCGTTCCAGGTGGCGAACTTGCGACCCAAACCGCGTGCAGTGTATACAAATCGACATGTTCGCCCCTGCGGCGGGCTGTTTTCGAATTCCTTCCAGGTGGAGGTGGAGAGCCCGCGACCCACCCGCGACCCAAACTACGTTCACTGAACGTTCACTCAAAGAGCCAAACAACGTTCACTGAACGGCTCGACGCCCGCGTCGCCCGCGCCCGCCCCCTCACTCTTATCCGCAATTGCGGGGTGCTACCTACATACATACCCCGCGGCCGGGTCCCCAGGCTCAGAGGGGGGCCCATCCACTCTGCCCAAATTCCCCCCCCCCCCTTCCTGGAAAAAAAAAAATGTAGTCCTTTGGCGTTCGTGAGTTCTTCTGGGGCCTTCAAGGGGCAATTTCGGCTTGCAGAGATTTCCACAATGGTTCACACGAGGCCCCAGGGCTACCACCCCAGGAGGCTCCCGGAGCTCCACGAAGCTCCAGGAGGATCCCTTAATTGTCCCAGGCGGATCCCAACATAGCTATCTTGTGGTCTTTCCGAGCCTTGCGATGACGCCCCCGAAAACTCCAAATCGTAAAAAAGCATTGTGTTGGTCCATGTGTTTCGTTTGCTCGCTTTCTCGCTCCCGATGGGAATTGCAAGCCTCAAGGGCGCTCCGCGTTCGCCCAAGAGAGCTCCACGAGGGCCCCAACGCGGCCCCAAGACGACCTAGGAGGCCCCCCAAACGTCCTCAGGACGGCGCAAGATGCTCCCGAAGCGCCCCCCAGAGGCCCTCAGCGGCCCCCTAGAAAGCTTGAAGAGGGCCCGGGAGACTCGCAAAGCTGCCAGCAGGCCCCCCGGAAGCCCCGAGAGACCCCAAGAAGCTCCCAGGCCCAAACGAAGCCCCAAGAGGCCGCGAACGGCCCTGGGCAGGCCCCACGGGGCATCAAAGCTGCCTCCAAGAGGCTCTCTGGAAGCTTCCCGAGAGACCCCAACAAGCATCCAATATGTTTCTGACCTACACTCCCAGAGATCCAACGTATTGAAAAAATCACGACGGAGTTTTTTTTTACAGGACCCTGTACTACAAAAAAATCACGACATCGGATCTTCTGGGACCCAGGCACGGTGGCGGCTTCGCCCGTTCTCCTCCTTTTTATGTGGGCCCAGGCCATCCTCGAGCGAGCCACACTTAGGGCCCAGAAGCTCAAGATGGCCGAGACCGCTTGAATGCACTGATGATCAACGCCCTGGAACGCCCTAGGAGAGCACCGAGGTGTCGGAAACTGGAACGTATACATTACCAGTGGCGGGCTGTTCCTTGAATCCCAGGACTTTGAGGGTAGGAGACGACGCTGGGGTGGTGTGGTGTATATTTTTGTTCCCCGATGCCCCCGGAAAACAACGGGAAATGTGTACACCAGGATCCCGTATACACCAGAATCTGGTTCTTGTGCAAATTTCAGCGCAGGGTCGGGAAAAGCGTCGATGTGTAGAGTTCGTTTCCCTAAGATGTGCAACGACATTTCCTCCCAGGAAACGCACGTAGTCCCAAGAGGCTCCCAACACGCCACAAGCGTCCAAAAGGTGGCCCAGAGAATATCTTCAATATTCCATCGACCCTCGATCTTTTTGACTGGATCCAGGAGCCTAGTTCTTCGATCGATTTTAGATGTTCGATCCTCGATCTTATCTGGTCGATCAATCCTGGATCTAGACCTTAGAACGATCATGGATCTGCGATCCTGGGTCGTAGATGATCGACTGATCCTCGATCCTAGATCTTGATCGGTCCTGGATGCAGGAACATCGTCCTCGATCTTCACTCGTCGATCTAAGATCGAGGATCCAGGGCAAGCCAGCCGCAACTGGTGGAGCTGTGGTCCTTACCCCCCTGGGGACCCATCGATTTCGACACCCCTCTCGAGAGATCGTCGATGCGATGGGTTCCCCCAGGGGGGTAAAGCTCCCCGAGTTCTGGCTGGTCGGCAGGGCCGATCGAGGATCGAGGATCCAGGCTCGACCGACAGCCGAGGATCGCAGACTGAGGATCGGTCGATACTCAGAGATCCAAGATCGACCGAAAGCTGAGCTCCAGGAAACGACTCCCGAGAGAGCCCCAACCAAAACCAACATTGTCGATGTTTGCGAAGGTTTTTGAAAAATTGTGGCCTTCTCGCATTTTCGGCTTTCTAACGCTCCAAGACGGCTCAAGAAGTTCCCGAGACCGCTCCTAGACAGCCTAGAGATCGATGGGATATCAACACAGTCAAATACCGCTGGAGCATCCATGATCCAGGATCGAGGCTCCCAAAGAGTTCGAGGTACGAGCACGCAGGATCGATTTCAGATCGAAGGTCGAGGCGGACGCTTCCCTCATGAAGCTCAACACACACGGGGGTCTTTGGTGGAAGTCTCCGGGTTTTTTTTGAGGCGGGGATTCTTCGAGGTTCGAGCTTCGGCGGATTATGGAAGGTCAAACATCGCATCCGGGATCCAGGACCAGGCGAAAGCCGCAGTGGGTCGAACATCGAGGATCCAGGAGTCAGTGTTGATTGAAGATTGGAAATCTGGAGTCGCAGGATCGATTGAGGACGAAATATCAAGGGTCGATCGAGGACCCAAGATCGAGGATCGGTTGACGATCGAAAGTCCAGACTGGAAGGCCGAGTGTCGATCATATCCAGCATTGTACCAGGGCCCCGCGCTCCAACGGGATGCAAGCCATGGCCTTATTGATCCTTGCGGCAAACATGTTTTCATTTGGGTGGTGTATGCCCAGGGGTGATGCATGGGTGCACCCAGAGGTTGGGAGAAGACAAAAGAAGACGACAAGGAGGAGGGGGAGGCCCCTAAGAGAGAGGATGAGGAGGATGAGAAGGAGATGGATTACGCACGAGGAAACGGTAGTGCATGAGCAGGAGGAGCAAGAAAAGAAGGAAAGAGGGGGTTTGTGGTAACGGATCCCTCCTTGGTTCTCCGAGATCTTGCAAGTCACGCGCAGTCCGTGCGTTGTGTTTTGGTTTTGAGTGCGGTCGGGAATACGAGAAAATTCTGACGTCCAAATTCAGGATTGCCGAGAAATTCTGGGCTGCGGAAGCACAATATTTGTGTCATCCAAAAACAAGGCACGAAGGCTCTGACAAAAAAGGGCACGGCAGAACCACGCGAAGGAATCACGTGGAAAATGAAGAGGTTGAGATGAGCGACAGACAGACAGAAGCCAGGCGCCGATGGGGCGCATCGGCACGCAAAATTGTTTTGAATTTTGCAGTGGGGCGCGTGGGCAACACACGCCAAATGCGCGTAAGAATGCATGGGGGCCGCACCAAAGAAAACGAAAGTCACACCAAATGAGGGGAAGGGGGACCGAGGCCAAGGAAGGGAGGAAGGCAGGAGGGGAGGCGAAATTAGAGCCACATATCTTCCATGCGATTGCGCACGCAATGAGCCCATTGTTGTTTGGGTCTCCCAGGCTTGCGGTTCAGTTCCCAGCTCTTGGGTTCAATTGTCAGGCAAAACGCATACGTTATTGTACAGCTGCATTTGCGGATCCAGCAAAATTGCACTCAAACTGGGACACGATGTTTTTCTAAGACTTCCGTGTTGGATACTCTCGAGATGAACGAAGATGGGATGGACATGATTTTCCTCAGGCAGTGTGCGTGGAAACCGTGCAAACGACGTTAGTCGGCTTGCACAGAGTTTCGAGGTTATGGAGAAATCTTGGCAACATAATCATGCTATATAATTTGAGTTTGCTTTTTTCTGGGTATGTTCACACGTGACCAGCATTGTTTTGAAAAATCGCTGCGTTTCCCCAAGCCGTTTGGTAAGCTCTGTTGTTGCGGATGCGTTTGCAATATTTAAATTTCCGAGATGAATTAATTGCTCTATCAGACGGTTCAAAAATCCACCCGTTCGATGTGCAATGCATTTTCTGGTTCCACTCTATTTCAATTCGTAGGCAGCCTGTTCTTCAACAACAATGTAAGTGATTATAGTTTGCGCGAATTTTGTCGTCTGCGTAGAAGAAAACCGTGGCCATAATGAAACGTGGTTCTCTGGTAGTAGTTATCAATTTTTTTCATACGGGCAACCTTGAGCGATTGTATTTTTTTTGTCTTCTAATTGTGAATTGCCTGGTTCGTTTTTGAGGATAAACGTTCAGTCCAAACCGGCGTAATGCGGTAACGAATTCGTCGTGTTTTTTTGTTTTACCCCCCCCCCAAAAAAAAATGAGGTACAGACGCAAGTTACGTCGCCGGGTGTGAAACCCAAATGTGCTCTTCGCATTCGTGTTTTTCCGTCTTGCAGGCGTTTTTATATGATTATTCTATATCAAATTTGTAAAAACGCGATTGGGTTGTAGTTTGCCGAAATGTTTTTTTTTTTTTTTTGGAAAAGCAGACAAGTGATGTTTTCATTATGTTGGCATATCGTTTTGAACCCAGCATCTTGGTTAAGACTAGTAAGTTTCCTTGTGTTTTCGTTGCCCAACATGTTTGAAAACAATAATAAATTTTCGAATGCCCCCCGTTACGCAACAAAGTCTCCACAATTCACTAGGTATGTCAGAAATTCTGGCAGCGATCCCAACCGGCCTTTTTTTTTTTTATAATAAAAAAAAAAAAAAAATGATTTTGTACGTCATATCCATTTCCGTATT
>CAUYUJ010010728.1:0-5000 GCA_963575745.1 Prorocentrum cordatum
GGGCGGCTGGAGACGCAGATCCGGCTCCTCCTGCAGATGGGCATGATCACCGAACAGGCGGGGCCCCTCTTGATCCGACCGGTGCGTTTCGGCAGCGGTTCTGGCCGGCCCGATCCGATTCGAGTCGGAGACTCCGACGCTCCGATGCGGCGAGATGCTGGCATGGCGTTCTGATGCGCCTCCTGGCGCAGCCGATCCGATGCGATTCCGACTCCTTGCTGACGCGGCCCGATCTTTTGCCCGCAGATTCGTGGGAGCTTATACTTGTAGAGCGTACACCGTCGTTCCCGCACCAGTGCCTCAGGAAGGCGCAGTCCCGGAAAGCTCCGGCACAGTGTCCAACAGTATCCGTCCTCCTGCCCTTGCAACCTCCACGCTGCGCAGGGAGCAGAACTTGTTCCGACGGTGGGACCCCACATGAGAGTCTATTTGATTTGCCCCTCGCTTTTTCCCATTCGCCTTGGCGGAGCCCGCTCTCTGTTGCACCTCCTCCTCCTCCTCCTCCTCCTCGTCATCTTTGGCCTCCGTCTCCTCCTCCTTCTCGTCCTCCCCTTTTCCTCCTCCTCCTCCTCCTCCTCCTCCTCTCCTCCTCCTCCTCTCTCCTCCTCATCCTCCTCCTCCTCGTCTCCTCTTCCTCCTCCTCCTCCCTCCTCCTCCTCCTCCTCTCCTTTTCTCTTCCTCCTTTCCCCCCCTGCCCTGCAACCTCCAGCCCTTTTGGGAGCACATCAAACTTGCTCGATCCGATCTGCCGATGAGTGGCGGATGACCCCGGCGGGCTGCCCGGGCAAGCCGCGTGGTATCGCTCGCATCGCGGGTCAGTACGGCAATCTCCCGCAGGCAAGCCCACCGAGGTCGCGGCGTGCGCCGGAAGGAAATGAGGGGGATGAGGAGGAGGAGGAGGAGGATGAGGAGGTGAGGAGATGAGGAGGAGACGAGAGGGGAGGGGGGGGGGAAAGGGGGGGAAAATTGGGGGGGAATTTTTTTTTTTTTTTTTAAAAAACGCCAGGACGCCCGCGCGCGGCGGGATTCGGTCCGCTCGGGGGAGCTCGCTCGCAGGAGGGGGAGGACGAGGAAGGGGTTGGCAGGGTCCGCACGTGCCGGAGGAGAGGTACAGCATATGCCGACGGGCCGCCGCCCCCCATTGCCCAGGGCGTCGGGCAGTTAAAGTGGGTGCGGTGCGTGGGGCCCGAAGAATCAGGCGGTCGCAAACATTCAGAGCCCCGAATCATCAGGGGTAACTCGGGTCAGGGATAACTCGGGTTCGTTTTTCGGGAATCCAAGCCCGAGTTACCCCGGACCCGAGTTATCCCGGATAACTCGGGCGTCCAGAGCCCCGAATCATCAGGGGTAACTCGGGTCAGGGATAACTCGGGTTCGTTTTTCGGGAATCCAAGCCCGAGTTACCCCGGACCCGAGTTATCCCGGATAACTCGGGCGTCCAGAGCCCCGAATCATCAGGGGTAACTCGGGTCAGGGCTAACTCGGGTTCCTTTCTCGGGAATCCAAACCCGAGTTACCCCGGACCCGAGTTACCCCGGATAATTCGGGCGCCCAAAACATGGAGTAAGGGGGCGTGGATTAGCGACGGGTCCCGTCTCCGTAGGAAATCGCGGACGTCCGCCGCCGAGCGAGGCGGCACCGGCCGCATTTTGGGGAGGGCGCCTCCCCCGATCCACGGACTTGGCGACCGCGCGCCGAATCCATGGATCGCTGATCCATGTTTGCGCGCCCCCGAAAGCGGGTGGGGTCGAGTCGTGGGGGTGCGATACATTGGACCGGTTCTCGGTGCGATGATGGGGTCGAGTACGTAACGGGCGAAGAACGGTGCACCTGCTGTGCCCTAAATGGGGCCCTGAAGGGGCCCCGCGGGTCCCAAGAGGGGCGCGAGGCGTGCACGTCGTTGTTCCCCCTGATGATGATGTTGATGATGATGATGATGATGATGATGATGATGATGATGATGATGCTGATGCTGATGATGATGATGATGATGATGGTAATGAGAGTTATGATATTGATGGTAATTGTGATGATGAGGATCCGCATCATCATCATCATCATCATCATCATCATCATCATCATCATCATCATCATCATCAATATCACATCATTCTCACCATCAGCATCATCACCATCATCATCGTCATCAGCATCATCATCATCATCATCACCATCAGCACCATCACCAACACCATCATAACCATCAACACATCATCGTCATCATCATCGTCATCATCATCGTCATCATCATCGTCATCAGCATCGTCATCACCATCATCATCGTCGTCATCATCAGCAGCATCGTCACCAGCATTATCATCATCATCATCATCATCATCATCATCATCATCATCATCATCATCATCATCATCATCATCATCATCATCCCTCCCATTCACCGCCCCCAGTAATTCACGCCCAATCGTCGCCGCAGCCGGATTCTTCTCGAACTCTTGGGCAGAGCGCGCCCCGAGAGCGGCCTGGGGAGCAGCTGCAAAAGCATCGGCGGGTCCGCCAAAACGCTGAACAAAAAGAGCCGCTTTGGGTTCGGAAGGGACTCGCTGGAAGTCGGGCCTCTCCCTCTACAGGAGGACTGCTCAAACATAGTCCAGGAATAGTCTGGGGACGACTGTGTGCGGATCTTCTGACTACCTCTGAATGTTTGTGAAACGATTTCGAATTGTTCCTCCCAGATCCGCCTGTCTGGGAGGGCATGCCCGACCAAAGGCTCGCTGGTCCCCAGGTCGTTCCGTGACTGTTTCTCCAGCCCTCCTCGTGCCCCCTGGCTCCTCGGGTGCCCCGGCCGGGGCTTACAGTCGGGGCCCTGAAGAAGGAACCCTTTTCGTTGGGGAGGGGCTCGGTGTTCCTGAATTGTTCTGCAGTTTGCCCTCTGTTTTCCGGAGGTTTTCCATGGGAAATCGAAGTTCAACGTATTGCAGAGAGGGGCCCCGTTCCTTATTTAGGGTTCCTTAGGTCATCGCCCCGACTGTACTCCTTATCTCGCGCTCCGGATTGCAGCATCCTGTGGCAGCTTCTCCGGCCCTCCTCGTGCGCCCAGGAAGGGGGGCTGTGCAGCCTACTGCAGCAGCTTGACTGTGCTCTTGTTCAGGAGGGGAACACACACACACATACACACACGCTCGCACACACACACACACACACGCTCACTCACACACACACACACACACACACACGCACGCACGCACGCACGCACGCACGCACGCACGCACGCACGCACGCACGCACGCACGCACGCACGCACGCACGCACGCACGCACGCCGCACGCACACAATTTGAAAACACACACATACACACCACACACACAAACACACCACACACACACACACACGCCTCCACGCCACGCACACACAAAACACACACCACACACACACGACAACCCCCACACCACACACACACACACTACCAACACACGACACACACCCACCAACACACACACACACGCACACACACATACACACGCACACACACACACACTCCCGGGAAGATGTGGGAAAATGTGGGAAGTGGGGGGGGAGACGCAAACCCAGGAAATATGGGAACATGTGGGGAACCTTTTCCCAGGGCCCCAGGGGAAATATGGGAAAATATTTGGAAAATGTGGGAAAATGTGGGGAACCTTTTTATTTGTGTGTATTGATTTGTGCGCCCCGGGGCCCCTTCACTTGTCCCCCCCCGCGCGTGCCCCGAGGGGCGCCGATGCCTCGCGCCGATGGGCCCGTCGGGCAGGCTGCCCGTCGCTGGGGAGCTGGGGCATCGCGGGGCTCCCGCAGGGCGGACGGTCGGCGCCGCCCCAACACACAGAGATAAGGTAGGTTTGCGTCGTGTCGACCAGCGGCGACCCCAGCGCGGGCGTTCAAGGTTGAACGCCGCCGGCGACCCAGAATCGATCGATGTTGAACGATCGGACGTTGCGGCAGCGGCCGATCGTTCAAGGTTGAACGATCCCTGCGGTGTCAAAAACCAACGCTGATGCGGTAGAGAGCCGCTGTCACCCTCTGGCAGTGCGTACGGACACGACCTCGTACCGCTCTGAAGCAGTTCAGCGGCAACTGCTCGGATCTGGTGGACAGGCGGCCACCGTGCCAATGGACCAGCGCAGAGACCCAAACCGCAGGAGGAGCAGGAGGACAGGAAGGAAGGCCAGGAAAGGCGGGAAGGCCGAGGAGGCCGAGGAAAAAACAGACAGAGATACGGTAGAGGGAAACAGTTACTGAACACTCCCCCTCAAACTCAAACTCAACCTGCCCCCCAAACTCAACGCTGGCACGCGCGGGGGGGACTGCGGTCGAGGCGCATCTCATCAGACCCGCCGCGCACTTTGAACATTGGGGGGAGGGGGAGGCGTTGGCAGATGAATGTGGCATGAGTGTTCGCTAATTTGTTCCGAACGTTGGGGGAGGGGGAGACGTTGACAGATGAATGTGGCATGAGTGTTCGCTAATTTGTTCCGAGGCCTGTACTACAGTGGAGAGGCCCTTGCCAAGAAACACCCTGCTTGCCTCCAGGGTGCCCTGGATCTCCTGGGTTTCGGTGGTCTTGCCATGGAGAGCGTGACGTTCCCGCGCCGAAAAGCCATGGACGTCCTGGGGTCTCAGGGTTGGCTTTCTTGTGGACTGGCCTCCACTGTGATGTGAGTCGTTCCAGAATTCGAAGGAGTTGCCATCTCTTCCTTCGCGGATGGCGGCGGAAAGTCGGCGGAGAGCGGCAGCAATCAAACGGGGGCGGCTCCCCTGGGGGAAGCCGGCAGAGGGCGGCGGAAGTCAGCAAGGCGCCCCCGAAGAGGTGACAACGTTTTTGGGCTCGAGGGTTTCCAGGGTCGGCCATGTGTGCGCCGCACCCCCCGGGGGCGACGCGTGCGCGCCGGGAAGTCTTACAGCACATGCTTTGTGGCGAGCGTTTTTTGGCCATACACCTTAGGCGATGCTTAAGAAAACTTAAGTTTTCGGCCAGAGTCTCGATTATTCTTGATTTTTCGATG
>CAUYUJ010010728.1:10000-15000 GCA_963575745.1 Prorocentrum cordatum
AGAAAACACGCACCCCAGCAACGACCCGACCCCAGCACGACCCTACCCCAGCAAACCACACCTCCCAGCACACCACACCGCCACCATCACGACCCTCACACACATCACCGAACACGCCCCAGCACGACCACAGCCCCAGCAACAGACCACTCCCCAAGCACGACCACGCCCCAGCACGACGACCCACCCCCCAGCACGACCAACCCCCCCATCACGAACCACCTCCCCAGAGCGACCACACCCCAGCACTACCACGACCCCAGCCACGACCACTCCCCAGCAACGACCACACCCCAGCACGACACACCCCAGCACGACCCCACCCCAGCACGACCACACCCCAGCACGACCACACCCCAGCACGACCCCACCCTAGCACGACCCCACCCCAGCAAGACCACACCCCAGCACGACCACACCCCAGCACGACCTCACCACAGCACGACCACACCCCAGCACTACCACGCCCCAGCACGACCACGCCCCAGCATGACCACGCCCCAGCACGACCACCCCCCAGCACGACCACCCCCCCAGCACGACCACCCCCCAGCACGACCACACCCCAGCACGACCACACCCCAGCACGACCACTCCCCAGCACGACCCCACCCCAGCACGACCCCACCCCAGTCCAAGACCACTTATCCCCAGCACCGACCGCACCCAGCACGACCTTACCACAGCACGACCACACCCCCACGACCACGCCCCAGCACGTACACCCGCCCTCAGCACGACCCCGCCCCAGCACTACACGCCCCAAACGACACGCCCCAGCACTACTTCCTCTGACTCTTCCACCCCCCCAGCACGACCACCCCCCAGCACGACCACCCCCCAGCACGACCACACCCCACACGAACAACTCCCCAGCACAGACCACACTCTCCAATGGTTTGATTGGTTGGCCTGCGAGTCGTCGTGGAATGTTTTCGTGGGGTGTCCGCTGTCCCCTCTGGAATGTTTCGCGGCGTTGTTCTCGTAAATTTTCGTGAGTGTCTCGTGGAATGTTTCGTGAGGTGGTCCTCGTGGGCTGTTTCGTGAGGTGTCTCGTGGGATGTTTCGTGAGGTGTTGCCCAGTTGGGTATCATGAAAACGTGTCCATGCTCCACATGTCTATATCCCTTTCCGGGTTCGTGGGTCCATCATGTTTCGGCCTCCGCCAACCGATTTCGCGCATCAGATGGGCTTTCAGGAAACGGCCTTCCTGCCTCGCCGTCGGCACTGCTCACCCTCGGTGGAAGTGGGCTGCAGGCTCGCGGAAACCAGCGGAAGTAAGATGTCGGCGGCCCCGCCAGCGGAAGCAAGCGACACGTCAACTTTTCTGAGGCCAGGACTTCTGGCGTCGGTCAATTGTTGCGCCCAAGAGCCTTGTACCATCAATTGGGACTCTGGGTGGCAGCTTGCTGAACATACTTGTCTGTCCAAAGCAGGAAGTCCGTGGTCTGAGGAAGTAAGGTCGCCAGAAACAAAAGCTCAAGGATCCTTCGAGAGGGTTTGGCTCACGCGCTGAATTCTGTAACCTTATCGCTTTTTGGCCCAAGTGCTTTCCTGGTCCAGCCTGGGTTCGACCTCCCCTGAGATCCGACGCTGCGAAAACATTGCAACATCGCCAAAAATCACAAGCGGAACCCTAGACCCCATCTTTGTGCGGCATTTTTCGAGCTGGATCGATCGGATCGATCTGTGAGGCCCGCAAGCCGTCTTGAACACTCCCACCCGCCTTCCCAACACACAAGTAACACTTGGATGTCAGCATATCGCGTAAGAACGCCGCAGACGCCCCGGGTTCCAGATGCACCATACCCTGGAGGCCCAAGCGTGTGCCAGGGGCGCCATCAAGGCCGGTTGAAAACCCGGCCTTGCTGGCGCCCCTGGAGTCCAGATTCCGTTTTTCCCAGAAAGGGCTCGAGCCCAGGGTTCTCTTTTAGTTGGTTCCCCCCGGTTTCGACGGCTGTAGGGCCGGCGAAATTCTTCTGCGATAAATTACGTGCGGGAGTAGGGCCGGCGGAATTATTCTGCGATAAATTACGTGGTAAAGTGTGAATTTGCACGTGGTCCCGAGCTGGAACCACGTGTTTTTACGTGTCCAGGCCACCCAGGGGGGGGTATTTGACACGGTGGTGTCGCGCTGGAACCACGTGTTTTCACGTGTCCAGGCCAGACATGGGGGTATCTAACATGTTTCAGAATGTGTTGAGGATGTCTCGAGCGAAACGCTTGTTTTGTGTTATATATTGTCCTCGCCTGGGGACCTGAATTCTGAGGATTTCTCAAGTGGATTGCTTGTTTTCACGTGCCCATGTCTTGAGGATGTCTCGAGCGAGACGCTTGGTTCCACGCCTCCAGGTGGCCCAGACAGATGTCTAGCATGAGGATTTGTTGAGGATGTCTCGAACCAGAGGCTTGTTGTCACGTGTCCAGGTCGCCCAGGCGGATGTCTAGCATGAGCATTTGTTGAGGATGTCTCGAGCGAGACGCTTGTTTGCACGTGTCCAGGTTGCCCGGGCGGATGTCTAGCATGAGGCTGTGCTGACAACGTCTTGAGCGAAACGCGTGTTTTCACGTGTCCAGGTCGCCTCGGCACAGCACAGCCCTCGGCACGGTACATCAATATCGATACCCCTAGCATTGCAGCCTGGCATGTTGCCTGGCACGTTCCGCGGAGCGTCCCGTGGCAAGTCCCCCTGGCACGTCGCGCGGTGCACGTCCATTGTCACGTTCCGTAGCGCGTCCCCTTGGCACGTCCCGCGGTACGTGCCCATGGCACGTCTCCTGGCACGTCGGCTGGCGCGTCCCTTGGAACGTTCCGCGGCGCGTCCTCTTGGCATGTTCCCTCTGTCGATTAGTTCTGGGGCAGCTACCATCTGCTCAGGCAGCTCGAGCTTACGATCGATCCCGATCAGTTCGGTGAGGACTCGGATGCCAGGGAGGACTCGATCCACAACGCTATATAGAGCACAATCGCGACATGGCACATCGCAGTTCAGCACGGCCCAGCACAGCACAGCCGTCGGCACGGTACATCAATATAGATACACTCAACTATGGACCTTGGCACGTTCCTTGGCGCGTTCCGTGGCAAGTCCACCTGGCACGTCGCGCGGCGCGTCCCCCTGGCACGTCGCGCGGTGCACGTCCATTGGCACGTTCCGTAGCGCGTCCCCTTGGCACGTCCCGCGGTGCGTGCCCATGGCACGTCCCTTGGCACGTCGCCTGGCGCGTCCCTTGGGACGTTCCGCGGTGCGTCCTCCTGGCATGTTCCCTCTGTCGATTAGTTCAGGGGCAGCTACCATCTGCTCAGGCAGCTCGAGCTTACGCTCCAGATCAGTTCGGTGAGGACTCGGATGCCAGGGAGGACTCGATCCACACCGCTATATAGAGCACAATCGCGGCATGGCACATCGCAGTTCAGCACGGCGTAGCACAGCACGGCCGTCGGCACAGTACATCATCATCGATACATTCAGCATTGCATGTGCCCGTCGCCCAATCAGGTGTCTTTGAAATGTTGCAATGCCTTACATTTCTATATTCCTTTCCGGGTTCGTGGGTCGATCATGTTCTGGGGTCCCGTTTGTTTCACGCGAGCAAATTCGTACAACCGCTTGCTTGTAAGAATTTCGTCGGATTTCGACGCTGCGGCCTCGTGGTCGGGGTTTCCGGTCGTCCTCGGACCGTCACTCTTGAGGCCCTTGTGGGAGCCGTGGAGAGCCTCTGAGAGCCATTTTGGGGGCAACCGATCAAACACAAGGGGGGGGTCGTTCAGCCCCTCGCTATCCGTAAGGGCTTCGCCCCCTGCCGCCGGCCCCCTCTCTCGGAGAATGGGCCATGGAAGAGCTAAGTCATGAAGCCTTGGCGCTGTCGTGAAGCAGTATCGAAACTTCATGCGAAGCCGATTCGCAATCAGCAAAACCAACTGATCACAAGAGGGGTTACCACACCTGGCGATTGGTAAGACGTGTATGGTTTACGGGCTTGGTTACCACACCTTGCGATTAAAGGGCCGAGGGAGTTCTCGCAGTTTGGGTTACCACGCCTTGCGATGGATGTGCGTGAAGGGTGGCACCGAATTTCAGAAATGTAGCAAATTCTTTGTGTTTTTGGACCCTGACCCCGCGGATCTGCGTAAGGGGTGGCGCCGAATTTCAGAAATGTGGCAAATCCCTTGTGTTTTTGGACCCTGACCCCGCGGATCTGCGTGAGGGGTGGCACCGAATTTCAGAAATGTGGCAAATCCCTTGTGTTTTTGGACCCTGACCCCGCGGATCTGCGTGAGGGGTGGCACCGAATTTCAGAAATGTGGCAAATCCCCTATGTTTTTGGACCCTGACCCCGCGGATCTGCGTGAGGGGTGGCACCGAATTTCAGAAATGTGGCAAATCCCTGTGTTTTTGGACCCTGACCCCGCGGATCTGCGTGAGGGGTGGCACCGAATTTCAGAAATGTGGCAAATCCCTTGTGTTTTTGGACCCTGACCCCGCGGATCTGCGTGAGGGGTGGCACCGAATTTCAGAAATGTGGCAAATCCCCTGTGTTTTTGGACCCTGACCCCGCGGATCTGCGTGAGGGGTGGCACCGAATTTCAGAAATGTGGCAAATCCCTTGTGTTTTTGGACCCTGACCCCGCGGATCTGCGTGAGGGGTGGCACCGAATTTCAGAAATGTGGCAAATCCCTTGTGTTTTTGGACCCTGACCCCGCGGATCTGCGTGAGGGGTTGCGATTTCGAGCCCCCCCAGCAATTCAGACAACGCGCCCAGGGGACGCTAAAAAGCCGGTTTGAGCCTCCCCCCCTCGCGCGGTCAATCAACTAGTTACAGTAACCAGCAAGGAGGAGAACAATCAACTAGTTACAGTAACCAGCAAGAAGCAGAACTGTAACACTGGAAATTACAAGCTACAACTGACACAGGAAACTGCGAACCTCGCGCCTACAGCCTGGTGGCCCCACAAGGGGGCCGGCAGATTTGGGGCTAGCCCCCCCTTCAGGGGCCT
>CAUYUJ010010728.1:20000-26767 GCA_963575745.1 Prorocentrum cordatum
AGGAGGAGAAGAAGACGGATGGTCGAAGGTGCATCATGAGGAGGAAGAGGAGGAACAGCTTAAGGATCACCAGCAGCAGGAATACGACACTCTTGAAGAGGAGCAAGACGAGGAGGGCGAGTGCAAAAGAAGAAGGATGAGCAAGATGTTAGAGGATGGATGAGCACAGGGGGCATGATAAGGAGGGCCAGGGGGAGAAGAAGGACGAACAGCAGAAGCAGGAGGATAGGCATGAGCATCAAGGGATAGAGGAAGAGGAGGAGCAGGAGGAGGAGGAGGAGGAGGAGGAGGAGGAGGATCGAATGATGATGGGGGGGGTGCGCGCGCGCCGCCTCCCCTCGACCGCCCGCTTCCGTCAGACAGACCACTCGCGGCATCGCCCCATGGCGCCCCAGTGGACTCAGACGCGGGCGGCCCATAGCGGCCCAAGCGTCATCGCATACAACCCGATCCCCGCCAATGCAGAGCGGAGCCGTGATAATGCAGGGCAGTCCGAGAAAATGGGAGTGAAGGGGCTGATCGGCACGCAGCAGAAGTCGTCGAACGGAGAGATAATGAATATGCAGAGGCACTGGAGTGCGGACTGGGGGTGGAAGTGGGGAGACATGAAGAAGAAGTCGTGCGGGTTGACCGGGTGGGTTCGGAAGCGCCTGTTCGGCAAGAAAGACCGCGAAGGTTTCTTCTATGTCCCGAAGAAGTTCCAGGGCCGGGTGCAGCGGGTTTCGATGAAAATGGCGCCGATGTTGCTCTACCTCCTGCTCGACTATATCGTGATCGTAGAGAAGTGGAAGCCAGATGTGAAGTGGTGTGGAGTACAGCAGAGTGCATGGAGGAACCAGGCGCACTCGCAGAAGACGGTGGGATGCGGGATCTTGATGGAGCGCGTAGCGAAGCCGAACGAGGTGAGTGTGAGACCGAGTACACTGAACAGGGAGGCGACGGTGCTCCAGCGGGGGTGGCGGTGCAGTGAGTTCGTGACACAGCTCGAAAAGGAGATGCAACGGGCGGACGAGCAGGTGATGCAGATGAGCGGCAGCAAGAAGATGGACGGGGACAACCAGGGAGTAGCTGAGAAACTGATCGGGACGTTATGTGCGACGTCCCCATTGTACGCGGAGGACCGCAGGATCCAGAGCGAGAAGGCCACGAAGTTGACGAAGGAGCGGCGGGCGGTGCGAGAGAAGTTCAGAGAGCTGCAGTTCGGCGGGGGCTGCGGCGTGATGGAGGAGGAGGCGGAGGGCAGCACTGACCTGTGCACGAGGGAGCTGGAGCTAACACTCGAGCTGAAGAGGGTGAGCAAGTGGCACAGTATCTTGACAACTTCGAGATTGAGCGCGAGATCGTGGACCTTCGCAGCGAGGAAGTGGCTCGTCGCAGAAGACTCGGGCGAGACTCAGACGCCGCCGCAGCACAAGCAGAAGAAGGACATGGAGGAGGGCGTGGCTCTGAAGCGGCTGGTACACCAACTGAAGAAGTATCGAGGAGTGTGCCAAAGGCCGATGGCGATGAGGCACGCCGAGGAAGTGGAGGGCTGGGTAAAGGAGTTCACGCGCTCCCCGACGTACGACGTTGGCACCGTATGGATCACGGTCGAAATGATCGGCAACGTTCTGGTGGCCCACAAAGAGGAGGCGGAAAGCAGCTGGACAAGCAGCAGGCAGAGGCGGAGGCGAGCGGTGACCGACGAAGTGAGTTGCTGGCAGAAGTCCCTCCAGACGCCCAGCGAGAAGATGAAGGCCGTGAGCGTGAAGCTGGTGATGCACCAGATCAGGCGCGGTGGGGGCGCCGCGGCGGAGGTGGGACGCGCGCTTCGGGGCGCCCTCGCGCGCCGCATGAAGCAGTGAGTGGGGGGAGCCGAGGTAGGTGGGCTAATGAATGACGGGGCTTGGGGTAAACGGCCCTGGCCCGTTCGGGCACGCGGCGGGTTTTCGTCTTCTTCCGCTCGTCCTCCTTGTCGGTCGGTTCGCCCCCTCTCTCTCGCCGCGTGCGTCCGGCGCCGTCGCCTCCCGCGTTCGTTCGCGGTCCGACGGTGCCGTGTCTTGCGTTTTTTTATGGTGCCGATTGTAGGCTTGCCCCGAGCTAAGAGGTGTGAAGGATTTGGCCGCTTGAAGGGGGGAATCAGAATCAGAATCAGGAGGAGGAGGAGGAGGAGGAGGAGGAGGAGGAGGAGCAGGAGGAGGACGAGGAGGATCTGTTTGCAGTGCGCTGCCAGCCACCAGGCTCGAAGGGCAGGAAGACCTGCGAGTGGCCGAAAGCCGAGGCAGAAGCTAAGAATGGGGCCTCGTTCCAGCTCGGTGCGGTCTCCGAAGGCGGCAGGCCTGTGCTTGGCCGCCGCAGGGCCTGGAGCCGGGCGCCACGGATGGCGCGGGAGCCGAGGGTGGCGACGGCGCACGGCAGGGCTCCCGCCAGCGTTCTGGGCGACCTGCTGCCCATCCGCCACAGTCCCAACAAAAGTACACGGATGCTTCCTTCCACGGGCCTCGAGAACCAAAGAAGCCTTGGCCCTACTAAAGCACGATGAAGACTTGGCCTCACTTGGGTCCAGGTTTTCGCGTGAGGGAGAAGAGCTCTGGGCGGTTTGGCTTGATACATCTGCAGAAGAGACTCCCTATCGCTACTGTTTTTTTGGCCCTCCTAACGCAGGTCCCCTCCCAAACTGGTTTGGGGTGGGGCAGTTCGGGGAGGGGATCCAGGCCCACTGGACCTCCCGGGAGCATGGCCACCAGCGATCAAGGACCTTCCCGTCCTAACTCGCCCCCAAGGCCCACGGGACCTCCAGAGAGCATCGCCACGAGCGGTCCAGGGCCTGACCGGCCCAGGTCGCCCACCTGTGCCCGACGTTGGACCCCTCCCCGCCCAGGCCCACGCAGCATGCTCACATGGACACCCGCCCCCCGCCCCCCCCCCCCCGGGGAGTGGCGAGGAGTGCGCTGGAGAGTTGGGAGCGGGGGAGGGGGGGCAGAGCCAGTGACCTCGCCTGCCCTCGCACTGGAGGCAGGAGACGTCGCCAGGGGACGTTGTCGACGGTCCACCGGTGCGAGCTTCCCGAGACATCGGCCTCGCTCCATCCACGGCGCCTCGGCACGAGGTCCACGGGCTGCTCGAGCGAGGCGGCGGCTGGGCTCGGCACGGAGTGGGGCACGCTCGAGGATGAGGCACGCGTGGCGTCTGAGCACCAAGCACGCCTGCGGCACCAGATCACCGTGAACACGCACCACGCCCGAGTGGACCTGACAGTCCTCTGCACGGGCACCGGCGGCTATCCTCCGTGCGGAGGAGGACTCCTCCCTCACACGGAGGGCTCCTCCTTCTGCTCCTTCTCTCTCTCTCTCTCTCTCCTCCTCCTCCTCCTCCTCCTCCTCCTCCTCCTCCTCCTCCTTCTCCTCCTCCTCCTCCTCCTCCTCCTCCTGGAGGAGCTCAGGAGGAGGAGAAGAGAGAGCAGGAGCAGAAGGAGGAGGCGGAGGAGGAGGAGGAGGAGAGGGAGCAGGAGGAGCGGCGGGAGGAGGCACTCCGGCCCCTTCGAGGTGCGTGAGATGCTGACGACGCACATCAAGGCCGTGCAGGAGTCCGGCGTGCCCGTCGTCTGGCAGTGCGACGGCGTGCACGGCGACCCCCCAGGGGAAGTGATGATCAGAGCGGGTCCGGATGAGACATCAGTGGCCCTGCTTTCTCGCTCTCCCTCTCGCCCTCCCTCCCTCCCTCCTTCCCTCTCGCCCTTCCTCCCTCCCTCCCTCCTTGCTCCTGCTCGACGCTCTCGGGTCCTCTGGCCTATGAGCAACTCCTCTGCGTCTCGCCACCCTACGTGTCGGTGGGGTGGGCTGGGCGCGTTGCGTGCGATTTCTCCACCGTTGCTGGCCCTGTAGCCTGAGATCTTTCACGGACCGTCTTTGGTTGCTGTGTTCGCCTAAGCACCGCCCGCTTTTGTGGGTGTTCTTCTATTTGTTTTTAACAACTACAAGGATGGAGGTCGACCCGTTTTCAAAATGCGGCTCTTGCCTGAGCGCCGCGTACATTCGTCCCAAATGCTTCCAGCAGTTGCAAGCATGGCGGGCAGCACCTTAATTAAACACAACTGGGCGTTCGTTTGATATCTTCCCATCGTCTACGACCGAAAAGGGTGATGACTATATATTCCTGAGTTGCACGGATGGAAGGCGACGCCTTGTCAGGGCTTCTCTACGGATGTTCTGAATATTTCAGACCTGTTTCTTTCTTACCTGTATAGGTTGCAAGGGTGCAGAGCATCTCCCTCCCCAGAGGAAAAAAAGGGTTCCCGCCGGAAGGAACTGCTCATGCAGCGCTCGTCCTGCCAGGGGGCGCCGCGCGCAGTGGAGCGGAATGCTGCAGGATGAGAGGAAGGGACTTGGGGCGGGAGGGGGTGCTGCAGCATCGCTGCTGCATCCCATGTAGGTCTACTCCTGGCCCCATCTCTGCTGTGTTCTCCTCCTGCACACCTCTCCCCTTCTTCTCGTTCGGCTTCTTTGGGCCTTCCCCTCCCAGGCCGGTCCTGCTCCCCGTCCTCGCTCCTCCCATGCCTCTCCTCCCCTCCTTTACACCCCATCCCCCCCCCTTCCTCCCTCCTCCCCCTCCTCCTCCCCCCCACCCCCCCCCCCCCCTCCTCCCTCCTCCCTCCTCCCTCCTCCCTCACTCCTGCCTCCTTCCTCCCCCCCCGTCTCCTCCGCCCCATCGCCCCTCTTCCCCCCCCCCCCTCTTCGCCGGGAAAGAAGAGGGCCGCCGCCGTCTCCACGGGACCTCCTCCGAGAGATGAGGCAGGCGGCGCAGAGAGGCACGCGATGAGGGGCTTGCACGAGAAGAAGGACGAAGGAGGAGGCGGAGGAGCAGGAGGAGGAGGAGGAATGGGAATGGGAAGGGGATCAATGACGTAGTCAAACAGCTCAGAAGGTTGCCTGCCCGACTCACACGAACACCTTGAGGCCCTCGCGCCTGCCCACCAAGATGACACCCGAGGAAACGAAATTGACGCCGTCTGTAGAGGATGGCCGCCGTATGCACCCAACACAGTACGGTATTATTAAGCCAAACACTCCCAGCACCGCACGCCCATCGCGCCCCACGAATATCAGCCCAGCGGAAATGGTCCCCCGCCCGTCGCATGCGACAGAACAAATGGCACCCATGCAAACCGTACTGCTGTGGCAATCACCGAAGCTAGTGCATTGGCATTACGGCGAGACTCAAGCGAGTGATAAGCAACCAACCAATGTAGAAACGAGGAGATCGAAATAAATGGCAGCAGGGCCCGCCCAGCATATGCCTGAGAGATGAAAGGAAAGCAAAGGAATTGACACCACTGCCAAAACTCCTCGAATTACGTGGTGACAAAGACCACCACTGCTACCAAGGCGGGGAATGCTAGCCTCACTAGGGCTCGTCCCGCAGACAGAGACTGAGCACCAAAACCATGGCGAGCGTGAAATGCACGAGGAAAACCATCAACTGCAGACACCCAGACGATGGATACCACGGCACTCAATAGCAGCTGAGCCCATGCAGTAGACGCGTGAGAAATAGACGGTGAAGCATACAAGCTGACACCACCGCCAAAACTCAACGATTTACAAACAAACATAGGCCGCCACTGCATACCACGGCGGGGAATGCTAGCCGCTCCAGGGCTCGTCCCGCACGGCGGGGAATGCTAGCCACTACGGGCTCATCCCCCGCTTACCGGAGGCCCCGAGCTTGAAGAACAGGTAGCCGACGAAAACGAACAAATTTGCCCAGATCTTGCCAACGCCTACCAGATAGAAGCCAACGAAAACCGCAGAACTCCAGTCGTGAGGCGTGCCCCTCAAGCGCCACGGGAAGGCACTGGGCGGGAGCTGCGAGCCCAATAGAGCCAAAAGATGGTACTACGGGGCTCGGGCCCCTCGTGCTTGAGTGGAGGAGGAGGAGGAGGAGGAGGAGGAGGAGGAGGAGGAGGAGGAGGAGGAGGCGGAGGAGGCGGAGGAGGAGGAGGAGGAGGGGGAGAGGGAAGAGGAGGAGGTGAGGAGGACGAAGGAGGAGGAGGAGGAGGAGGAGGAGGAGGAGGAGGAGGAGGAGGAGTGAGGAGGGGGATGAGGCGGATGGAGGCGGAGGAGGAGGAGGAAGGGCGGAGGAGTAGGGGAGCGGGAGGGGAGGAGTAGGAGGAGGAGGAGGCGGAGGAGGAGTAGGAGGCGGAGTGGTTCTGCGCGGCAGGCTTCAGTGCGGCCTGGGAGGTTCTGAGCTTCCCGGGGGGTCTAGGGACTGCTGCCTCCCCTCCCTTCCTGCCATCCTTCCTAGCTGCGAGCGAGGGGCAAGCGGGGGGCGGATGGGGTGGAGGGAGAAGGCCGAGGAGCGGAGGGGAGGATGGAGGGAGGGAGGCAGAGGGGAGAGGCGGGAGGAAGGGAGGGAGGGAGGGAGGGAATGGGGAGCGTGGAGGAGGGGGGAAGGAGGGGGGAGGGGAGAGGGGAGGGGAGAGGAGAGGGAGAGGGGAGGGAGAGGGTAAGGGAGGCAGACTGGGTGCGCGCGCGCCATATCTAAAATCAGACCCCTGCCCCCCCATCCCTTGCCACCACACGGGTTTTGCTCTCCAGCCGCCGACGGGTGTCCTCGCGGACCCGAATCCCCCACAGGACCCCCTTTATCGTGTGATGTGGAGGCAGCAAAAGGGGGAGCTGTGTACCCTGCAGGCGGCGTTTGAGGAGGAAACGGAGGTGGCGGAGGAGGAGGAGGAGGAGGAGGAGGAGGACGAGAAAGGATGAGGAGGAGGAGGAGGAGGAGGAGGA
>CAUYUJ010010729.1:0-15000 GCA_963575745.1 Prorocentrum cordatum
GGACCCCCCATCCCCCTCCTACTTTTGGTGGCGGCGGTGGACAACAGGCCCACCGCAAAGGGCATCTTCTGAGAACCTTGTGCGGTGTGCGCGAAGTGCTCTCAGAACCTTTCTGGCTGGGGCCGTCTTGTCTTAACACACAGGGCTTGTTTTAGTCAGGCGGTCGCAAACATGGATCAAGGGGGCGTGGATTATCGACGGATCCAGTGTCCATGGGGAATCGCGGATTTCCGCCGCCGAGCGAGACGGCACTGGGCGCATGGGGGGGAGGTGACCTAATCCATGCTTGCACGCCCCCGATTCATGTTCAGATAATGTTTTTTTCTGTTCTCAGAGCATTTTGGGGTTCGAAGAGCATGTCATGGTAGGCCTACAGGAGTGCCAGGGCGGTCGGTCCCTGCCCAAGGCTCCGCGCCGCGGCGGCGCAGGCCCAGCAGGGGGCGTCCGTGCACCGTGAAGTCGGGCATGTCCCTCTACAGGAGGAGTATCCAAGCATGCTTTAAACAAATCGTCAGGGGCGGAGTTGTATATACATACATATATAGACATATATACATGTATATTTACATAACATATGTTTGATATAGTTGTATGTTTAGTCCAGACTCCGCCATGCCCGACCTAACGTTAAGGCGGGCATGTCCCTGCACATGAGGAGTATTCAGAACACTGTAAAACATAGTCAGGGGACGATCTTTCCCCCAAACAGTCCTTGTACTGAGGGGCAGGGCTGGACCTAAACGCTGGTTAGCTGGACTTCGGCGGTGTTCGGTTTTTCGTTTTGGGAACGAGGTTCAGGAAAACAGGTACAGCAAAACGAACAGCAACACGAGCACAAAAAGAACAATGTTTGAGTCCAGCCCTGCTGAGGGGTTCCTCCTTGTCTTAACCACCTGGGGACCAGTGCCGGCTTTTCGTCGCCGTGCCGTCCGTCGCCGTCCGTCGCCGTGCGTCGCCGCATTGCTTTGCTTTGCTTAGCTTAGCTTAGCTTTGCTTTTGTTATTTAAGGTTCCCCACCACTGCTGGCACTTAGTCGTTCTTACTTGGCTTACCCATCTCGGGGCGAATGGCGGCTTTCGCGGGCGGTGCCGCCCGTCGCCGCCGTACCATTTTTGAGTATGTTTGCGTGTCTTTCGATCATGTTGCGTCTTCGTTCAAACTCCGCCCGTAGGAGGACATGCCCGACCTGAGCCCAGCGGGGGGCGGGCGTGCAACTCTGCCGCCCCCCCCACCCCCCGGCCTGCGCCGTCCACGAGAGTAGTTGGCCACGCGCAGGAGGGGTGGGGGGATCGGGGGAGGGGGGGGGAAGCCTTCTTAGAAACACCCTTCGTGTGGGGTCGGGGGACGGGGGGGAGGTTGTCGGGGGAGGGGGGGGGAGGGTTGTGTTCGGGGGAGGGGGGGCAAGCCTTCTTAGAAAGCACCTACGTGGGAGGGGTTTGGGAAGGGGGGGGAGGGGTCGAGGGAGGGGGGTGGAGGGGTCGGGGGAGGGGGGGGGGGGGGGGGAGGGGTGTCGGGGGAAGGGGGGGAAGCATCTTCTCAGAAGCACCTTCGTGGGGGGGGTCGGGGGGAGGGGGGGGATTTGGGGTCGGTTGGCGAGGGGGGGGAGGGGGTTCGTGGGGAAAGGGCTCTGGGGCGGAGGCTTCTTAGAAGCTCCGGTCAGGGGCAACGTCGGGGGGGATGGGCTCAGGGGGCAACGTCGGGGGAGGCTTCACGTCGCCATGGCCGGCACGTTCACACAACGCCCAATCTCGTCATTCGAAGCCGAAGCCATAGCCCTCGACGAGGCCATCGAGGCTCTGGCACGTTATCTGTCCTGGGGCACGCGTCTGTCAGCGCGCGGTCTTGAGCTCCGGCGAAAGGAGGCGATCGCAAACACGGATCAAGGGGGCGTGGATTAGCGACGGGTCCCGTTTCCGTGGGGAAGTCGCGGATTTCCGCCGCCGAGCGAGGCGGCCTTGGTCGCATTTTGGGGAGGGCCCCTCCCCCGATCCATGGCTTTTGCGACTGCGCGCCAAATCCGTGGATCGCTAATCCATGTTTGCGCGACCCCGAGGAATGGGGAAGGCTTCTTAGAGGCACCCTCGCTCCAATCTTTCCCCGGTTTTGGGCCTCCTGGGAGGCCCGCGTCGCCGCCCTCATTTCGCTTCGAAATCCTGGTGAGAGCGCACCCCGGAAGAGGTCTGGGGAGTAGCGGTGTCGGTCCTTCTCGTCGGCCACGCGCAGGGGGGGGTAGGGCGGAGGGGGCGCGAGGCTTCCTAGAGGCACTCCTGCTTCTCAGGATGCGCGGGCCCAGTCTGTGGATGCAAGGCCGGCGCCCTCTAAGAAGCAGCCTTCCTCTAAGAAGTCTTCCCCTCTCCGCCCCCCCAGGGCCGTCCACGAGAATCTAGTCTGAAATCGGGCCTGTCCCCTTTCAGGGGGATTTTCTATGAAAAATGAAAAATACCGAAATTGTCAAAAAATAGTAAAACATAGAGTGGGGACTATTTTTTGAGTATTTCTTTGCCTTTTTGGTGGGTTTTCTGGAGTATTTTTAATTTTTCGTCGAAAATCCTCCTGTAGGAGGACGCGCCCGACATAAAACCAGTCCTGAGGCGCAGCCCCGCGGCCGTCAGAGGATGGCTCGGTATGAGAGGCCGGCCGCAGGGAAGGGGTCGAGATGTTTGAGGCCCATGCCTCGCCGGACCCCCTCGCGTTGCGAAAAAATGTCAGGGGCAGTTTTTGGCTAGTTTCGGCCTCCTGGGGCCCGCACCGGGCCTCGGGGCCGTCAAATAAAGGTTCAGGGTGAAGAGCCGGTCCCGGGGGAACCCCTCCCTGGCGCGCTGCATGGGCGCCGCCAGGGGGCTCCAGCGCCGATCCGAGAAATCCGCCCGGACCTCCGAGTTTTTATGTTTATGCCATTGCTCGTTCTCCTAAGGATGCAAGGGTAGCCTTTCTGAAGGTTGCCCACCCATCATGTGCGGCCTGACTGTACCACAAAGGAGCGCATGTGTTCACACCAGGGAAAAGCCCCCATCAGTGGATGGCTTGATCGAGAAGGAGATCGACCAGGAACCCAGGAACCCGGGAACCTGGAACCCACCGAAGTCTGCCCAGAACCCTCCGAGTTTTTTATGTTCGTGTCATTGTTTCGGGGGCGGCAAATAGGGGGGTGATGACTAGGGGGGGTGGATATCATGGCGGAGGCCATGATATCTCCCCAGATTTCATGGCGCCTCTTCTTGTTTCATTACGTCCCTGACCCCCCCGCTGGGCCGCGCACATGCCGCCGGTCATGATTTGCACCCCCCCCTCTTGGACACACCCTCTTGGCCGCTCCCGATTGCTCGTTTCCCTCTGTTTGGCCGCCCGCTGCAGAGCAGGCGCCTGCCCAGGGCCAGCGGTGGCCCGGGGCAGCGGCCACCGCGGCGGCCTGCGCGCCCCTGGTGCTCGGAGCCGCAGCCGGCGCTCGGCGGCGCCGGTCGGGCGGCGGAGGGAGGCCCTCCGTGGCGGTCCGGGTGGCCACGGCGGGTGCTCCGTCGGCCCGCGCGGAGGCCGCCGTGGAGGAGGAGGAGGAGGAGGAGGAGGAGGAGGAGGAGGAGGAGGAGGAGGAGGAGGAGGAGGAGGAGGAGGAGGAGGAGGAGCTGGAGGAGGAGGAGGAGGAGGATGGAGGCGGTGGAGGGGAGGAAGAGGTAGGAGGAGGAATGAGGAGGCAGGGAGGAGTGAGGAGCTGGTGGTGGAGGAGGAGGAGGAGGAGGAGGCGGAGGAGGGGAAGGGGTCCTGCAGGCGGTCTTTCGGCGCTGCCGCCCTCCCGGGGCCTGAGCCCCGGCCCCCGGCGACCGTCGGCAGTGCGGGGTTCGAGGGGCGGGGGTCAGTGCAAGCGGGGGTCAGTGCGAGAGCGCCGGATCTTGCAGGGCCAGGGTCGCACTGACCTGGGGCCTGGGTGCAGGCTCTTGCAGGATTTTGGAGGATCTTGCAGGATCCCGTGAGGCCTGGCTGGCCCGGGTCTGGATAAGCCCAGGCCAGTAGCGATCCCCGAGCAGTATAACCGCCAAGGATATGAGGCTGGTCCCGGCGGAGCCCTGGGGTCCTCCCTTCTCCCTCCTCCCTCCTCCCTCCTCCCTCCTCCCTCCTCCCTCCTCAGGAGAGCCCAGAATCGAATCGACAAGTCGGATCGGCGATCGAAATGGCTCGGATCGGCGGAAATCGGCAGCCGAGTCGGGAAAAGTCGAATCGGCGGAAATCGGCAGCCCAGCAGGCCTTCGCTAGGAAATCTGAGCCAAAATCGGAATCCGAAATCGGATCGAATCGGAATCGGAAATCATCGAAATCGAATCGAATCGACTCGGAGGAATCGAAATTAGCCCTGCCTCCTCCTCCTCCTCCTCCTCTCCTCCTCTCTTCTCCTCCTCCTACCTCCCTCCTCCCTCCCTCCCTTCCTCCCTCCTCCCTCTCCCTCCTCCCTCCTCCCTCCTCCCTCCTCCTCCTCCCTCCTCTCCTCCCTGCTGCTGCTCTTCCTCCTCCTCCTTCCTCTCCTCTCTCCCCCAGCTTCCTCCTCCTTTCCTCCTCCTCCTCTCCTCTCTCACTCCTGCTCCACCTGTTCCCTCCTCCCTCTCCCTCCTCACTCCTGCCTCCTCCCTCCTCCCTTTCCTACCTCCTCCCTCCTCCCTCCTCCCTCCCTGCTCCTCCTCCTCCTCCTCCTCCTCCTCCTCCTCCTCCTTTTCTCCTCCTCAGGACCTCTTGCCTGTACTCGTGGGCGACAGACATGTTCGTGTCGTCGGCCTCGCGGGCCAGGCCCGCAGGGTCGCGATCCCCCGCGGAGGCACGGGTCGCGCCTCGCGGATGCCCCCGCGCGGAAGGCCTCCGGGCGACCGCGTCTCCGCGGGAGCGCTCGGAAGCTGGGCGAGGGCTGCTAAAACCGTGGCTGCTCAAACGGCCCTCCCGGAAGGAAAAAACGACTTCCCCGAATGGGGCGCGGCACGCGACACAGTCAACGGGCTTCTTCCCGGAAGGACGAAGACAACTTCCCGGAGGTCGGTTTTAGCAGCCACGGATTTAGCAGCCCTTGCCCGGCTTCCGAGCGCTCCCGCGTATCCGCGGGAGCACGCCCATCAGGGACAACGATAGGGCGGGTAGTCTTAAGTTGGGAGTGTCCCCCCTACAGGAGGAAAATTCAAAGATAGTCCAAACATAGTCAGGGGACGATCTTTTGAGTATTATTAGTGTTTTTTTTAAATTTTATTTTTTGTTTAGTGTGTGTATGAGAGAAGATGTTTGATTTTTCGTTCGAAATCCTCCTGTAGGGAGACATGCCCGATCTAAGGGTAGGCATAGGGGGGGTTGCATCGACCCCCAATCGCCCATTGTTCGCCGATAGGGGCCTGATAGCCCCAACCTGCCCAGGAAAGTTCGGATTCACTATCGGGGGCCTATCGCCGATCTATCGGCGATGTTTCGCCGATTCCAGGTCGATGCATCCCCCCCTATGCCAGTCCCCCCCTATCGTTGCGCCCCCCCAGCCCTGGAGTCCAGACCGTGAGAGCGCGGATACGGGCATGTCCGCCGTAAAAAAGCCATAAACAGAACTTTGGCGCTCTCCGCGGATTTCTTGGATCCGCGCTGGGTCCCCCACCCAGCGGTTGTGGTTGTGTTTTTTGGGCTCTGATTGTGGTTTTTCTCTGGTGTTTTTTCTCTAGTGTAATCATCTGCGGTCCTTTATGGTACAGTCAACCCGCACATGAAGGATGGGCAACCCTCCCAAGGCTACCCTTGCATCCTTCGGGGAACGAGCAATGACATACTCATGAAAACTCGGCGGTCCGCGCGGACTTCTCGGCTCGGCGCCGGACAAGCATTCCGCGCCAACAGTTTATATGTTTATGGCGCTTTTTGTCTTTTCCTATCCTGGCGAGGAGACTGCCTTCTCCTGGCGGAGCTACGGGGCCGACTGGGAGGTTCGGGCCGAACGAAAGGGGGGGATAGGGAAAGGGGGGGTTACGAAATCTGCTGCATGCAGGCAGTCTCGGCCCCGCCGCCGGGCCCATTCCTCGATACATGGGCACCTCCCGGCGCCGGGAGGCGCCGGGGAAATCAGCTCCGTGAGCTGATTCTCAAACCCCCCCCTTTGCTGTCCCCCCCTTTCGCCCGGCCCGAGAGGTGCACAAGTTCGGGGGGGCCTCCCTCAACGACGCGGCCCTGTACCGGACGTGCGGGGACCTCCTCGTCGCCCAGGCCTCCCGGGAGGCCGGCAGGTGGATCCCCACGGCGGCGATCGTGTCCGCCGCCGGCGGGATGACGGACGCGCTGGTGTCGGTGATCACCACGGCGGTGCACGACAGGTCAGAGAATAAGGGGCCACATGCGAACCCTACCCCTACCCCCCACGATTTCTGAGGGGCAGGGTGGGGTTCACTTCGTTCGGGAGCTCCCGAGCGAAGTGAACCCCACCCTCCCCCTCAGAAATCGTGGGGGGGTAGAGGTAGGGTTCGCATGTGGCCCCCTAGAGAAGGAAAAGCCGAGGCGGGAACTTCTACATGACCACCACCTGGAGGGTCATGTTTTCGGAGTTTTCAGGCGGCGGATCTGGACATGTTCGGGCCACTGGGGGCCGAAGTATATCCATGTCCGCCGCCCGCCAGGGCACCAGGACGTCGGTTCCCAGGCGGTGGATCTGGATAAATCCCCGCCTCGCAGAAAAGGCACCCATACTTCGGTGGCAAATCATGGGAGCTTGGTATAATACCCTTATAGTTCCGTCTTTAGCGCCGACCAGCGTTTGGGGTCGATGAGATAGCACCGATTTGGAGTCGGTTAGCTTCGATTAGCGTTCATTTAGCGTCGATCCGCGTCGATTTAGCGTCGATTCGCAAGAGCCGACAAGATGGGATGGGAGGCTCCCATGAGTTGCCACCGAACCATATATACCGCTACCCTTCCCTCGTTGTTTTCCCTCTCTTTAGCCCGTCCGAGAGGCCCTCGTCGCCACCGCTGGCTTCGCCCCGAAGTTTTGGTCAGAGCGTACCCCGGGAGAGGTCTGGGGAGGACAGCCGAGACACCGAAACAAGGACCCCTTTATGATCGTTTTTTTGTTCATTGTTTTGCCGACTGGCGCGGACCCTCGCATCCCCCCTCCCTCCCCCCCCGTGTAATACAGATCTTGGCGGTTTTGGGCGCCTGTCTCAAAGCTGGTGGAGTCTCCCCCCATAGGATGTACTGCTGCAAAAAAAAGTCGCAGCAGGCAGAGGTCCGGAGCCACCCCCCTCTCTCCCACCCCCCCTTCCCTTCCGCCCAGCGTTAAGTCGGGCCTGTCCCCTTACAGGTGGGATATTCAAAAATAGTAAGAAAATAGTCTGGGGATTATTTTTTAAAGTATTTTTTGATCACTTTGGAGTATTTCTGGAGTACTTTTAATTCTTCGTCGAAACGCCCCCTGCAGGGGGACACGCCCGACTTAAGCCCAGTGCTGAAACGCCGAGTCAGATAGGGGGCCACATGCGCACCCCTGCGCCTACCCCCCACGATTTCTGAGTGGGAGGGTGGGGTTCCAAACGTCGACTCTTGGGCTCCCCGAGGGGCTCGGGCCTCCTCGGGCCGCTCCCTGAGGACCTCCTGGCGCCGTGGAGCGCCCGTCCGTGGCCTCGGCCCTTTTGCGCGGCGGGGGACGCCCCTGCCGCTGCTTCTCCTGAAGTCGGGCGTGTCCCTCTGAAGCTGGGGGTGGCAACGAGGGGGGTGATGACTAGGGGTGGGTGGGTATCATGGCTGGGGCCATGATATCTCCCCAGCCTCGGCCCTTGCGCGGCGGGGGAAGCCCCTTCCGCTGCTTATTCTGAGTCGGGTATAGCCAGGACCCCGGGTAAGGGGACCCGGTTAGTGGTAGGGCCCTGGGGCCCCTCAATCGGCCAGATTCACTAAGCCAGGTTTGCCGTAGCTGGTGTTTTTCGGGTGACGGCAGTTCCGGTTCGTGGAGATGGGACGGGGGGCGCCCCCCGTACAGATCACTAAATCAGGTTCCACTAAACCCAGTTCTGCCAACGCCCTACTTACGTCGGGCGTATACCTCTGAAGGAGGAGTATCCAGAAAGAGTCAAAACATAGTCTGGGGACTATTTCTTGTTAATTCTTTGACTCTTTGGGGATATTTTGAAGGTATTTGTGACTTTTCGTGCAGAATCCGTCTGTAGGGGGACAGGCACCAACCTAAGCTTATTCCCCATTGCAGGCGATCGCACACATGGATCAAGGGGGCGTGGATCAGCGACGGGTCCCGTTTCCGTGGGAAATCGTGGATTTCCGCCGCCGAGCGAGGTGGCACCGGCCGCATTTTGGGGAGGGCACCTCCCCCGATCCATGGATTTGGCGACCGCGCGCCAGATCCATGGGTCGCTAATCCATGTTTGCGCGCCCCCGACCAATCAGTGCTTGCACTGAAGGGGTCCTAGCGGAAATTGAATGATTTGGCGAAAGTGTCCCGCCGATTTTGGTGGCCGGCTGGGTTCCCGGGTTCCTGGTTCCGGGTTCTCAGGCTCCTGGTTGTTGGTTCCGGGCCGATTTCGGTGGGTTCCGGGTTCCCGGGTTCTTGGTCGATCTCTTAATATCGATCAAACCATCCATTGATTGTGTTTTTCTCTGGTGTAATCATATACGCTCCTTTATGGTACAGTCAACCCGCACATGAAGGATGGGCAACCTTCTCAAGGTTACCCTTGCCTCCTTAGGGGAACGAGCAATGACATAATCATAAAAACTCGGAGGTCCGCGCGGATTTCTAGGATCGGTGCTTGTGCTTATGTCATTCTTCGTTCCCCTGATCCTCGCCCCTTCGGCCCATCGTCAGCGACTTTCGCCGGCCAGCCTCGTTCGGAAGGCGCGAACATCAGCCTCCAAGGCCCTCGCAGACATGCGACGCCCTGTTTTTTTCCAGACGGCGTCCCTGGAAGCCCCGATCCTTTCTCCGGGACAGGTTTTCCTCCTGGGTCGTTTTTTGACGGCCCCGAGGCCCGGCGAGGGCCCCCCGAGGCCGAAAATAGCCCAAAACCTCCCGTCTTGCTTTTTTGTTACGACGCGACCATGTCTGGGTCCTTGCCGTGCATCCTTGTGGTGCGGGTCGACCGCAGCACGATGACCGTCGCGGTCTGGGTGCCTCTCCTCCTCCTCCTGCTCCTCTTCTTCCTCCTCCTCCTGGGTCTGCTCCTCCTCCTCTTCCTCCTCCTCCTCCTCCTCCTCCTAAGCTCCTCCTCCTCCTCCTCCTCCTAAGCTCCTCCTCCTCCTCCTCCTCCTAGCTCCTCCTCCTCCTCGTCCTCCTCCTCCTCCTCCTGGGCCTCCTCCTCGCAGGGACGCCGCGGCCGCGCAGCTGCGGGCCGCCGTCGCGCGCCAGGCGGGCGACGCAAGAGAAAGGGGGGGGTCGTCTGCGTCGACACTGGCGCGTGGGCGCAAGTCGGGCGTGTCCCTCTACAGTTAAGTCGGGCGTGTCCCCCTACAGGGGGATTTTCGACGAAAAATAAAAACAAAAATACCCCCAAAAGGTTACACGATACTAAAAACATAATCCACCGGCTATTTTTGGAGTATGGAGTATGTTTGGTTTATTTTTGGGTATTGTTGAAACATATTTTGTGTCGGAAATCCGCCTGTAGGGGACAGGCCCGACTTAAGTCTACAGTCAAGACGCTGAAATAAGGAGCAGTTTGGGTTCGGAAGGGGCTCGATGTTCCTTAGGTTCCTCCGGTGCTGTTCCTCTTGCCCTCCTGGAGCACGGAGGCGCTTACAGTGCCAAGAAGGGGCTTCGTTGCTTATTTAGCGTCCCAATTTTCAGCGGCCCGACTGTACAGGAGGAGGTTGATGGAGCTCCTATCCTGACCCAGCTATGATGTTCCAACCTACTTTAGCCTCGATCGCCGGGAAAACATTCTAGCATTAACAAAAGTACCGAAACTCAAGGGTTTTCACGCGTCGGGCCCTGGGAGACACTCGCCCGACACTGTTTCGACACTGTCTCGACACTCTTTTGACACTTTTCGGGGTGCTCGAAATTATTTCTGGGATATGGTCCTTAAGTGGGATTGGAGCAACATAACTCTACAGAAGGAGGGTGATAGATGATAGACCTCCCCTGACACGTCGATTAGCGAATTGGCCGTTTTCGGTTCGCGAGAGGGCGTCGCGGCCGTCATTTTTGCGGGTCCAGGTCCGTCGGTTTCGGTACTAGGCCGTTTTCACGAAAGGGAGGTTTACTACATGGAGGTTTGTCCACCGCCGATACAGGAATATCCGAAAATAGTCAAGAATTCTTGCAGGGACGATTTTTCGACTAGTTCTGTCCATTTTTAATATTTGTTTGGACTGTTGTTATTTTTTCGGTCAAAATCCCCATGTGGGGTGACATGCCCGACTTAGAATAGAGGGGGCCGTATGAGCCGAGATTGGCGCGTGAGTTGCCCGCGGATGGTCGCGCGTGAGCGCACTCGCTTCCAACGTTTGACGGGCTTGTTTTCCACCACCACCACCATAAGTTGGAGGGGGCGGGAGGTGGAGGACGAGGAGGAGGACGAAGAGGAGGAGGAGGAAGAGGAGGAGGAGGACGAGGAGGAGGAGGACGAGGAGGAGGAGGAGGAGGACCCCCTCCCCCTCCAACTTATGGTGGTGGTGGTGGTGGTGGTGGAAGACAGGCCCGTCAAACGTTGGAAGCCAGTGCGCTTACGCGCGACCATCCGCGGGCAGTCAAACGTTCGAAGAACGCCATAAACATAAACCCAACAGGGAGTTTGTCAACGAAAAATGAGAAATACTCAAAGAATACCCACAAATGGTCAAAAAAGAATCATCAAAAAACAGTCCCCTGACTATTTTTGTACCATTTCTGAATTTTCCTCCCGTAGAGGGACAAGCCCGACTGAAGCATAAAACTCGTGGCGCTCCGCGCGGATGCCTTAGATCCGCGCGGCCCCCCCCTCCCGGCGGCGCGGCGCCTCCGGCGGCGCGCCCTGGCGCGCCCCGCGCGCTTGGGAGCGGGGCCCCCGGCGCAGGTCCAAGAAGTCCGCGCGGGGCGCCAGAGGTCGATGCTTATGGCGATCTATCTTCTTCTCAATGTCCAGGGGGGAAAAGACACAGTCTGTGTGTTTTTTCTCTCCTGAACATTTCAGGAGGGAAAAATCGACGATGTCAATGTTTTTTTTTTCTGCTAATGGGCTTCCATCTTCAATGTTCAGGAGGGACAAAATCGACGATTAATTGTGTCTGTGTCAGACACAATTAATCGTCGATCCCCCAGGAACTATGGGAAAACATGGGACGTGGGGGGGCAGACGAAAACCCCCCAAATATGAGAAAGCATGGGGTCCGGCGCAGGTCCAAGAAATCCGCGCGGAGCGCCAAAGGTTTATGCTTGAGTCGGGCTTGTCCCTCTACAGGAGGAATATTCAAAAATAAATAAAAACAGTCTGGGGACTATTTTTGATTCTTATTTGACCAGTTGGGAGATTCTTTTTTCATGTTTCGTTGACAATCTCCCTGTAGGGGGACGCGCCCGGCTTATGTTTATGCTTATGGCCTTCTATCTTCTTCTAAGTGTGGCGTGCCGCACCCGCGGCCCGCGTAAGCCGCCGCGTAAGGTCGCTGTGTCGTCTCGCGTAGGGCCCGTTCCTGATCGTCGCTCAGGTGGGCATCACGCTGGAGCTGGTGCCGGGCAGGCCAGAGCTGACGGACCCAGTGGTGGCCAGCCTGGAGTCGGACGGTGAGAGCGTGGGCTCGCTGCTGGCCACCATGGCGCTGATGCGGGGAGTGCCTCCCCAGATGCTGGAGCTCGGAGGAGGGAAAAGGTACCCCTAGTCCCTACCCTTGAGCCGGGCATGTCCCTCTACAGGAGGGATCTTCAAAAATGGCAAAAAATAGTCTGGGGACGATGTTTGGAATATTTCGGATTCTTTTTGGATCTGTTTTGTGACAATGGCGCATCTTGTCCTCCAAGTCCGCCTGCAGGAGGACATGCCCGACCTGACCCGATGCTTCTCCCGTTGGCCCCTTTGTTGGGGGGGCACACCCTCGTCGCCACCGCCGGATCCGCCTCGAAACCTCCTGGTCAGAACGCACCCTCGGGAGAGGCCTGCGGAGGTACAGCGGGCTCGGGGCCCTGAAAAAGGAACCCTTCTCGTTGGGGAGGGGCTTCGTGTTCCTCGATTATTTCACAGCTTGCCTCAGGCTTTCCTTAGATTTTCGACAGGAGATCGAAGGTTAACGTATGGAAAAAAAGGGGCCTCGTTCCTTATTTAGGGTTCCTTAGGTCAACGCCCCGACTGTACAGCCGGCTCGGGGCAAGGGTAAGGTCGAGGTGGGTGCGGGGAGGGTGCCCTGGCGTTCTTCGTGCTGGTTTTGACTGCTCTGGTGCATCTCGGGGGAGGGCACCCTCGACAGATCTTCAGCTTGGCCAGCGGAGGGTCTCCCAGTATCTTTTAACCGACCTTCTCCTCATCCTCATCCCCATCCCACACTCACTCGCCGAGGCCATTCGGCGGACCGCCCTTTCATTTCACTTTTACAACAAGCTACGAGCTTGCAATCGCGCCGCGCCTGGCGCCGCGCTTAAGTACACCGCAGGCACAGAGTGCCTGGCCACTGCATTGCACGCCTTGAGGCCATAGACGCCTGAGGGACTCAGGGAAGGTACGGTCGATCCTCATCCCCATTCCCTTCGAGACCCCCACCAAATTACACCCCCAGTTGGGGATGTACCCCTCGAAACCCGAAGGGAAGGACCTATGTCCCCAGCTAGGGGGGTAAATCGGCCAGTGGGGCCCAGGCCACGCCGTGTGGGATAGGGATGGGATAAACGATACTCAGTCTCATATTCTTGAAGGATGTTCTTCTATCCTTGGTCCAGCTGTGGTGGTGCCGGTGCCCGTGGGTTTCCCAGGAGCTGGTCGCTGGGCTCGGCGAGGTCTGGTCCGCGCAGACGCTCGCCGCGTACCTGAAGTCCACGGGCCACGCTGCCGACTGGGTCGACGCCCGGGACGTGCTCGTGGTGCCGGAGGCAATCTAGGCCTCCTAGACGGGGTCGGAGTAGATGGGGTCGGAAGATCGCGCCGCATCGCCGATGCATCCCCGATGCGGCTCGATGCAGAGCCCGATTTTCTTCACGCGGACGTCGCCAATGCATCGCCGGCGTCGCTGATACATCGCCGGTGCATCGCCGATACATCGCCGATGTATCGCCGATGCGACGCGATCCTCCGACCCCATCTACTCCGACCCCATCTAGGAGGCCTCTAAGGCATCATCGATGGGGCTGGGCGAGAAGGGGCAGGCCATGGACACGATCCAGCCACTGTGGGGCACGACCATGGAGAAGATGCAGGACTCCGGAGGCGGGCGGGGGGCGCGGTGCAAAGGGGTGTGTGGTGCCAGCGTTATGTAGAGGAGGGAGTCTGGCGATGCTACCTGTCGTAGATCACATGGCCATTTCTCGGAAATTGGAGCATATACATTACCAGTGGCGGGCTGTTGCTCAATCCCAGGACTTTTTGAGGGTCGGGGACGACGTCGGCATGGTGTGGTGTATACATGTTTCCCTGGCTTCCCGGGGAAGCCACGAAACATGCCTACACCAGGATCCCGCATACCCCAGGATCCGCTTTCTTGTGCCAGTGTCAGTGCGGGGCCAGAAAAAGCGTTGGCGTATATATAGAGAGATCGGTTCCCTAGTTTCCACGCCTGGCACCACACCCCTTTGTGTGCCAGCCACCCCGTCCAAGCTCCGAGAGGACATGTGGAGCAGCACCTTCGCCGGGCTCCCCGCCGGCGCCAACGCGCCCCTGCTGGTGGTCACGGGCTTCGTCTGCAGCACCGCGGACGGCCGCCCCACCACGCTGAAGCGGAGCGGCTCGGACTACTCCGCCACCATCTTCGCCAAGGTTTGAGTCGGGCGTGTCCCTCTACAGTCGGGGCCCTGAAGAAGGAACCCTTTTGGTTGGGGAGGGGCCCCGCGTTCCTTAAGTGTTTCACAGCTTGCCTCAGGCTTCCCTTTTGTTTTCGACAGGAAGTCGAAGGTTAACTTATGGAAAAAAGGGGCCTCGTTCCTTATTTAGGGTTCCTTAGGTTCAGAAATAGTCAACAACACTCCATGGGCGATGTTTTGACTATTAGGGAGCATTTCGGGAGCATCTTTGGAGCACTTCTGGAGCTCACTTTTCGTCCAACATCCGCCTGTCGGGGGGCACGCCCGACTTCAGCCGAGGTCCTGGGCTCGGCCTCCGTGACCTTCTGGAAGAACGTGAGCGGCGTGTACACCGCGGACCCCCGCCGGGTGCCCAGCGCCTTCTCGATCCCGCGACTGACCTTCGACGAGGCCATGGAGCTGGCCTACTTCGGAGGCCAGGTGCTGCACCCCTCGGCCATGGTGCCCTGCATCGAGAAGAGGATCCCGGTCCTCGTCAAGAACGTGTTCGATCCGTCGCACCCCGGCACCAGGGTCTACGGCCGAGGGGACGCCCGGAACAAGTGGGAGGATCAGGAGGACGACGTGTCCATGAAGGACTTCCCGGTGAAGGCGATCACGTCCATCGAGAAGGTGTCGTTGGTGACCATCTCGGGCGCCTCGTTTCTGGGTACCATGGGCGTAGCGCGCCGGATGATGCAGGCTCTGGAGATGGCTGGCGCCAACGTGATCCTTGCCTCTCAGGGCTCCTCCGAGCACTCCATCACCGTGGCGGTCGATTCAGGCGACCAGGATCGTGCGGTGGAGGGCTTGAAGGAGGCTTTCGCCATGGAGCTCGCGACGGACTCCGAGATCAGGGTGGCCCCGAAGCCAGACTGCAGCATAGTGGCGATCATCGGTGAGGGCATGAAGGAGCGCGCTGGCATATCGTCTCGCTTCTTCAGCTCGCTGGGACGAGCTCGGGTAAACGTGATCGCCATTGCGCAGGGCGCCTCCGAGCGAAACATCTCGGTGGTAGTGCCCCAGAAGGACCTCTCGCGCGCGCTACGGGCCGCCCACGAGGGCTTCACGCTGTCCGACATGAAGATGTCGGTCGGGAT
>CAUYUJ010010730.1:0-26761 GCA_963575745.1 Prorocentrum cordatum
TTTTCAAACGCCCGCGGCCTGCATTTCTGGAACGTGTCCAACGCTCCATTCCCCAAGTAGCGCCTGCGCCGTGAGCCGGCCAACCTTGCCAGTTCGTGCTGCGCCAGGCTTCCCTTTGTCAGCGCGCTTTGCCTGTGCGTTTCGACCGAACGAGACGAGGAGGAGAGGGGGGGGGTGAGATGACGGGAGGATAGCTAGGTGGAGAGGAGGGCGAGGGAGGAGATGGAGGGGGATGAGGTGGATAGGAGGAGGAGGAGGACGTGAGACAACGCCGACCCGATCGTGAGATCGCGGGAATCGGGCGAATCGCAGGGGCGAGGGGGGTCGCAAGGTCGCGGGGTTACCGGGCTCGCTGGGCGTGCTCGCGGCCGCTGCAGCCGAACCCCCTGGTGGTGACCCCGCCGACGCCTTAGCATCATCAGTGCTGGAGCTGATGTCGTCTGAACCCCCATCTCCCTCTTGCACCGCGAACGCTTCTCTGGCCCATGCCCCGTTCCTCGAATGGCAGCGACGACGCATCACAACAGCACGAGCATGCATGCATGCGCACGCTCGGAACGTGCGACGCGCGCATGCCCGTCAACCATCGCCCCTAGAGCCCCCGCGTTTTCGGTTAACCCACGGTCTTCGGAAGCAGTTGCCGCGTATGCCGCAACATGTTTCGAATCTGTTGTGCGACGTCGACGGCCCACGACCTCGCGCCATCTCCGAGATGCCACGTCTCCTTTTTGCCCCTGGCAACGCGGAACAACACGTCCTGCGAGACATCGCGTTCTAATCCACGAACTCTACCACAGAAGAATCGCACGGCACCGATTTCACACGCAATCCCGCATGCATGTGAGATCGCATGTGGAATCGACGGCGTCAGCCGTAGCGCGATTCCCCTGCGCGCGAAGCAGCGCGTCCCCACCGCGTTCCATCCCAGGGCCAGGTCCTGCGCCAACAGTTTGTTCACGCGCGTTGTGACTTTGCGCGTCTCTATGATGAGCGAGGTATGCATCAGCAGCTTTGCTTTGTTGATTTTCGACGTGTCCAGTGACCTTATGGTGTAGTGTATGTGGTCCGCCTTTGGGAAGGCATGAATACGCGGGGATGCGCATGGCTCGTGGGTAAGAATGGCATGCTGGAGGGAGGGGGAGGGGCCCGCTTTCTTAATCTGTAGATTCCATACAGCTTCTAACATCGTGGCATCCACCTCGCCTTTCGGCGCCTGGCGCCATCCGCCAGATCTACGGCGCGCGCCCATGTCGGTGACCGCTTGGTTGACGAATGGCAGCGACCACCAACAGCGATCGGCGGCAGCAGTGACGAGTGGCGAGGGGGGTTGGAGTCTAGGGAGTGCGGGGGGAGCGAGGGGGTTGGGGAGTGGGGGAGTGAGTCAGGGAGCGAGGGAGGGGATTGAGAGTGACGTGATGCAGACATTGAAAGGAGAGGTCGCGAGGGGGTTGGGGAGTGAGGGAACGGGAGAGGGGGCGGGAACATGGAGATAGAAGTGGGGAGCGCAAGGATAGGGAGTCTGAGAGGGCCGGCTTGAGGGATGGAGCGAGTGAGCGATGGGTAACTATCTGGATGGATAATCGCTGAAGGAGGGCGGAGAGAGAGAGAGAGGGATAGAGACAGAGTGGAGAGAGAGAGAGAGGGATAGAGACAGAGTGGAAGGTAGATAGAGCGAGGAAGAGAGAGTGAACGAGAGAGAGAGAGAGAGAGATAGCGAGAGAGAGCGAGAGAGCGAGAGAGAGAGATATACATAGAGAGAGAGAAAGAGAGAAAGAGAGAGAGAGAGAGAGAGAGAGAGAGAGAGAGAGAGAGAGCGGGCGCGGCTGCGGCGTCCTTCACGCCGTTCATGACAGCGCGCGCGGCTTGCGCCGCGGGCTTCATCTTCTCGGGGGCGTCGAACAGCTGACGGGGCGGGAGTGGGCGCGGCGTGACGGATGGAGATAGAGAGATGAGAAGGGCGAGGTGAGATGAGGAGGGCGGGGCGCCTGCTGCAAGCCCGAGGTCGGCTCTGGCGGCGCTGCCGACGGCGTGCATGGCGTTGAGTTGCCCTGAGCGCGGCGCGTCTATACCTCTCCCCTCTCCGTCCCCACCCCGCCCCCTCCCTCCCCTCCTCGCCTTTCTCTCCCTCGCCACGTCCCGCTCCCCCCATCCCTCTCACCTTCCCGCGGGCCAGTCCCCCCCCCGTCCTCGCCACCCCCCTCTCTCCTACTTCGCCTCCTCTTCCTCCTCATTCTCCGTCTCCTCCTTCTCGTCCTTCTCCTCCTCCTTCTCCTCCTCATTTGTCCACCTCCTCCTCGTCCTCATTATCCCCGTGCTCCTCCTCATCCCCCTGCTCCTCCTCCTCCTCCTCCTCCTCCTTCTCATCCTCGTCCTCAGCCTCATCCTCATCCTCATCCTCCTCGCCCTCCTCCCCACCATCCCCTCTCCCTGGCAGCGCCACGCGCTGTCCTCGCGCTCGGCTGTCGGGATGCCCGCCGCCGCCTCCGTCTTCGTGATGCTGTGGAGGTCCTCCTGGTGTCGCGGGGCGGCCTTCCTCCTCCCCCACCCCCTCGCAGCCTTATCATCCTCATCCTCATAGTCCTCATCCTCACCCCCTGCCCCTCCCCGCGGTCGACCTCTCTCCGCGCCGTCTCCTCGTAACGCACGACCTCATCTTTCTTCCTCCCCCCCCCCCCCCCCTCCTGCCTCCTCCCCCTCCCCGGCCCTGCTCAATTCACCCGTCGCCCATCGGAACGAGGAAGGGGATGGGGCGATGCAAACGAGAATGAGAACGGAGAGGGTGGCGACGCTGAGAAGGGGGAGATGATGAGGGGGGATGGAGGTATTTCATCGTTCGTCATCGCGGGGTCGGCAGTCCTCGTTCGGTGCCGGATGCGTCGGCCCGTCGCGGCGCGTGTTCAATCGCCATGTCCACCACGCGGAAATGAACTGCATCATGGCGAACCGTTTGCGCCAGTGGTGGTATTTCGTCAACCGAGGCATGAGCGGCGTGGAGACGATCGTCGGCCTTGGCGGCGAGTCGAGCCCGATCGCCTGTGGGGCGTACATGGGCGGCTCAGCATGCGCGAGCTCATGATACTCCACATGCACGTGTGGTTGTAGTAGCGCGATGGGCTCGTGCTGATGTGCATCCACTGTGAGAGTGGCACCTAGAAGCGTGAGCACGTCGTCGCAGCTCTGGTCGTACGTTGTCGCCTCGTCGCGGACGCCGTTGCCATCATCGCATTCGTCTCATCCTCCGTCCATCTTCCCTGCCCCCCATCCCCCTCTCCTACATTCCTCCGTTTACCGCCTTCCCCCCTCCCACCGCGTCCGCCCACTGCGCGCGCCCACCCCGGTCCCCCGTCGGTTTCTCATGCTCCCCCCATCCTACACGCACCATCATCCCACGAGGCCTCCTCCTTCATTCCTGTTTCCTCCCCCTCCACCGTCTCCTCCTCATCATCGTCTTCCTCGTCCTCCATTTTCCTCCGCCCCCCCCCCCCCCCCCCCCTTCCTCCTCTCCGCCCCCCCCCCCCCCCCTCCTCCTCATGCTCCTCCTCCTCATCTTCCTTATCTTCCTCCTTCTCCTCTCCCGCCTCGCCCCTCCTCCTCCTCCACCTCCTCCTAGGTCAGTATCCTCCTCGTCATCCCCCCCTGGCTGCGCGCCGTCCTGGCGCTCGGCGGTCGGGGCGCTCGGCGGTCGGGAAGACCCCGCGCGCGTGGAGGTTCCTGTGCGCTTTGCTGGCGGCATGCCCCCTCTCCCACCTCCTCCTCCCCTCCCATCCTCCTCCTCCTCCCCCTCCTTCCCCCCGACTCGCCCTCCTCCGCGTTCCTCCTTCTCCTCCTCGTCCTCCCCCCCCCCTATCCTCTCGGCTTCTCACCTCGTCATAACGCCCCCCCCCCCACCCCCCTCTATCACCCTCGCAGCCCTCTCCCTCTCATCCTTCTCCTGCTCATCCTCCTTATCTTCAGCACATCCTTCCTTGTCATCTCCCTTGTCCTCCTCGCCAATGCTTTTCTCATCGCCCCCGTCTCCTCTCCCCCTTCTATTCCTCCTCCTCCTCCTCCTTCCCTCCCCCCCCCCCCCCCCCCCCCCTCCCTCCTCATCATCGATCCTCCTCCTCTTCCTCCTTCCCCCCTCCTCCCCCTCCTCCTCCTCCTCATCATCATCATCATCATCATCTTCCTCTTCCTCATCCTCCTCATCCTCCTTCCCCCCCTTCCTCATCCTCTTCCTCGCCCTCCTCATCATAAGTCCCATTATCATTCAGACCTCGCACGCTCAAACATGGCACGCCTGAAACTAACATCCCCAACCCCCGTTTCACCCTGTGCAGTCCGAAGGCGCCGCGGTGGCGCTCGGCGCGTCGTCGTCGTGGATGGACATCTGCGCCTTGGACTGCTCAATCGCGAGGGCCATCATCTTGTCGTCGTCGCCCTGGCTGCTGGCGATGCTCCTGGACCGCCTCATGGCCTCCATGAGGTTCTCGTCGTCGCTGTTCAGCGATATCATGTCGTCGGCGTCGCTGCCGCAGCCGTCTCCGCTGCAGCGCGCCGACCCCGCCTCGGACGCGGACGCAGCGCATGCGCCCAATGCAGCCTGCAACTTGTTGTCGCTCTTCTGCCGAGGCACGTCCTCGAGGTCGCTGCCGTCGGAGCGGATCTGCGGCAGGAAGTCAGCTGCCGTCGTGCCGTGCGGGAGCTGGGCGTCGTGGCCAGCGTTGCGTCCTGGCGTGCTCATGGTAGGGCTGGTCGGCGCCTTGACCTCGAGCAGCTCGCGCTTCGTTCTCGTCGGCGTGGGCGACGCCGGTGGCGAAGCTGCTTGCGGCGCATCTGCTGGCGGCGCAGCTGCTGGTGGCGAAGCTGCTGGTGGCGCAGCTGCTGGTGGCGAAGCTGCCGGTGGCGACGCTGGTTGCGAAGCTGCTGGTGGCGACGCCGTCGGCGAAGCCCGCGGCGACGCTGGTGGCGAAGCTGCTGGTGGCGACGCTGCTGGTGGCGAAGCCCGCGGCGACGCTGGCGGCGAAGCCCGCGGCGACGCTGGTGGCGACGCTGGTGGCGACGCCGGTGGCGAAGCCCGCGGCGACGCTGGTGGCGAAGCCCGCGGAGACGCCAGCGGCGAGGCGCTCATGGTGGCGAAGCCCGTGGCGACGCGCGAAATTGCCTGGCCGATGGGCGTGCGCCAGGCGTCCGCTGGGACTTTCCCAGCCCACGCAACCCTCTGGGACATCGGAGCCAAAATGGCTGCATTCGGTATCCAAAAAATCCTTCTCCTCGCTCCTCCGACGGAAAATGTCACGTTGATATGTTTCTCTGGGTTTCCGACGGAGGATCTCACGGTGTTTTTTCTTTGGCCCAGTTGTAGCCGTTGTTTTCGGCCGATGGCGTTTGCTGGCGGTCACTGCGGAAAAGATGAAACAGCGTGGATGCGTTGAAGACGACGACGCTGAAACCGACGACGCCGACGACGAAGGTGCAGGGGGGGGGCGAGTGAGAGTTTCTTTTATACAAGTGCAGCGCATTGGTAGAAATAATACATACCCAGGTAACAGCATTGTAATGAATAAGGATTCTCGATTTTAGCCTTAGATGATCTTACATGATAAACCTCAAGATTCTCTAGAATCAAGGCCTCTGGGTAATAGCCCGATAGCCAGATAGCCCAATAGCCCATAGCCTCATAACCTTATAGCTTTATAGCCATACAGCCCAATAGCCCCAACAAAAAACTGATTGATGTTTTTCTCTGGTGTCTTTATTGGTTTCGCTGGGGTCGATGTGTCCGCGCTGGCGGGCCTGCTCCCCGCCCGAAATCCGCGCTGTCCGTCGTCGGATCTACGCTGCCGCAGGATAGAGTTGGATGTCGTAATAAGGAAGGAGAGAGAGAGGAATAATGACGCTTCGTATCCGCACTGAAAAACTCGCGGTCAACACGATCGCATCGCGCGGCTGCTTCGGCATGCTCCAGAGTGGCACTGACCTCTCCGAGAAGGCAGCGAGAGGCGGGGATGCGATGCCAGCGGGCTCGGCTGGACTCGCGACCAGTCAGTCTCATCGCGCCGCTCCCCCTCAGGCGCCCGCCCCGTCGGCGCCCTGCAGCGGAGGCCCCGCCGCCGCGAACCCGAGGTCTGAGGCGTGCCCGGGAGTCGCCGCCGCTGAGCCTTGAGCCGAGCTGGTGCCTGCGGACCCGGGCGCCGCGCCCTGCGTCCTGGTCAGCACGTGCGAGAGCGTCGCCGACTGCTCGCGTGGGGCCGCGGCCACGGGCCACGTGGACGTCGCCATCGCCGCTGACAATGCCGCCGACAGGCCTCGCAACGTGTTACATGACCCAGAGTGGAGGCGGCATCCCGTTGTGGCTCGACCGCGCGTTCTCGTCTTTCGCGGCCGAGGCCCGGCGCCTGCCGGTCACCGGGGCCGCCCGCGCTGCCGAGGCGAGGGGTCGGGCGTCGAGCGGCAGCTGCATTCTGATCTTCCTGATTTCTGAGGTCGTCATCTGCCGGCGTCCGCCCCCGCGGAAGCCAACTTCCTTGTAGGACGACCTCGCTCTGCACTGGCTGCATTGCCCCCGGGGTCCGCACTGGTTGCGTCGCGTCTCGAACCACCTGGGGCGATGCAGGCATTGCCCCTGGTAACGATTCCTTTTCCAGCGGCTTCGCAATCGGCAGCTCGCACTTGCGTCGCTGATTCACCCCCTCGCGGGTCTCCATGGGCCTCTTCCAGAGCCCCTTGCTCAGAACGCATATGCCTCTCTTGCCCTGCAAGGAGGACTGCATCAGGAGCGCCTGCAACCGCGCCAGACCCGCATTGAATCGCCTGGTCTATTGCATCCAAACCCTCTCTGACAGGTCGGAGCCCTCGCTGTCCCTCATCGTCGAGCGAGGTCGCAGTGGGCCCAGCTGGTCGGCACTGCGACGGGCTCGAAATTCGAGCCCAAGCAGCTTCTGAGCTGGCGTCGGTTGGAATGCTGTCGTGGAGACTGGAAATAGCTAGAGTAGTTGCGGCTGTTGGGGCTGGTCAGTAGGCTCTCGCGGGCCCCCAGGGTATCGGAGAGAGCCTCAGAGGTCGGCGCGCGCGTGTGAGTTTCGGAAAACGCCAGAGACCAGACCTGCAGGAAAGGCGCGCGGGCTGGGCTCTAAAATGCTTTCCGACCCGCGCCAGGCGTTGATGTAAATGCCCGGTGAGACATCCGGGCCCGGTGGAGCTCCGTCGCGCAGCCCAGCTTCTCGAGGTGGCGTCACTCCTTCTCCAGGTCCATCGCGGCTCCGGACTGCTCGAGGGATCCACCTGGCAGGAGTGGAGGCAAATCCTCTTCTGTGGCCACGAACTCAATGGTCCCGCTCTCCCCGCTGATCTCGATGGGCACCATTGCAGCTTCGACGAGAGCGGCCGGGGGAGTCCGATTCCTGGTTGGTGCGCACTCTCAGCGAGGCCAGCACCTCCATTCCCAGAACCGCGATGCCGTTGAGGTTGGCCGCGGAGTCGCTGTCCACTTCGATCGCCACGAACGTAAATGCCTCGACGGGGTCCCCTGGCCTGCCCCCCCCCCCGTCGCTCATGTCCGTGGGCCCGCGTGGGTTCTCGCACTCCTTGTGCCAGTGTCCGTTCTCGCCGCGGTCGCCAAACTTGGTTATCAGCTCGAGCTGAGATGGTCCCATGCGCCGTCTCTTCCTCCAGAACCCCGGTCTCGCTTGCGTGCCGTCTTCAGCTGTTGGTTATCCTTCCAGGTATGCTTCGTCAGCCCTATCTGAGCCAGTGCCCAGACCACGTCGTTCTCTGAGAGGCCCTTCTCTGAGATCTCCGCCAGCGCCAGGGCCTCGTCGTCCGAGTCGAGTCCGTCTGCCCAGTGGGCAACTCGTTGATGGGCTCCCCGCTCGAGCCCACTGCCACCTCGTAGGAAGACGGATTGGCGGCGTGACCTGTGGTTCTTAGCTGACCAGTGTCGAGGTTCTGGAGTCACCCCAGGAAACGACGCCCGTGTCCAGCTTCGGCCGCGCCCACAGGATGTCTTCGCCCGGCATTGAGCCCCTCTTCAGACTCTTGAGTCTGCCGTCCCTGCTCATTCAGACGAGTTTCCTGCAACACCAACATGCCCTGTATCTTCGGTGTAATATCCATCCCGATGCTCTTCGCCTTCTCGAAAGGACGCCTTCGCCTCTCGGCGGAGGTGTGAAGGTCCTCGTCCTTCCTCCTCCCGGTATCCTGCATTGCCTCGCTGCCGGTCCTGAACAGGTCGTCGACCGATCGCTCGCTGGACTTGACACCCATCCACCAGAGGACGACGTCTACGGTCAGCTCGCTATCTGGGATGTCATCAAGACTTGATCGCATGTCCTAGGGCAGCACTTCGAACAATCTGTCGGCCGATTGCGCCTCACTCATGTACAGGTTGTTCTTCCAGCGCCTCCCGTACGGCGCCCCTAAAACTTTTTCCCATCCTGGCCACGAGGGGGCAGGTCTGGGCTGCTGCCACCACTGGCCTTGCCACGAAGTTTGCTGCCATGATCCTTGTTGAAAGCGCCAGTCCTGCCATGTGATTAGATTCTCCCACTCGTGGCCATTCCACCACTCGGCACTCTGCCAAGCGTTGCTCTTGTCCGTACTTGTAGTGGTGCGTACTTGTCCTCTGGAACCTGTATGGCCACGTCAGCATTTCAGGCCGAATCCTTCCAAAGGTCGTGCCCAGTCCACTCGTCTACTACGCTCCAGCCCGCCTCATGAAATGGAGCTGCTCTGCCTGTGCTGTCCTCTGCTGTCTTCTGTCCCGGGAACCTCGGTGACGCCGTAGGTGCTGGCGTCGTGGGTGAAGTTCCCGTGCCCAATCGAATTGTCTGAGCTACTCTGCCCGCTATGTTCTCGATGTCCGTGTTTGCGAACGTTCCTGCTGCGCCGCTTGTTGAAGCGGCTGCGTCTGAGGTGCATTCACTCGTCTGGCCATGCACCTTCTTGGCCAACCTCGCCCTGCCGCGGATCTGTAGACCGTCATCCCCGGCGCGCCCACTGGGTGCCGGAACTCGTCTGGGGAACCACGTTCCGCGTACCATTGTACGCGCGACGGGTTCAGGCGGCCATCGCAAGGTTATCTTACTAACACGTTGCTCCTCACACGCATAGCAAAAAATGGCTTGAGCCAAAATAGGTGATACATCATGATGTCTCTCGCACGCTTTGGTGCTGTAACAAGGGGAACACCGGGATGGGTATCCACACGCAGCAAGCACATGCAAGAAAGCAAGCGCGGACAGTAGAGACGGGGATTACTTCTGGAACAGGGTGGACACCAGAGTCAGGACGAGAGGGAGCCATATGATTCCACATGTGTCGTTCGCGGGTCAGTAAAGCAACGTCGAACGAGAAGGATGGAAGAGCCTTGGAAATCTATGTTGACGCTGCAGCCAAATATGTTCCGAAGAGGAAGGATGCAAGGGTAGCTCTGGAAAGTCGCTCATCCTTACGATGCGGGTAGAGTAGATGTCGGCGGCGAGCCCAGGGGGAAGTGAGAAGGGGAGAGCCTTCTTAGAAGACTCGGAAGCCCTTCAGAGAACTTTTCTGAGCTTCCCCCGAAGACACAGAACAACTTCTCAGAAGGCGCGAGGGCTTCTGAGAAGTCCCGCCGCTTTCTGAGAAGGCCTTCTGCTTCTCACTTCCACCCGCGCTCGCAGAGCACGAACACGGCCCCAGAAACCGAAACCGAAAGCAGAAAAGCCTGGGTCGCACAACGCCCTTATCGTCGGAGATCTGGGCCTGGGCCGCGCCGGTCCAAAGATCGCGAGAGTTCGCCTGGAGTTCCCCTAACCTCGCCATCGCTCGGACGTCCATTTCCCGTGCATTTTTCGGTTTCGTGCGTGTTTGTTTTGCTCGATGGTCCAGGATCGTCCTCAATGGTTCTCGCCAAGACAAAATGCACACGTCCGAGCGATGCCAGGTAACACGAAACATCGGGTGAAGATAGATCGGGGCTCGCTGAGACTCTGAGATTCGGCGGCTCAAGGGTGACTCGGGCGCCGCGGACTTCTCCGAGCGCTCCGGACCGCTCTGAGAGCGTTCCAGCACGCTCTGGGACGGATTTATCCTCGTCCTAGCCCCGCCCGGCCCCCCCCCCCCCCGCAACCTATTCACACAACGCTGGGCCGACAAGGCGTGCAGGTGAGTCCGCACTTGCGTAAAGAGAAGTGAAGAATTCTTTTCGGCACTCGCCAAACGCGCCCAGCCCCTCCTCCGTGTGCGAGTGAACTTGTCAGAGACTAGTGAAGAGAACTGCCCCAAGAGCGGTCATCGCTCATTCGTTCACAGCGAGTGGAGCGGGGGGGGCCCGAGTGAGAGACTAAAAGGTACACGTCGTGCATTTCTAATCGTGCTCATTTCTAATTGCGCTCGTTTCTAATTGTTCCTGGCCCCCTAGTGGCCAGGAAGAGGCCCAGGATAGAACAATAGGATCTTGGCCGCCCAAAAAGTCAAAGAAATTTCGAATTCTTGAAAATGAACCATGTGTACCTCTTCCTCTTTCGACTGAGGCTCGTAGTTTTAGGTCGGGCATGTCCCCCTCCATGCGGGTGTTGGACGCAGACTGAAAACAAATACCCGAAACGTTTTCAAACATGTTCTAATATAAGAAAAACGAATCGTCCCCAGACTATTATTGGGCTATGGTTGAATAGTTCTCCTGCAGAGGGACATGCCCAGTTTCATCTCAGTTCGACGAGCCATAAGAAGGCAGATAAACACAAACTTTCGACAGTCCATGCGGAGTCCGTGGACCTGCGCTGGACCCCCCGCCCTGTCGCGCGGAGTGCGCCAAGGCAGGGCTGGACCTGAACGTAGTGTTTCGTTTTGCTTTCGTTGGTTTATCGTTTTGCTCTACCTGTACCTATCTTCCAATACGGAAAACGAAACACAGCCGAAGTCCAGAACAAAAAAAACATTTAGGTCCAGCCCTGGCGCCAGGGGCGACGCCGGGAGCGCTTTTGGGGGGGGGGGGGGGGGGGCAGAGCCGATCTCCAGGAAGTCCCCGGCAGAGCTCCAAAAGTTTTGTTTATGCAACAGGGGATTCGTGGAGACCCTGTCCTGGGCTTCGTGGGGTGTTCGAATAGACCAGGAGTTTGGGGCCCAGTCCTGGGATATACGAAGGGGCCGCCCATCCTCGATATACGGGTGCGTCTGGATGGCCCCCTCTTGGGGTGTCTACCAGGGATCCCTGCCTTTTCTCCATCCACCTCCACCTTCCATACCTTCCGATCTCCGCGGAAAGTGCCGAAGAATCAATCGAAACTCATTGTAACCTTACGCACTTCGAGGGAAACCGCACAGGTCATATCGAAAAATAGGCTGACGGTCAGGGCGGATGGTCCGGAAGAATGAGGGGGAAGGAGCTGAGCAGCTTTATAGAAATGTCGCCGACAAGTCGGGGGGGCGGAGAAGGAGGAAGAGGAGGAGGAATAGGAGGAGGAGGAGGAGGAGGGGAGGAGGAGGAGGAGGAGGACGAGGAAGAGGAGGAGGAGGAGGGGAGGAGGAGGAGGAGGAGGAGGGAGAGGAGAAGGAGGGGGAGGAGAATCGCCCGCGACTTTGCTCTTCGAGCTGGGGGTCCTGCGCGCGGCCGCGCGGCCTGGACGCCGAGCGCTGCCTGCCGCGCGCCCCCGGCGAGCGGCCGCCGGCTCCGGCCGTGCGGCGGCCCGCGCCGGGCACCTGGCCGCTCCAGCGCAGGCCGAAAGCCTGGAGCTCCGTGCGGGAGGTGCCGCACCTCCGGAGCCCCTCTTATGGGGGGAGCACTGCGTTGAGGGGACTGCTTTTCAGCACCACCACCATGCCTTGGAGGGGGAGGGGGTCCCCCTCCTCCTCCTGCTCCTCCTCCTCCTCCTCCTCCTCCTCCTCCTCCTCCTCCTCCTCCTCCTCCTCCTCCTCCTCCTCCTCCTCCTCCTCCTCCTCTCCTCCTCCTCCTCCCTCCTCCCTCCTCCTCCTCCTCCTCCTCCTCCTCCTCCTCCTCCTCCTCCTCCTCCTCCTCCCCTCCCAACTTATGGTGGTGGCGGTGGAAAGCAAGCCCATCATTCGTGGGCCCTGGAAACGACAAGGCCATTTTTTACGCGAAACGAAAATTTCTCCATATCCACCGCCCGGGAATCGACGTCCTGGTGTCCGGGCGGGCGGGGGATATGGAAATACTTTGGCCCCTGGGGGCCCGAATATATCCATATCCACTGCCTGTGTGAAGGTCCGCAAAGATCGACCCCCCAGACGATGGCTATGGACAAGTTCCCGCCTCGGATTTCGCCGGTTCTTGGTTCTGCTGTTCTTTTTTGTTGCCGGTGCCGACGCCGTTGTATTATGTCGGTTCCGTCGCCGTTTTGCCTGGTTCCGGCTCTGGTACCAATCCCAAGGCCTGTTTTTGTTGCCGCTTCCCGTCGCCGTTTTTTCACCGTCTCCGTTCTCAAAAGAACATTTTCTCGGAAACGGTGAAAAAACGGACCTGCCGCTTGCGAGGCCCACTAAGGGGCAGCAGTCCTGGGCCGATGCCGACGCGATGCGTCCCAGCTTGAAGCCCAGGCACGACCGCGCCGCGAGAACAAAACAATCACGGCGGAAAGGTTTTGGCCATTTTCGGCATCCAGGGGCCCTCGGCGGGCCCCGGGACCGTCAAAAAGCTACTCTGGGAAAGGGTCAAGACTTCCTGGGATCCCGTATTGACCAATGCAGAAAATCGCACACCTGGGTCCCTAATGTGCCGCCGCGATGTTTTTTCTCGACGCGCCCAAGCGGATCAGGCCGACACCACGGCAAACAACGACGGCAAGCCCTGCAACCCGCGCCCAAGTAGACGGGGCAGGCACCGCGGCAAAACCAAGGCAATCTCTGTCCGAGGCGGAATTTGCCCTGGTGGCCGAGGCGCCCTCCCGAAGACGTAAGGCCGCGCGTCGGGAAAAAAAACAGCGAAGCGACATATTCCGATCCCTGCGTGGCATCACCTTACGTCAATGGAGATCTCAAGGATTCCTTCAGTTTCTGAGGCACATCCCAGAGATTGTCATGGCTTCGGGGCTGCCGATCTCAGGGACAGGAATAAGTTCGACCGTGGTTAGATATCACATGCATCTTGTACCACTGTCGCCGCTTCTTCGCTTCGTTGCTCCCTTCTCTCGCTCCCCCTCACGCCGCTGTCCTGTTTTCTGACGGCGTCCGCCTTCTCTGGAGCCCCCTTTTGAGGGGGAGCGTCGACGGTGCGATTCTGTCGCTGCACTTAGTCTATCATGGGCGTTTTTTCGCACTGACTCGGGCTCCGCCGGGGACCATCGCAGATCGATCCAGTTCGAAAAGAGGCGCAGAAGGTGGGGGGTCTGGGTGGCCAGTCGCGACTTTGCACGAGGTTTCGTTTTTTGCTCGCGACGTCGGACCTCAGAGGAGGCTGAGGTCCTCGAGGTTCTCGATGTCCGAGGCTGTCGGACATGTTCGCCAATGTTCGGCGGTTTTCTTGAGCAGGGGCCGACCGTCCCAGCATTCCTAGACGTAGGCCTACCACGACATGTTCTTAGAACCCATCCATGTTCCAAGCATAAAAATACACTGTGCTTCGAACATAAGCCCGGCGTGATACAAAAAAACAGTCCCAACCAGAAATGCACTAAGAACATTTCGTGCAGACAACAAAAAAGGAGGAAACGGAGGACGAGCGGGAACACCAAAGAGCAGGAGGAGGAGGAGGAGGAGGAGGAGAAGGAAAAGGAGGACGGGGTTATTTTCCCTACTTGCCCTTCCCTTTCCTCCTTTTCATAAGGGGGCTCCTCACGCTCCCCTCTCTCTCCTCCTCTCTCTCTCCTCCTGCCGTCTGTCTGCCTTATCGTTTACATGTATACTCCCGCCAGACGGCGACTACTGGAGCCACCGCACCAGGAGTCGCCTGGCTCATCACTTGAATCAACCCACCAGGGCCGACCGACCCTGGGGGTTGAGGGCCACATTCGGGCCGGGCGAAAGGGGGGGATAGCAAAGGGGGGGTTGAGAATCAGCTCGCGTAGCTGATTTTCCTGGAGCGCGTTTCTTTATGTTCGGCGATGACGGGCGTCGTGGGGGGTGGGGGGGGGCGAGGGGGGGGTATGACTATGACGTAACGCCCCCCCCGCCGTGTGGCTCCGGCACCGCAGCCGCGCCCGCGCGCGCGACGCGACGAGCGACGAGCGACGAGCGACGACGACGACGATGACGACCACGACGACGACGATCACGACGACGACGACGTCGACGACGCGAGCAGCATGTAGGTGGCGATATGCCCCACTGCGCCTGTGTACGCCACAACGCTCGCGTGCAGCACAGCGCGCGTGTATACCACCGCCTGCGTACACCGCAACAACCGTGTGCAACGCAGCGCCTGTGTACACCACAATGCTTGCGTACACTACAGCGCCGGCGTACAATTGCACACCGCAGCTACCATGTGCAACGCAGCGCCAGTGTACACCACAATGATTGCGTGCACCGCAACGCCTGTGCACGCCACAGCGCGTGTCTACATCACAGCATCCGCGTGCAACGCAGCGCTGTTGTACACCACAATGCCTGCGTGCATAGGGCAGGTAGAAAGTGCATGTACGTGAGGATCTGCTGCGAACAACTGGACGCCACGCCAGGAAATTGCTGAGAATCGAATGCGACGTGATTCCCTCCTCCGTCCTCCTCCTCCACCTCCACCTCCGCATCCTCCTCCTCCTCCTCCTCTTCCTCCTCCTCCTCCTCCCCCTCCTCTTCCTTACCCCCTGTCGTGCGGGTTGGCGCTACAGCACACGTGCGCATCTCAGCGCGCACCGCAGAATCGTCCTTTGAATCGGCCCACATGGTTCTCCGACGACCAATTTAGCTGGAACGTCCTGGACGCAAAGGAAGGCGTTAGGGTGATGCGGGCGGACTCGGGAGGACACGTAGATTCCAGCGGCGCTCCGTTGCCCATGACGATTATTTTCAATTGTTTCCAGTGGAATCAAAAACCACTCCATTCTGTCATGAGGATTCGTTCTCACATTCTATATACAACCATGGTGCTGTTTTGAACACGGTTGCTGTGGTGCACACATGCGCGGTGGTGTGCACAGGCACTGCTGTGCACGCAGGCATTGTGGTGTATACTGGTGCTGTGTTGCACACGGCTGATGTGGTGAACGCAAGCGCTGCGGTGTGCACAAAAACTGTTGTGCCCGCAGGCACGGTGGCACACATTGACGCTGTGTTGCACGCGGCTGCTGTGGTGTATACAGGCGGTGGTGTGCACAGGCGTTGCGGTGCACGCAGGCACTGTGGTGTACACAGGCGTTGTGGTGCAAATCGCCACCTACATGCTGGCGCTACCCGTCCTCCGTCATTCCTAAGCATTCCAAAACGCCACCGGCGCGAAACGTGACGTCATCGACCCCCCTCATGCCCCCCTAGATGATTGCCGTCTTCAGCCGCGCCTGCGCGCACGACGACTACGAGCGACGAGCGACGAGCCACGAGCGACGACGACGACGACGACGACGACGACGACGACGACGACGACGACGACGACTGCGGACCAGACTCCTATGCGGATTCCTACGCGGACACCTACGCGGATCCCAATGCGCACAGCGGCAGTGCTCGGAGCACACTGGGGGGCCGTGCCCGGAGCGCACTGGAGGGGGGAGCGTTACTTCATAAGGGGGGGGACGGGCCGGGGGCCATGACGCCTGTCATGCCCCAAGCAATCAAGAAACGGGCTCCTGGCGCCTCCCGGCGCCGGATGAGGCCATATATCGAGGAATGGGCTCCTCGGTGGGGCCGAAACCAGCTACATGCAGCAAATTTCGTAAACCCCCCTTTCCCTATCCCCCCCCTTCGTCTGGCCCGACACATCCGCCGGATCTGATTGCCAACAGTCCAAGGTCGACAGAAGGAGGAAGGCTCGGGGAGAATTGGGTTTGGACAAAAGAACCTCCGCAGGCCCGGCTGAAGAACAGTCGAGGGCACCCTCCCCCAGGATGCACAAGAACATCCCCAAGACACGAAAAACAGTCGGGTACCCTCCTCGAGCCGACCTCGACCTGATACCTCGGTCCGGCCGTAAATGGGGTCGGAGGATCGCGCAGCATCAACGATGCATCGTCGATGCACCTGCGACGTCGGCAGTGCATCGGCGACACAGGCGCGGAGAAAGTGGGGCTACACATCGAATCGGATCGGCGATACATCGGCGGTGTTGCGCGATCCTCCGACCCTGGCTGCTCAGATTCCATCTGGGAGGCCCCCTCCTCCTCCTGCCCCTCCTCCTCCTCCTCCTCCTCCTCCTCCTCTTCCTCCTCCTCCTCCTCCTCCTCCCCCTCCTCATACGTATCTTCTACAGGTCCAAAAATAACCCGCATGGGATGTCTGCCCTCCACGTCCACCTTCTCCACATTATTCTTCTTCTTCTATTCCTCCTCCTTCTGCTCATCCTCCCTCTGCTGCTCCTCCTCCTCCTGCTGCTCCTGCTCCTCCTCCTCCACGTGTTCCTACTACTCCTCATCCTTCTCCCCTCTGCATACCTGCATGCTGCTGCTCCTCCTCCTGTTCCTCCTCCTCCTCCTCCTCATCCATACCTTCTCTTGTAGATAGCGCCTCTCTGTCGCACCCCGAAGGCCGGTCGAAAAGACGGGCTGGGCGCTTCGCCTGAAATTTCCTCACTACTTATGACCCGGATGCTGAGCAATCGACAACAGTTTCACACATAGAGGGCGGGTGATTGTCAAACTGTAAGTCTCGCTTTAGCGCCGCGCACACTCGTCGAATACATATGCAACAACTCCACGGAGTGAGGGCGGTGGATTTTCAAAATGCGGCTCTCGATTGGCGCCGCGCACCTTCGTTTAAGATAACGCAAGAAATTAACCGATCGAGAGCGGGTCGTTGTCAAAATGTGGCTCTCGTTTTAGCGCCGCGCACATTCGTTCGAAAACTTGGAAGTGCGTCGCGCATTGAGGGCGGGCGGCTTTCAAAATGTGACTCTCGCTCTGGCGCCGCGTACATGCTTTGGACAAATGCAAGAGCTTCACGGATTGAGGGCGGGCCGTTTTCAAAATGTGGCTCTCGCCTTACAACCGGTGGTGCTAAGTCGTCCCCGCCCGTCCCCAGTGGACGTTCCGTGTGCCAGCACAATGATTGCTGACAAGGTGTTGCATCGTCCCCGCTTTCCCCGGTGGACGTCCTGTGTGCCTGCACACGGAAGGGGGAATTCCACAACCAAGACCCCACGACCCTACGACCCCTTGGCCTCATGACCCCAACACGTTACGACCCCACAACCCCACGACCCCACCGCCCCAAAACCCCAAGACCCCACGACCTCGCGACCCCACCACCCCACAACCCCACGGCCCCACAACCCTACGACCCCAAGACCCCACGACCCCACCGCCCGAAGTCCCCACGACTGCACGACTGCACGACCCCACCGCCCCATGACCCCACGACCGAACGACTCCACGACCGAACAACCCCACGACCCTACGACCCCACGACCCCTCGACCACGCGACCCCACGACCCCACAACCTCACGGCCCAACGACCCCGCGACCCCACGACCCCACAACCGCACGACCCTGCGATCCCACGACCCCTCAACCCCACGACACACGACCCCAGGACTTAAGGACCCCGGGACCCAGGAACCCCAGGACCACGCGACCCCACAACTCTGCAACTCCACGACCCCACAGCGAGACCCCAATCAACAGAAACTCGCGGACGCTACCGCGCACAGGGAAAATCTTGAAAATATGGTACCGACACTATCATTTATGACGATGTCTTGCTTTACCGAGGCGCCAGCCCGGGGAAACTGGGAACGACTTAACACCTGTGACTGTAGCTCCGCGCGCCCTCGCTTGAAACATTTGCAATATCTTCACGGGGGTGATGGCGGCTCGTTATCTGAATGTGGCTCTCGCTACAGCGCGGCGCACAATCGTTTTCAACGGTTGCAACAGGTCCACTGATAGAGGGCGGGTGGTTTTCAGCCTGTGGCTCTCGTTATCGCCGCGTGCATTCGTTTGTTTGAACATTTGCAAGACATTTGCGGATCGGTGGGGGTTTCGTTTTCGAAATGCGGTTCTCGCCATAGCGCCGCGCACACTCGCTACACAAATGCATGACTTTCACTGGTTTCCATGGGGGACGTACAGTGGAGCCAGTCCACCAGAAATATTCCACACGAAAACCAACCCTTAGACCTCAGGACGTCCATGGATTTTTGGTGCGGGAACGTCGCGCTTCCCATAGCAATACCTTCGAAATCGAAGACTCCCAGGGCACCCTGGAGGCAAGCAGAGTGTATCTTGGCATGGGTGCCCACTGTGCCAGAAATGCTGGTTTGAGGCGATTCAGAACTGTCGAGGAACAACAATAATGTTGATGCGCGGTGTGGAAGTTCGTGGAGCAGGGTTCTGACACGAGTCAGAATCGCCAAGACGTAACAATCAGTTCAACTTGTGGCGGCGAGGTCCGGAATATAGTGTTGGTTTCTATTTAAACATTCACACTCTTGTTCCCCAGCGGGGCAATTCCATCACTGGATATGACCCCTTGTGGGGGCCTACGGAAAGGGATCTTGGAGGGAGAGTGTATGTCAACATCTTCGATTGAATTCTTGGGTTTACACTGGTCCTCATCCTCCACCTCCTCTTCCTCCCCTCCTCCTCCTCCCTCTCATCCTCCTCCTCCTCCGCATCCTCCCCCTCCATATCATCATCCCGCCCCTCCTCCATGGATTGGGGCCCCTGGGCCCGTTCTGGGGCGCCTGTTTGGGTCGGATTACCACGCGAGCCAGCTAGTCGAGACAGGGGCCCATCCAGAGGCCCAGCAAGGCAAAAGGTATCACACTGCCCCTCCCTCCCCCTCATCCTGCCGATGCCCACCCCCCGATCCACCCAGATCTCCGACCGCCCGATGCTTAGCATCGCCGCCCACTGGAACCCTCGATCCCCTGCCTGGGACCAGCTGCTCCTCCCGAGTCGTTCCCTGACGGCCCTGGGGCCGCGCAACGACCCCGCATGCCTGGGCGACGGGCCTCCACGACCACCTCTCTGGAGCCGCGGAAGCCTGGGCTCGCCGGCGACGTCTGCGGGCCCCCGGCGAGTTTTCCAGAGGTCCTTGCAAAGGTCTCCAGAAACCTCCAGGCCCCATCCCACACACGCATGATTTTCACATTGTGCTATAAAACGTATACATTTTTACATACACATATGTATATATAGATATAACTATGTATGTAATTATATACATATGTGTATATATACATATATCACACAAAGAACACCTATCCACGAGCGCCAAGTGGTCCAAGACAGACAGACGCCGGTCAGCAACCGGTGGGGTGCACTGGAGTCGAAGTGAGGTACGTAGGCCCGCCCACAGCACACAAACCAACAGAACCAACCACAGAATGTGGCAGAGATTCCCAACATTACGGTGAAGTCATAAGATATGAAATTCTCTGATAAGGAGCCCAAGGTCTGGAAGCCGGTGGACCTCCAATCGCGGAATGGCCATGGATATCGCCACCGCCCTCATCAGCCAAGGAATCTTCCAAGGTCTGAAGCCTCAACGCTCCCACCGTACCCAAAGCATCGGCACTCGATGCCCCGCCGAACTATCGGGTGCGGCGGAGACGGGGGCTTTGAAGAGGGGGGTCAGCGCGCCATGGCCCGCAGAAGGTGCGCGGGCTAGCGGGGCTTCGGGAGAACACCGAAAGATGAGGGGGCCATGATGCCTCGCACACACACACTTTTGCGTCGGCGGCTAGGCAGAGTCACTGCGCTGGCGATACAGCGCTGGTGTGCGAACGAAGCGCGAATCAGGCCACCATGCAGGGGGGGAAGGAGGCGCCCGGCGGCGGCGAGCGGGTGAGGGACGCCGGCTGGGCCCGCTCAGAGCGGGGCCGGGCGGGCGGCGGTGGCGGCGCCGGGGGGAGGGCGACCAGCGGCGGCGGGCTGGCGGCCGGGAAGCGGGGGGATGCCATGGCCCGCTGCTGAGCAAAAAGCCGAGGCGAGGAGCCAGAGCAGAGCAAGAGCTGGTGACGAATGTGACACTGGAAGGGAGCCGCGGGCCCGTGGGGTACCGAGGGCCTGCGTGGTGCGCGTGAGCTGCCGGAGCGGCGAGCGGCCGAGGCGGTGCAATGCGAAACCTCCACCAGGTGAGGGGTGTGAGCCCGAAATGGACAGGCGCGTTCCGCTACTTGCAAATCAACTGCTCGCAAATTGCCTGGATCCGCCGAGGGGGCTTTACTACATATTTACACAGAGAAATGCATGTTTTGAGGGCCTTTTTGCGAGTAGGCACCATGCGAGTAGTGGAACGAGCTCGGCGATGAAAACCAGGCAAACCGAGGGGGCGGTGGGGGTGGGGGGGGGGGGGGCGCGGGCGGCAAGACCAGCCAGGGGCCCCGAGGGAAGGGGGGCGCAGGCAGAGGGCCGGGAGGCAGGCTCGCCGCGAGGGCCAGGGCCGTCAGGGAGCGAGAGGCACCGAACTGGTGCACTGCCAGTAGACGAGCGCGTTTCACTACTCGCAAAAGAACTACTCGCAAATGGCCTGGATCCCCCGCGGAGGATCTACAATAACTTACATCAAAACAGACATGTGCTTTTCGGACGTTTGCGGGTAGGCACTTTGCGAGTAGTGGAACGCGCCCGGTGATGTCAATAGAAGGAGGCCTCGAAGCGGGATGGCTGGGGAGAAAAGGCAGCGAGCGATGAGCCACAAGGAGTCTGGGAGCCGGCGAGGCTGGGGGCGACGGGGGGCGAGCCCGTGGGAGTCGCCGAGAAGGGCGTGGAACGCCCCAGCGGAAGCCGGGCGGGCGCCGGAGAGCGATGGGCCAGCTGGGCCGCCATCGGCTGAGGCGAGCGGGCAAGCGACAGCTGGAAGCCACGCGGCGGGCGGAGGGCGTCCGTCCCGAGTGCGGCACATACGCACGCAAATACACACACACACCTTTTGGCGTCGCGGCACTGCGCGCGGCGACAAGGCCGAGAAGGTCGTAAAGCAGCAAAAGCGCGCGACTGGGAACGCCCGAGCTCTCAAACACCGAGTGGGGTCCCACAGCAGCCGGCCGCCATGACTCATCCAGGCGCCCTAATGATGTCCATACGCAGTGTCTGTTGACATCCCACCTTCCCCACCCACTGCTCAATAGGAGGAGGAGGAGGAGGAGGAGGAGGAGGAGGAGGAGGAGGACGAGGAGAAGGAAGAGGAGGAGGAGGAGGAGGAGGAGGAGGAGGAGGAGAAGGAGGAGGGGGGGGAAGGAGGAGAAGGAGGAGGAGGAAGGGGAAAAGTAGGATGCCGAGGAGGAAAAGCAGGAGGATGATGAGGAGGAGCAGCAACAGGAGGAGCAGAAGGATGATGATGATGATGATGATGATGATGATGATGATGATGATGATGATGATGATGATGATGATGATGAGGATGCTGATGATGATGGTGATGGTGCTGCTGCTGCTGCTGATGATGATGATGATGATGATGATGATGATGATGAGGATGAGGATGAGGATGAGGATGATGATGATGATGATGATGATGAGATGATGATGATGATGATGATGATGATGATGATGATGATGATGATGATGATGATGATGATGATGATGATGAGATGATGATCGAGGAGAGGAGGAGGAGGAGGAGGAGGAGGAGGGGGAAGAGGATGAGGACGAGGAGGAGGAGGAGAAGGACCAGGAGGAGGAGGAGGGGGAGGAGGAGGAGGAGGATGAGGAGGAGGAGGAGGAGGAGAAGGAGGAGGGGATGGGGAGGAGGAAGAGGAGGAGAAGGAGGAGGAGGGGGAAGAGGAGGAGGATGAGGAGGAGGAGGACCAGGAGGAGGAGGAGGAGGAGGAGGAGGAGGAGGAGGCGTCCAGCAGCAGCCGACCGACCCCCGTCCGCCCCACTGGTCGAAAGCGTCCAACAGCAGCTGCGTGATCGTCGGCGCGGCGGCCCCCGCCGCCCGCGCGACCTTCCTGGCGACGACCTGCACGGCAGCGAGAGGCCCCAACAGGGGAGAAGTCGACCCCTACAGTGGAGGCCAGTCCACAAAAAAAACCTTCCACCAGAAACCCACTCCTGAGACCCCAAGGCGTCCATTGAATTTTCGTGTGGAAGCGTCGCGCTTGCCACAGCAAGACCCTCGAATCTCAAGAAACCTAGGGCATCCTGGAGGCAAGCATGGTGTTTCTTGGTATGGGCCCCCACTGTATCCCGAGCTTCGGGGGGCATTCAGATGGACCGGAAACTTGGGGCCCGATTCTTGAACAGACGATGGGGGGGGCATGTATCCTCGACAGGCGTGCGCCCGAATAGCCCCATTTGGGGTGTAATTATCGCCAGGCTCCCCGCATTTTCGGAGCGGACAAACTCTTTCGGGCTCGTCGTCGTCGTCGTCGTCGTCGTCGCCGCCGCCGCCGCCGCCGCCGCCGATCGCCGTCACCATCGTCGTCAGAACTCGGGGACAGGCGGGAGAGAATCATCCTCCTCCTTCTCCTCCTACGCCTCCTCCCCCTCCTCCTCCCCCTCCTCCTCCTCCTTCCCCTCCTTCTCGCTCCTTCTCATCCTCCTCCTCCTCCTCCTTCTCCTCCTTCCTCCTCACTCCTCCTCCTCTCCTCCTCACTCTCCTCCTCCTCCCCCTTTCCTCCTCCTCCCCTCCTCCTCTCCTCAATCCTCCTCCTCCTACTCCTCCTCCTCCTTCTCCTATCCTCCTCCTCCTCGTCCTCGTCTCACTCCTCCTCCTCCTCCTCCTCCTCCTGATCTTCTTCATCTCCGCCTCCTTCTCTCCTCCTCCTCCTCCTACACCCTTTCCTCCTCCTCCCTCCTCCTCCTTCCTCCTCCACCTCCTCCTCGCTCCTCCTCCTCCTCCTCTCTCCGCCTCCTCCTCCTCCTCTCTACGCCTCCTCCTCCTCCTCCTTCTCCTCCTCCTCCGCGATCGTTGGCCTCTCGGAGGCCTTCGGGCGGCTTCTCGGGGCCCCGCCCGGGCCCTTGGCTCGCCATCGCGCGGGCGCCGCTGATGGAGCTTCTTGCTGGGGGGCCAGTTCGGGGGGGAACATATCCGGTCCAAATCGGCAATGCATCGCCCATGTATCGACGATCATTGCCCATGGGTCGAAAGAAGCGGGTAGAACCATGAAGTAAGAAGGCGTTTAAAGAGGATGGAAAAAAGAGGTGAAGCCACCCGAGCATTGAAGGAGGAAGGCGCTTATAGAGTAGCTGGGAACCTGGGCATCCACAAAAACCTACCTTCAACGACCGGGGGGTAATTAGGCCCTGGATCGCAAATCCAGACGTCTTCCTGGGCGGAGCGCGCGGTCAGGCCCTGCATCGGCGATGGCAGGGCGACTTTGGGCCGCTGCGCCCCCGCCGGAACCCGTCCGCCCCTGCTTGCAATCGGGAACTCTGGCTTCGCGCGTCGCGGCCGTGGCCCCTGCGACGCGCTGTGCCGTGCGAGCGGATGGCGTCTCGCTCCGCCCCGCGGGGCGGGAGGCTGGGAAAAGGCTCGGGACAGTAATGTTAGGCCGGGCGTGTCCCCCTGCAGGCGGATTTGGGGCGACGAACAGATTCTTGAATGGGCAGAACTCGTCGGAAAACCGTTTTGCTATTTTTGAGCATTCCTCCTGCAGCGGCACATGCTCGAGGGCACAGGAATGATCGGGGGCGGGGGCGAGGCGTGGCACCGAAGCGTGTGACACCGAAGCGTGGCGGGCCAGAGCCGGCGGCACGACGCGCTCTCTGTAGACATTCCGACCCGGGCCCTGCCCCCGGACTCGGCGGCGAGCGGGAGGGGCGAAGGTGAGGGAAGAAAGACCTTCTCAGAAGGCGGCGGTGCCTCTCGGAAGCCCTCGCGCCTTCTGAGAAGTTCGCGTACTGTGTCCTGAGAGCGCTGGGAGATTTCCAAGCCTTCTGAAGAGGCACAGTACGCATGGGAGGATAATGAGGGTGAGGAGGAGGAGGAAGAGGAGGAGGAGGAAGAAGAGGAGGAGGAGGATGAAGAAGGGGAGCCCTGGGATACATCCCAAGAGGGCTACATGGACGCACCCCTATCGAGGACAGGAGGTTCTAGGTGCAAAGGGGGCCTGGTGCCATCTGTGTGTTCCTTTAAATAAGGAAACCGATGCGAAACTATCCCTACGCCTCCCCCTCTCTCCTTCTCTCTCTCTCTCTCTCTCTCTCTTTATCTTCCTGTCAATAGCCTCCTCCTTTGAAAGAGGGATTCCTATTGAAAGCCTCTACAAAACGATTCTTATTGAAAGCCTTAACAAAAGCATTCCTATCGAAATCCTCGACTGAAGGATTTCTAGTGGAAGCTGATACACAAGGATTCCTATTGAAAGCCTCTACACAAGGATTCCGTTGAAAGTTAAAAGTCAAATAAGGAGTCTGATTGAAAGCCTCTACAAAAACGATTCCCATTGAAAGATTATACAAAAGGAGTCCAATTGAAGGCCTCTACAACATGAATCATATTGAGCTCAACTACAGGAGGGTTACGATTTAAAGCCTGTGCAAAAGGATTCCGATTGAAAGCCTTACACGAGGACTATTCTTGAAAGCCTCTACACAAGGATTCCTTTTCAAAACCAAGGCAAAAAGATGCATATTGAAAGCCTGTACAGAAGCATTCCTATTGAAATCCCTTACAGAAGGATTCCGATTGAAAGCCAATACGAAAGGAGTCCTATTGAAAGCCCCAACAAAAGGATTAATATCGTAAGCCTTTACAATAGGATTCCTATTGAAATTCTCTACATAAGGACTTTGGTATTGAAAACCTTTGTATGAAAGGGTTCCTATTGAAATCCTCTACAGAAGGATTCCTATTGAAAGTCTTTGCAAATGGGTGCCTACTGAACGCCTCTGCAAAATTATTCCGATTGAAATCCAATGCAAAAGGATTCCGATTGAAAGCCTATACAGCAGGAGTCCGACTGAAAGCCTCTACACAAGGCTTCCCAATGAAAGCCTCTACAAAAAGGGTTTCGATTGAGAGCCTCTACAAAAGGATCGCAATTGAAAGCATTTGCGAAAGGAGTCCTATTGAAAGCCGCTGCAAAAGGATTCCGATTGAAAGCCGCTACAAAAGGGTTCCGATTGAAAGTCTCTACACAAGGATTCGTATTGAAAGCCTCTGCAACAGGAGTCCTATTCAAAGCCATCGCAAACAGATGCGTCATGAAAGCCTCTACAAAAAGATTCCTATTGAAATATCTTACAAAAAGGATCCCTGTTTCAGGCCGATGCAAAAGGATTCCGATTGAAAGCCTCTACAACAGGATTTCTAGTGAAAGCCTCTACCAAAGGATTCCGACTGAAAGCGTTTACAAAAGGATTATTGTTGAAGACCACTACAAAAGGATTCGTATTGAAAGCCACTGCGAAAGGATCCACATTGAATGCATCTACACAAGGATGCCGACTGAAAGCCAATACAAAAGGATGCCTATTGAACGCCAATGCAAACGGAGTCCGATTGAAAGCCTTTACACATGGCTGCTTATTGAACAAATCTACAAAAGGATTCCTATTGAAAGCCTCTGTAACCTCCTCCTCATCATCTTCCTCCTCCTCCCCCTCCCAGCGGAAGGCCATAACGATCATGATAACCATGCTAAGCAGGAAAGAACAACGAAATAGAAGTGCTGGGGACGGAAGCCTTAGAACCACCACCTCAAACAACATAAACACGTGAAAAAAACAAGCACACAACAAACACATCAAACCATATCTCATGGAAATCCCGTCCGCCCCACAGGGGAGGTTACATGGGCGGGCGGCATGGCATGACATGACAACTTTGTTATTCTGTTGTGTTTTGAATTGTTTGTTTCAATTGTGGTTCCACAGTTTCAGCCTCCAGCACTTCAGCTTCTTTGTTGTTTTGGTTGTTCGCAAGGTTTTCCTAAATCTGTGGCGTTCCGCTGGAAGGGGAGGAGGAGGAGGAGGAGAAGGAGGAGGAGGAAGGAGGAGGAGGAGGAGGAAGAGGTGATCCCTTCGGACGGATGTTCCCTGGAATCCGTAGGCTTTGTTGTTTTGTGTTGTTTCCCATGTGTTTTCCAAAGTTTCAGCCTCAAGCACTTCAGTTTCTTTGGTTGTTTGAATTGCGCGTCGTTCTATTCTGCCCTATAGTTTATGGTGGCTTTCCCTTGAGGAAAAAGGGGGGAGGATCGGGGAGGAGGAGGAGGAGAAGGAGGAGGAGGAAGGGAGGACGGAGATGGAGGAGGAGGAGGTAGGGAGGAAGGAGGAGGAGGAGGGGGAACGGGCGTAGGGGGGGGGTGGGGGGGGTAGGGACGAGCAAGAGAAGAATGATGTGGAGGATGGCACGTGGATGATGGGATGAATGGAGAGGAGGAGGAGTGAGGGACGAGGAGGAGGACGAGGAGGAGGACGAGGAGGAGGAGGAGGGAGGAGGGAGGAGGTAGGAGGAGGAGGAGTTGGAGGAGGAAGAGGAGAAGGAAAGCTTTGCGCAGGAAGAAGAGGAAGAACGGTTCGCGCAAAAATCGTCAAAACGCGGGGGGGCGAAAACGACTGAAGCCAAACCACCAGGCCCCCTTTGCACCTGAAGCCGGACAGGCGCCCCCCCATCGTACATCCCAGGGTTGGGCCCCGAACTTCTGGTCCAGCCCAAGACCTCCCCCAAAACCTGGGCCTGGGGTGGGGGTCCACATGTCCCCTGTGAAGAAAATGGCTCTGCAAGGGCCCTGCAGGGCCCCTTCTGGATCCTGCAGGAGCCCCAAAGGTGTCTGTCCTGCAGGACCCAACTTAGAGTCCTCTTCTT
>CAUYUJ010010731.1:8661-26759 GCA_963575745.1 Prorocentrum cordatum
CCATCACCATCATCATCATCATCATCATCATCATCATCATCATCATCATCATCATCATCATCATTATCCTCCTCCTCTTCCTTATCCTCCTCCTCTTCCTTCTCCTCCTCCTCCGCCTCCTCCTCCTCCGCCTCCTCCTCCTGGTGGTTTCTGGTTATGGCTTCAGGCTGCGGGGGTCCAGGGTAGGGCTGAAGCGCTGGAAGCGCCGGGTCGTGAGGGGGAGCGTGAGGAGAAGAAGGGGCAGGAAGAAGAGAGGGGGTCGGTGGAGGGCGGGAGAACGAGGGAGGGAATACTCCAGACAGATGGATGGAGTTCCTTGTGCTCCTCCTCGTTCTCTTGCTCTGGCTCCCTTCGCTTCGCCCTCCTCCCTTCTGTATCATCCGACCCCCTCTCGAGATCTCTCTCCTCCACATCCCTCCTCCTCCTTCTCCTTTATCCCTCCCTTTCCCTTTTCTCCACCCTCTCCTTTTCCTCCCCTTCCTCCCCGCACCATGGCCGCCCCGCTGGGATTCAATCCCCCTAGGAAAGACTTCTCGTCGTGCAAGGAGCTTCCCTCGGTCATGCTGACGAGCGAGAAGACTGGCTGCTGGTCGCACCTGGGCCAGGTGTCGGGAAACCACAACAGGGGCGCAGCGCGGTACAAGGAGCTGAGCCAGAGGCTGCGATTCTCTTCCGCCCCCTCAGGGCTTAGGGATGAGCAGAGCCAGCACGGGGTGGGGTAGCGAGACGGAAAGCACAGGCCTTTCTCCTCCTCGCTCTTTTCTTCATCCACCTCAAACTCCACATCCACCTTCACCTCCTCCCCCTTCCCCTACCTGGTCGCCCTCTCCGCCTCGGCCCATGCCTCCTACCCACCACCCCGCCGCCTCCTCCACCTCTTCATTTTGTCATGTTTATGTTTGTTCATTTGTGTAGTATCATTTTTCTGATTCGTCTTCTTTTCATTGCTTTATGTGTTCACTATGTATTTACTTTGAGTTGTCCTATTCGTACTATTGTTATTAGTATTGTTATGACTGCTACATTTTGTTATTATGATTCGTACTATTATTAAAGATATGTAAGTGCTCGCACGTGAATCATCTAGACAAGCCCGACCGCCGCTAAGCGGCACAGCGCTTCCGTAGTCTTCTCTGGGGTTCAAAGCGATGCCTCAGATGGCATGGATCTCGGGCTGAACCTTTTTTACGAGGTTGTTCGATCGTTGGGCACTGCCGCCATAGTCTCGGCCGGCAGTTGCCCTGGGGTGCCCGCGTGCCCCGCCTGCCCGCCGTGCCCGGCGGTGCCAGCGTGCCCAGGCGCGCCACCGCTCCCCGAGCCGACGTGCGGGGTGAGCGACCCCGAGGTGCTGGCGGGCAACAGCCGCCTGTGGGCCTGGACGGTGCTGCTACTCGGGGCCAGCTCGACGTTCGTCGCCCTCGGCTTCTTGTGCAATGGCGGCCGCAGCCCCAGTGGGGCCGCTGCCCCTGCAGGCGGCGCCGGGGCTGGGAGTGGCGGCGCAGGCGGTGCAGGCGGCGGTAGCCTGGGCCTTCGTATGGTACGCGACGCCGGAGGTCCTGTGGCACCAGAGGCTGCTGCTCGGCGTGCTGGCGTCATCGGCGACTAGGTTCCTCATTGTCACGCCAGATGGACAGGTATATGATGAAGAGTATGGTCCTGCCAATGCAGACGTGGTGGGGATCCGCTTCGCGACGCAGCGGTGGCCGCCTCCTCCCGGCGTGACGAGGGCGATGTGCTACAGGTTCGCTGCCGCTCCGACGGCGGCTCAGATCGCCCAGTGGACGGGTGAGGCGACCGCCCACGCCCTGGCGCTGCAGACTACGGTGGCGCCGCTCCCCGCGCTGGTGCACGGCAGCGCGACGCCGCCGGGGGGGCCAGCCGCCGCGCCTGCTCCTGAGCCGCCCGCGCCTGGCGCGGCCGCCGTCGCGGGTGCTGCACCCGCGCCCGCCCAGGGCGAAGCAGGCAGCTGGCTGGCAGTCGAGACGCGGGCTGGGCTTCGTCGCGGTGAGGCGGTGGCCCTCTCGCCACAGGCCATTGTGCAGGGCACACGTGCTATGCAGGAGCAGGGGGTGCCGCCGCAGTGGGTGCTGCTCGCCTTCGTACCGCCTGGTGGTGAGATCGAGTTCGCGGGGGCGGAAGCGGTGGGCGACGCGCGGCTGATGACCGTGACGACCATCGGTGGGCAGAGAGTGAAGGCGCTGTTCCGAGCGGCAGTGGACGCCGTGCAGGAGGTGAACTTCGTGGATTTCCCGGTGCCAGGTCCTCGCACGACATTGTGGTGCCTGAAGTTCATCAATCGTCGCAATGGAGGTGCCATTGATTGGCACCGCTTCTGGGAGCACACGCACGGCCTAAAGGCCGAGTTTTGGGGCGTCGGTGAGCATCTCATGATCATGCACGCCGTGGACCTGGCCCTCACGTACGACGCCCTTGATGTCGTAAACTTGGGAGCCTTCGAGCTGATGATCAGGAAGGCCCAACTCATCGAGTACAGCTACTCCGAGATGGGCGGCGGCGGGAGGTCCAGCGACGGCGCCGAGGCTGACGGCAAGGAGAAGAAGGACAAGAAGGGCAAGGGCCGTGGCGGCCTCATGCGAGTGGGGCTCTACGACGAGTCCCAGATCTTCATGGGGGGCCACAAGGAGTTCGGGGACTACGTGTCGAAGGAGGTGGAGCGCGACGCCAGCGTGCTCAAGCAGGTTCGCAAGGCCCGCGAGGAGCGGGCCGCGGCGGGCCGCTAGCCCTACGAGAAGGCCGCCCGATCAGGCCTCCTGTCTGATCGGGCTCTTGGCGAGGGGACTCTCGTCCCCTCGCCCATGCGGGTGGCTGCCGCGTCCTCGGACATGAAGGCTGCCTACGGTTTGGGAGTGCCAGCCGCTGACGGTCGACAGCGCGACCTGTTCCCGCTGCCCGATGTGTTTCAGGGGCCATCCAGTTTTTCAGCGTCGACACGACCGAGCCTGTCTCGACGCTCACGCCAGCGCCTCCATGCGCACCAGCACGAGCTGAATTGGGCGAGCGATATGGTGGAGTCGCTCAATGAGATGAGTGCTGGGCCGCAATACCGCGGCGTGCTGGGGGCGCAGGCCACCGAGAGCCAGCAGATGGTGCTCGATCGTCTTCTTTCGTGTGCTCAAGAGGTGGGTCGCCCCCCTCCTGGGCTTTCAGGCCAGGAAGCCTTGCGAGAGCTTCTGGCCCGCCGGGGCTACGACGGCGAGCCCGCGACCCTGGCCAACCTTGATGTTGACTGTCTGGCGCTTCCTGAGCGGGGTCACCGAGCGGTACCTCTTTTGGAACTGGATGAGCCAGCCGGTGTGGAAATCACAAGGATCCTGCAGGAGAAGCTCTTGCCAAAAGAGGAGGCGGAGCAGCGTAAGTCCAGTTCGGGAGTGAAGAAGGTTTTCACGGATCCTCGCCTTCGTAATCGCCGTGAATACTTGAAACTGGTGAAGCGGCTTGAGGCGTGCGGTCTTATCGAGTACAGGGCGCACCGCGAGGAGGATGTCGGTGTGTTCGCAGTCCACAAAAAAGATGGCAGACAACGTATGATCATTGATGCCCGATGGGCCAACTCTCACTTTGCTGACCCGCCAGACGTCAAGCTGGCCACGGGCCAAAGTTTCGCCATGCTTGAGGTCGACGCAGGCGAGCCCGTGTGGCTGGGCGGAGTGGACATCGTGAATTGTTTTTACACGCTGGAGCTCCCGACCGAGTTCCGCGGGTATTTCGCCCTTCCTCGCCTTCGAGCCCGCGACGTTGGTGGAGACGGTGACGGGGTCGTATTTCCATGCTTGAAGGTGATCCCGATGGGGTGGAATCAAGCGCTGATGGCCTGTCAGATCATCCACGAAGCGATGGTGGACAAGATCGAGGGGATCTCGCCCGCCAACAGGATGTCCGACGGGGCCGAGGTGCCAGCCATGCAGCCGATGGTGCACACGGAGTACGTGGACAACTTCGTGGCGTACGCTGGCGAGCAAGGCCCTGTGGCTGAGGCTGCTCGGCGGGTGGACGCCCTGTTCCGCTCAAAGGGGCTCCCCACCCACGGGGTCGAGGTGAGCCAGGGCGGCGCTTCGCTCGGCTGGGAGTTCGCGACCGACACCAGCCTGGTGGGGCCGAGTCGGCTTCGCCTCTGGCGGCTGCGGCTGGGCATTCAGGAGGTGCTACGTCGCCCGAGGGTGTCGGGCCGCGTGATCGAGATCATCATAGGCCACCTCACCTTCGTGGGCTTGCTGCGCCGTGAGTTCCTGGCAGTTTTCGGGGCCGTTTACGCCTTCGTCAGCCAGAATCGTGAGCGAGAGGTTGCACTCTGGCCTGCCGTCAGGAGGGAGTTGAAATGGGCGTCCTCTCTACTTCCTTTGCTGCGTCGTGATCTCGGGGCAGCGTGGTCGGACACTGTCTGTGTCAGCGACGCGTCGCCGTGGGGCCGCGGCGTAGTAGAGGGGGAACGGGCGGTGCCGCTCATTGCAGCTGCCGGGCGGGTGAGCGAGCGCTGGCGCTTCTCGAAGAGTGAGGAGCTCGGCGCCCGGGCTCGACTGCACTGCGAGCTGCAGCAGAGCAGGCTGCGATCGCAGGACAAGGACAACCAATGGCCAGACAGCTGTACCCCTTCCTCAGACTTCAGAGAAATCAGCCCTGAACTCATGAAAGGCGAATGGAGAGTTGTGTCTGCTGGCCGCTGGTGGAAGTCCGAACACATGCCCCTGCTCGAGGCTAGGGCGGTCCTCTGGGCCCTGAAGCACCAGCTCCGACGTCGGAGGTCCTTTGGCAAAAAGCTTTTGTTCATCGTCGACGCTATGAGTATCGCTCTGATGTTTTCAAAGGGGAGATCGTCGTCATCACCTATGAATCGCATCTGCAGACAATGGAGCGCACTATGTCTCGGAGCCAATGTTATGCCAAGCGTACGATGGATCATGAGCGAGCTAAACCCAGCAGATGAGCCATCACGTATATATGCACCACCATCAACGTCATCAGCACTACATCGTCATTTCCTCGGGTCCGTACCACGTCTTGGATCCGATTCAGGCAGCCCGAGGGTGGGACACCGGGGCCACTCAGAGCGCGATGCTGCGCAGCCCTTCCCTGGCGGCGACAGCGCCGCCCGCGGCGAGCAGCGGGCAGCTCAGCCGAGCGGCGGCCGCTGCGACCTCAGCGACTCGGAGGCCGACAGCAGCAGCCGAGGCGAAGGCCAAGCGGGCCGCCCAGAGGAGGACACGCCAGTCCGAGGCGAAGGCCTACCAGTCCTCGAAGGGCCGCACCTTCCTGGAGGCCCGCTCGGTGTCGAAGCCCGTGGAGGCGCTGTACAACACTCTGATGGACGAGTTCGAGCGCTGGGCGGCGGCCGAGCAGCTGGAGCTGCGGACGCTGGCGCAGCGCGACGCAGCGCTGGCGAGGTACTCGACCTTCCTCTTCTTCGAGGGCCACTCAGCGAGCGACTTCAGCAAGACGAGGGCGGCGGCCGCCTTCCGTTGGCTCGACGTGTCGAAGTCGGGCGTGGAGCTGCAGCGGGCGCGGCGGGCCCAGATCGGGTTCTGCAAGGTAGCGCCCGAGCGGTCGAGGCTGCCCATCCCGCTGCTGATGGTAGCTGCGATCGCCAACGAGATGGTGTACATGGGGGTCCCCTGGTACATGCCGATCGCCGTGCTGCTCCAGTTCGTGCTCTACCTCCGCCCGTGCGACGTGCTGTCGCTCTGCCGGGAGGAGCTGGGCCGACCTCTTCCCCAGAGCATGGGAGGGCTGGGCAGGTGGAGCGTGCTGCTCCATCGCCAAGAGATGGGACAGCCAAGCAAGACTGGCGTGTTCGACGAGGCGATGGTCCTCGACAACACCGAGCACGACGACCTGGACCAGGCGTGGGCCTACCTCCTCAGCCGCTCCAAGGGGATGCTGTTCCCGATGACGTACGTGGAGTACGCGAACGGCTTTGCCAAGGCAGTGGAGACCTTGGGGTACGGCCCGCTGGGCGTGGCTCATCTGTACCAGCTGCGCCACGGCGGGGTGAGCCACGAGGTGGCGAGTGGACGACGACCGATCGCCGACGCTCAAAAAAGGGGAAGGTGGCTCAGCAATGCCAGCATGAGGCGCTACGAGAAAGGAAGCCGCGTGACCGGGATGCTGCACCGCCTGTCGTCCGAGCAGCTGCAGCACGCCCGCAGGTGCCGAGAACGGATTGGTGCGATCCTCTCCGGCTGCTCAGCGCCTCTGCCAGGCGGTCACGACGAGGCGTCGCGCTTGAGCTCTTCTCGGGCAGCGGCCACTTCTCGCAAGCGTGGCGCCAGTCGTCCTTCTTGAGAGGGATACCCATCTTCGAATGGGACATCAAGTATGGCGACCAGTTCGATTTGCTGAAGCCAGGCAATCAAAAACTTATCCGTGGATGGCTCATGGCGGGCATGGTGCGAGCAGTATGGATCGGTCTTCTTTGTGCGAGCTGGTCTTCTGCCCGCAGGTCAGACAACAGCGGACCGCCCGCCTTGAGAAATGCTGAACACGTGATGGGCCTGCCTGGTCTCTCTCTCGCAGATCAAATGAAAGTCAAAGAAGGAAATGCAATGATGAGATTCTGTCACTCCATCTTTTTGTTGTGCAAACGGTTGCGCATCCCAGTAGTGCTCGAGAACCCCCACTCCTCGCGCCTCTGGGTTTCTCCTCCCTTCCTCCGCATAAGACAGTGGCCAGAGGCCCAAGAATTCGTCACCGATTTCTGTCAATGGGGAAAGCCCTGGAGAAAGCGAACCCGTTTTGTTTCCCTTTTTGTGGACTTGAGCGATGCCGAGAGACGGTGCCGCTCGTGTAGAGGAATCTGTACTCGTACTGGCAGGCCCCATATGATTCTATGCGGTAGGCAGGACAACAAGTTTCTGACGTCTATCGCCGAGCCTTACCCCAACAAGATGTGTGCTAAGCTATGTCAATGTTTCGCTAATGCCATTGCCAACAAAAGAGCCCTCGCTTTGTATAATTTCGGCCTATAGGCCAGCAGTATTTCTGGCATCGTGAGCGCTTCCATAGTTTTTGGTGTGTGTGTGCGTGCTGTGGCCCTTGTATGATATCAAACAGGTGCCGTCGGCTCGTCACGCCTCCAGCTGAGGCGGATCGCCTCCGACCACACACAGAAAAGGTCTCGACTGGCGGGGAAGGTGCAGGCAGGCTGATGTAAGTGCTCGCACGTGAATCATCTAGACAAGCCCGACCGCCGCTAAGCGGCACAGCGCTTCCGTAGTCTTCTCTCCCTCCCTCCCTTGGCTCTCGCTGCCCGTTCGACTCTCTCAGCGCTAGGTGTGTGTGTGCGTGCTGTGGCCCTTGTATGATATCAAACAGGTGCCGTCGGCTCGTCACGCCTCCAGCTGAGGCGGATCCGACCTCCACACAGAACAGAAAAGGTCTCGACTGGCGGGGAAGGTGCAGGCAGGCTGATTGTTATACTTATTATCATCCTCCTCCTCCTGCTCCTCCTCCTCCTTCTCCTGCTCCGCCTCGTCCTCCTCCTCCTCCTCCCCCTCCTCCTCCTCCTCATACTCCTCCTCCCCCTCCTCCTCCTCCTTCGCTCCCTCCTCCTAGTCATCCTTCGACATCCGTCGTGCGAAAAAGGAAATCCTCCCCGCTGCACCACCAGACGCGTCGATAGGGTGGGCCGGGTCTTCTGGTTGAGGCTTCCTCACGCGTCGAGAGTTCGCTGGGGCACATTCGTCGTAGGCGGGTGGTCTTCAACATGTGGCTCTCAGTTCAGCGCCGCGCGTGCAACGTCCCTGCAAATTTCACGGGCGGATGATGGGTCGTTGTCAGAATCTGGGTATTTCTGGAGAGTTCATCTAGCTAGAGTGTCCTAACGTTGGAACTCTTCTGATCAGGGGCAACGTTAGGGGGGATATGCTCAGGGGGGGGATGCATCGAGTCCCGATCGCCCTTTCATCGTCGATGGGGTGTCCGATTTCTCCGCTCCGACCAGGAAGATCCGATGTCGCTATCGGGAGTTTACCGCGGATCTATCGGCGATGTAACGCTGATCCCCCGTCCCCCTGGGACGGTCCCCCCTGGACGTTGCCCGTTGCCCTTCTTTTGAATGTTTTGACGGTTGTGCGGATGGTTGGCTGCATGCTCTTAGCATGTATTTGTCGCCAGAGCCTTCTTACACATTGTAGCCACGGAGTGCGATATCAAGAGGCGATCGCCATTCCGCCGATTCGCAAGGTGATATGCGCGGCGTGCGATCTCTTGTGCCTTGCTTGCCGCTTCCCGACGTGCTGCCTGCGTGCAGTTGGTGCTGGTTTGTCCTTCTTTTCCTCCGCGCCTGCTCTGCTGGATGCCCGGTTCGGGAACGCTGAAGGATTTGAAGGGCGACATCGTGAAGGAGACGGAGCAGCTCATTGACACCAAGCTTGAAGCTCGACCCAAGCAACAGCAGGCCCCGCTGAGTGGGTCGAAGGATCTAGGGGGTCGCCTCGGCGAAACGAAAAGATGAGGGCGTCGTGGGCCTATGCCCCTCCTCGCTTCCCCCCGCGCCCCCCCTTTCTGCGGACGAGGACGAGGAGCAGTCGCGTGACGCGAGAGGGCAGCGGGCTGCCGAGCCGCCTGTGCTTCTGCGTTGGGGGCAGCCGCTGCTGCATGGGCGAAGTCCGGAAGCTCCAGGAGAGAGCTGCTGCCCTGGAACCTCGAGCCGACACGGGCGGTGCTGGCACCGAGCGTGCACGCGGCGACGGGCCTCGTTAGCGGGCGGCACGCACCGACGACCACGACAACAAAGTCCTCGTGCTCGAGGGTTTCCCTTGCCCCTTGTTAGGGGGCTAGATGCGAACCCTACCCCTCCCCCTCAGAAATCGTGGGGGGTAGGGGTAGGGTTCGCATCTGGCTCCCTATTGCCCCTTGTGGTCCAAGGCGTAGTGGGCCCTGGCAGCGACAGGGCCGTTGTTTTTGCCGGTTCCGCTTTGCCGTTTTTGTTGCCGGTTCCGTCGCCGTTTTTTTACCGGTCCCGTCGCTGTTTTTTGACCAGTTCCGGCTCGGGTTCCAATCTTGGAGCCGTTTCTGTTGCCGTTTCCGGTCGCCGTTTTTTTGCCGCTTCCATTTTCAAGGGACATTTTTTTGGGAACGGGGAAAAAACGGCCCTGCCGTTTCCGGGGCTCACAAAGGTCCAAGGCGCTGGCCAAACTTGCAGAGACGGTCTTCCAGTCGCTCTCCCCGAACACTCCAGTACACCAGATCCGCGCCGCCAGCAGCACCACCCACGCTCGCTTCGTCTTCAACGACTCCGCCTCGGCGAAGGCCGCCCTCGAGGAGTCCATCCACAGCGACCCGCGGATTACATCGGACTGCTCTTGGCTCGGAGTTTGTGAAGCAGTCCTCCCAATCGGACTGATCACCTCACCTGACGGACGTGTCTGGGCATGATTGATCTCTCGGTTATGGAAGAAGTTGGAGCAGCACATGACGTCCAAAGCCATCCAAGGCCAAGTCGGGTGTCGACGTGGCAAGGGAGAGGTATTCATCGACATCGGCGGCATGGGGCACCTGATCGCCATCTGCACGGTCCGGGACGACGGCACTTCCATCCGCGTGCGCACCAGCAGGCTGGACAAGGTGGACCTTTTCCAGAGACGGCGGCCTCGATGGCTTCGAGGGTGGACTTCGCAAGGGCGCTCACGTTGAAGGTGCCCACGGTTGCGTGACGATGCAGGAGAGCATGGCGACATGCATCTTCCGGCCTGGCCAGATGGTTCGATGAGTTCATTGGGGTCGCTGCGCGCTTCTTCCATTGTTTCTTCACTTCCTTCTGCGCCGGGGGCCTCGTGTTCATCAAAGCGGGCACGCAGAGGGAGCGGCACGAATCTTCAGGCACCCTCCCAGGGATGAGCTCCGAGAACCACGTGTTATTCAACGCGTCCGTTCAGAGAGCAGGGAGCCTTGCTTGACGACGTTCTTCATCCTACTCCTCGTTCGTCTCCCTTTGGTGCCTATTTCGCTGATTTCTCAGACGATCTCTGAGGGTGCGTTTGTAATTCGAGCGGCTTGCGTTGCGTGGACCCACAACGCAGGAAACTCAAATCCAGGTGCGCCGTGAATTTCGTCAACCGCCACGATTTCACCTCTCGAGGCTCATTCTGCACAGCGGAGAAGCAGATTTTTTGAGAAGCATTGTGGGGACCATCGTTTTTGTTGGTGTGGCCCTGACGCTGCCCCGAACGCCGGGGGAATTGGGACTGCTGTCAGAAGCGCGTTTTTCGCTTACTTCCCAGAGATCGTTTTCAATCAACGTATCGTTGGTCGACTCTGTGCATTTTCACTACTTGGGTCACGGGAGAATCTGGTGATATGTGGCGTGCACGTTGAGGCAGACCGGCACCAATTGTTGGAAGAGCTGTCTTCGGCGATTCGTCCCTACTCGCAGGCCATTTTCATTCTTCTTGGGGAGCCATTTTCAGTCGCAAGCGAGTTTGACCTGTTTGATGCTAATGCTGGTGCCTTCACGGGCACCGTCGTGCGAGACAATTTCGATGCGTTGCCATGCCTTGACTTGTGATGCAGGACGATTTCAGTAGGAAAGGCTTTGATGTTGCAGGGCATCGTCAGCACAGCCGGATCGAACGTATATTTACTCACATCACTACCGAGTTCTCTCCGAAAAAGTGTTTTGATGTCCGCGTTGCCTCTCCTGGACTTGCTGCGCTCCCCCGCTTCGACCTGGGCGACTGTGCCCCCGTCTGCGTCCCTTGGCGGCAACGTCACGTTTCGGTCCGATCCCCGACCATCCCAAGTTGGGCGCTTCGGCGCCCTCCTTGGGGCATCGTGCCCGATGAGCTTCGTTTTGCGCAGACACGGGCCGGCGAGGTCGAGATGAAGCGCCTCTTCCACAAGGCCAGCTCCGATGTCGAGCTCAGGGCCTTGCACCATGGAGCTATCGTGGTGTCTGATGACGTCTGATGTTGCGTCGTTCTCTCTGCGCAAGAGGTGGTACTCCGCAGCCCCTCTCTGCAGCGAGCGGGTGCTCCGACCTCCAGGACACTCTTGGCATCTGCGGCCCCTCGAGCTGGACCTATTCAGTGCTCTCCCAAGTGGAGCCTTTTTACCCAGCGCCTCAGCCAGGCGACGGCCGAGGAGCGACTGCAGGAGCTGGAGGACGCCGCCGACCTCCCGCGGGGGCGCGAAAACATGCACGCGCGCCCTGACGAGATGGGCGCCTCCGGAAGACGTGGCGCTGCAGCTGAGGATGAACGGGGGGCCAAGCCGGCGGCGCTCCAGGCGAGCCTGGAGGCCGCTGCAGCGGAGGACCAGACCCACATCCGCTGCGGCAGAGACGCGGGCGCCGTGAAGACAGTCGGGTCGGAGACGGTCTGCGCTGCGGGTGCCGCTCTTCCGCTTCCCTCTTCTTCCCTCCTCCTCCTCCTCTTCCTCCGCCCCTGCCCCTCCCTCGGACCTCTGGCTGTCGAAGCGGTGAAGGGCAGGCCATCTAAAGACAATAAACAATACAAATGAAGACAACAACAACATACATACAAACCAAAAGGCTGGACATCCTGAGAGACAAGAGGCTCAATAGCCAAAAAACAAATAATGCGGCGAAGGACCGTGCCATCAAAAGCAGCAGAGCCTCAGGCACCGGATGGCAGGAGGTACCGTGCGCTGCCATCAGGCGCAGGCTCCTTCGTTTGCGAGCGTGCTAGCCGACGGCTGCTTCGCGCTTCGCAGACAACCCATGGAGGTTTAAGCCCACGCGGCGAAGGCGTCTGGCGTTGTGTCTGCCATCTGTGCCATGACCTGATCAGCTATATCATATCCACGGCAACATATCCCTCCTCCCCCTCCGCCTCGCCCTCCACCTCCTGCCGCGCCCGCCCCTCCGAGACTGAACCTCGGCCCCGGTTGTGAGCTGCTGGGCACGGCGGCGCGCCAGTTGATGCGCACGCTGGGCGCGCCGACCCCCGCATTTCTCCAGGGGGAGGGGCACGGGGCGGGGCGTGGCGGTGCAAGGACCTCCCCCAGGAGGGAGGAGGAGGAGGAGGACCAGTGTAAACCCAAGAGTCATCAACGATGTTGGAAGAAACCTTCCCTCCAAGGTCCCTCTTCACAGGCCCCTACAACGGTTCATTTCTATTGGGGGAACTGCCCCGTCGGAAAACAACCGTTTGAAGACCCTGAAGCATGCCAAACAAATGTTCTCGGGATTCCAACGCCACGGATCAACATGACGGTTGCGTATTGACGATTTTGAAGCGTGCCAGAACGCCGTTCTTGGGATTTCAACACAGCAAATCAACGTAACTGTTGCGCCCGCGTAATCCTGACTCCTTGCAAAACGCAATGTCTGGTACGCTGTTGATGGGAATCCGTGGAACTCTTGCAAACTGTGTAAAAGAATGTGCACGGCGCTAAGGCGAGAGCCACATTGAAAACGAACCGCCGTCGATCCGCGAAACTCTTGTAAGTTTTTGAAACTAATATGCGCGGCGCTAAGGCGAGAGTCACATGTTGAAAACCACCCGCCCCCAATACGCGAATATCTTGCAATTTTGGTTAAACGAAGGTGCGCGGCGCTCAGGCGAGAGCCACATTTTGAAAACGAACCGCCCTCAATCCGCGAGTATCTTGCAATTCTGGTTCAACGAAAGTGCGCGGCGTTAAGGCGAGAGTCACATTTTGAAAATCACCCGCCCTTAATCCGTGAAACTCTTGCAGGCCTTGTAAAACGAATGTGCGCCGCGCTAAGGCGAGAACCACATGGTGAAAACCACCCGCCCTCAATCCCTGGAACCCTTGCAAATGCTTAAAGCACATGTGCGCCGCGCTAAGGCGAGAGCAACAATTTGGAAAACCACCCGCCCTAAATCCGCGAATCTCTTGCGAACGAATGTGCGTGGCGCTAAGGCGAGAGCCACATGTTGAAAATCACCCGCCTCAATCCGTGAAACTCTTGCAAACCTTGTAAAACGAATGTGCGCCGCGCCAAGGCCAGAGCCACATGGTGAAAACCACCATCAATCCTTGGAGCTCCTGCAAATGCTTAAAGCACATGTGCGCCGCGCTAAGGCGAGAGCCACATTTTGAAAACCACCCGCCCTCAATCCGTGAATCTCTTGCGAATGTTTAAAACGGATGTGCGCCGCGTTAAGGCGAGAGCCACATTTTGAAAACGGCCCGCCCTCCATCCGTGAAGTTGCTGCCAATGTTTAAGCTTCAGAGTCATAAATGGTGAGGAATTATCTGGCGAAACGCCCGGCCCGCCCTAAAAACTTGCCCCGGGATGCGACAGGGATGAGTTATTTATAAGAAGAAAGGGCGGCGGAGGAGGAGGAGGAAGTGGGGTGCGACAGGGAGAGGTTATTTATTAAACAAAGGAAGGCGGAGGAGGAGGAGGAAGACGAAAAAGAGGACCAGGACCAGGACCAGGGAGGAGGAGGAGGAGGAGGAGGAGGAGGAGGAGGGAGGGGAGGAGAGGAGGAGAGAGGAGGAGGGAGGAGGGAGGAGAGGAGGAGGGAGTCGGGGAGGAGGAGGATAGGAGGAGGCGGAGTTGAGGATGATGAGACCAGGAGAGGAGGCGAGGAGAAGATTGAGGAGTAGCAACGCACCAGGATGGGGAGTGGAAACGGGGAGAGGAGGAAGAGGGAGGAGGAGAGCAGGAGGAGGAGGCGACGAGGAGGAGGCTGATGGGGAGGAGGACGAGGGGGAGAGGAGGAGGGCGGAGGAGGAGGAGGAGGAGGAGGAGCAGGAGGAGGAGGAGGCGGAGGCGGAGGAGGAGGAGGAAGAGGAGGAGGAGGAAGAGGAGGAGGAGCAGGACGAAGACGAGCAGGAAGAAGAGGAGGAGGAGTAGAAAAATATTATCAGGAAGAGCAGCAGCAGGAGGAGGAGGAGGAGGACAAGGAGGACTAGGAGGCCGACGAGGGAGGAGGGACGAAATAGGGGGAGGGGGAGGGAGGAGAGGTGACGATGATGATGATGATGATGATGATGATGATGATGATGATGATGATGATGATGATGATGATGATGATGATGACGGTGATGATCAAGATCATGATGCTGATGCTGATGCTGATGATGCTGATGATGGTAGTGGTGATGGTGATGGTGATGGTGATGGTGATGGTGATGGTGATGGTGATGGTGATGGTGATGGTGATGATGCTGCTGCTGATGGTGATGATGCTGATGCTGCTGATGCTGATGCTGATGCTGCTGTTGATGATGATGCTGATGATGGTGGTGTTGCTGATGATGACGCTGCTGATGATGCTGATGATGATGATGATGTCGACGATGACGATGGTGATGGCGAAAACGATGATCATGATGCTGATGATGGTGATGCTGATGCTGATGATGATGAGTAGTATGCTGATGCTGATGCTGATGTTGGTGATGATGCTGATTATGATGCTGCGGACGATGATGATGGTGATGCTGATGTTGATGCCGACGATGATGCTGCTGATGAATGACGCCACTGCTGATGATGATGACGATGATGCGGATGATGATGATGCTGATGATGCTGATGCTGATGCTGATGATGACGATGATGACGATACTGATAACGACGGTGGTGGTGATGACGGTGGCGATGCCGATGACGATGTTGATGCTGTTATGATGATGATGATGATGATGATGATGATGATGATGATGATGATGATGATGGTGATGGTGATGCTGATGATGGTGTTGATGCTGATGATGTACATGATGGTGCTGCTGATGATGATGTCGACGATGACGATGGCGATGCCGATGACGATGACGATGACGATGACGACGATGGTGTTGAGGATGATGATGTTGGTGGTGGTAGCGATGCCGATGCAGATGCTGGTGGTGTTGATGCTGGTGGTGATGCTGCTGATGATGCTGACGATGATGCTGGTGACGACGGTGATGCTGATGATGATGACGATGATGATGATGATGATGATGATGATGATGATGATGGGGTTGATGTTGATGTTGACGCTGATGCTGACGATGATGATGATGATGATGATGATGATGATGATGATGGTGATGGTGATGGTGATGGTGATGGTGATGATGATGGTGATGATGATGATGCTGGTGGTGGTGGTGATGTGATGAGCGTGATGATGCTGGTGCTGATGTTGATGGTGCTGATGCTGCTGCTGATGATGCCGCTGATGCTGATGCTGAGGCTGGTGCTGATGCTGATGACGCCGACGACGACGCTGATGATGATGCTGATGGTGGTGCTGCTGATCAATTTGTTGATGATGATGATGCTGATGGCGGTGATGGTGGCGTGGTTGTGATGCTGATGCGAATGATGGTGCTGAGGTTGATGGTGACGATGATGGTGATAAGCATGATGATGATGCCGCTGGTTATGACGACGATGATGATGTTGATGGTGATGATGGTGATTATGATGATGATGATGATGATGATGATGCTGATGATGATGATGATGATGATGATGATGATGATGATGATGATGATGATGATGATGATGATGATGATGATGATGATGATGATGATGATGATGATGGTGATGCTGATGATGTTGATGAACATGATGATTGTGATGCTGATGGTGGTACTGGTGATGGTGATGGTGGTGATGGTGGTTATGTTGCTGTTGGTGGTGCTGCTGCTGCTGCTGCTGACGAGGAGGAGGAGGAGGAGGAGACAGGGGATGAGGAGGACGAGGACGAGGAGGGAGGAGAGAGGAGGAAGGGGGGGACGTGGGAGGAATGAGAGGGGAGGAGGCGGATGAGGCGGAGGAGGAGGAGGATAAGGAGGAGGAGGAGGAGGAGGAGGAGCAGCAGGAGCAGGAGCAGGAGCAGGAGCAGGACGAGGAGGAGCAGAAGTGAGTCGCGTCTTACCTCCTGCTGCCGCGTTGGGTTGAATGATATCTTCGACTGCGTCAACCAATGTTTGTCTGCGTATGTGCGTGTGTGAGTGTGTGTGTGTTCAGGAACAGCACTGGTCGCTCGAACTCGACGTCAGCGGTTTCAGTTCGTTGCTGAGCGTTCGTTGTCGGCATTCTGCTTGGAATGGCAGATCGCCTTGTGAAGGGCAAGCGCAAATCCCTCAGGTCGAGCACGCCACCTGCGCCCAGGGCGCTCGATGGCAAGGGGGGGTCGCAGGGGAGCCGTATGATGGCCGCACAGGCGCGGAACGCGACCACCTCCCGAGAGGTCGACAGGGGAAGGAAGAGGATCGGGAGAAGGAGGAGGAGGAGGAGGAGGAGGAGGAGGAGGAGGAGGGTGGGAGGAGGGGGAGGAGGAGGAGGAGGAGGAGAGGAGGAGCAGGAGGGAGAGGGAGGAAGGGGGAGGGAGGAGGAGGAGGAAGGAGGGCGAGCGAGGAGGAGGGCGAGAGAGGAGGAGGAGAGCGGAGAGGAGTAGGAGGAGCAGGAGAGGAGGAGAGGGAGGCTGGATGATGAGGAGGACGGCGGACGGAGGAGGAGGAGGAGGAGGAGGAGGAAGAGGAGGAGGAGGAGGAGGAGGAGGAGGAGGAAGAGGAGGAGGAGGAGGAGGAGGAGGAGGTCGGAGGTGAGGATGGAGAATGATGGAGGGTGGAGAGAAGGGGCGAGGGTGGGGAGGGTGGATAATGAGGGAGGATAGGGAGCATGGAGGATGGGACGGTGCAGGGGGGAAGGGCGGATGGGAAGGGAGAGAGGGAAGAGGGCCAGCTAGGTGCGCTCGCGCCGTTGTCTGACATCCTCATCCTCCCCTCCATCCCATCCCATTGCGCTTATGTTCTCTCGATCCGCCGACGCTGTGCCTGGCCGGACCAGGAACTCCCAAAAAGTCCGTGTCGTGTCTTGCGCAATTGGAGGAGGAGGGAGGGAGGGAGGGACATGATGAAAAGGAAGAGGAGGAGGAAGAAAACGAATGATAATAGTAATACTATTTTTATAATAATACTACTAATAATGCTATTATTAATATTATTTTTAATACGAATACGAATGATAATAAGAAGACTAATACGAATAATAATACGTGTAAGAATAATAATACGAATATGAAGAATAATGATATTACTAATAATGCGAATCACAATGATACTACTGATACTACTACTACTAATACTGATAGTAGTGATTGTACTAATAATAACTATCATTAATAATAATAATAATAAGAAGAAGAAGAATAATATTGGCAGTAATGTTAATACTAGTAGTAGTAGTAGTAGTAGTAGTAGTAGTAGTAGTAGTAGTAGTAGTAGTAGTAGTAGTAGTAGTAGTAGTAGTAGTAGTAGTAGTAGTAGTAGTAGTAGTAGTAGTAGTAGTAGTAGTATTAGTAATACGACTTTTAATAGCAGTAGTAATCGATACCATCATACGTATGATAAGAATACGACTAACCATCATAATAATAAGCATTTCAATGATATGAAGAAGACGAGAAGGAGTAGGAGGAGGAGGAGGACGAGGAGGAAGAGAGGAGGAGGGGGGAGGATGAGGAGGAGGAAAAGGAGGATGAGGAAGGGAGGGCGCGGACGAACAGCAGCAGGATTTGGAGTGGAGGGGGCGGGAGCAGCAGAAGGACCTGGGGACGGCGGAGGAGGGGAAAGGGGGAGGACAACGATGAGGAAGGACTCGGATCCAGAGAAGAGGCCCGCGCTGGTGCGAGAGCGCCGTTCTGAACGACGGGAGCAAAACCTAGGTCCTAGATTGGGGTCCACGCTGCAGCGGGAACGCACGGTCGCATGAGAACGGATACGAGAAGACCAATTCGGACCAAGCCGGTGCAAAACAAGAGCAGTGCGCGGAGGGGGGCGCGCCATCCTCGCTCCGTCTGCCAGGGAGGGAGGAGGGCAGTGCGTGCTTATGTTGGGTAATTGTGGAGGGGCAGGCGGGCGGACGATGGGAGGAGAGCGAGACTGGATCGGCAGGGGAGGGACGGGGGCGGGGGAAGGGAAGAGGCGGACATGGAGCCGGCGTGGGAGGGGAGGCCAGTGGCTTGGCGCGGGGGCCGGGAGGGCACGACAGGCGTCCGCAACGAGCTCTCGCGCACGGATCGGGACGACTTCGTGAGCGTCTTCAAGGATAATTGGGAAAGGGAAAGGGAGAGGAGGAGGAAGAGGAGGAGGAGGAGGACGACGACGAGGACGACGAGGGAGCAGCAGGAGGAGGAGGAGGAGGA
>CAUYUJ010010732.1:0-2500 GCA_963575745.1 Prorocentrum cordatum
GTTCTTTGATTTTGAAAGTGAACCCCGCCAAGTTGCTGGCGCTCGAGCACAGGTGTTTAGTGGTGGATTTCAGCGACGGCAGTTTCGCCGCCGTTTGCCAGATCTGCCACGCTTACACGACTGGCGGTAGTGCGCGGTTTCTCGCCAAGCCCTGCGTGGGCAAGCCGCCAGCCCGAAGCGTTGTTTTCAAGAGGCTCGGCAAAGGACTCCACCCTGATTATAAAAGGGTCGGGGCCACTGCCGATCTTGAGGATGTGGCCCTCCTCTGAGGGGGCTCTTTGGCCGTGGATGTCAACAAAAATGCCCCCCCCCCTCCCGCCCCCCCCCCCCCCCGGGTTCGCCGCACAGGGGCACATGGGAGAGGGAGAGAGAGAGAGAGAGAGAGAGAGAGAGAGAGAGAGAGAGAGAAAAAAAGAGAGAGAGAGAGAGAGAACAAAAACAAGAGAGAGAGAGAGAGAACAACCAAAAACATGAGGTTGTTCCCAACCATCCTGTGGTGTTGGGTCCTCGTTTTGAAGAGACAGCGCCCCGCGTCTCACTCCTCTTTCCTCCCCCTCCTCTGTCCCCTCCTCCCCCTCCTCTCTCCTTCCTGCGTTTCCCCCATCCAGTAAAACGCTTCGTGGCTTCATAGGGAGCTCCACCGCATGTGCCCAAGTGCTACCGCCCGCATGCGTCACCCCCACCCAGTACAGCGCTTCGTGGCCCCATAGGGAGCTCCACCGAAGAAGGCCCCAGTGGCACCGCCCGCATGCACCACCCCCCACCCAGTACAGCGCTTCGTGGCCCCATGGGGAGCTCCACCTGAGGCCCCTGTGGCACCGCCCGCATGGGTCACCTCTCACCCAGTACAGCAGTACAGCGTGTCGTGGCCCCATGGGGAGCTCCATCGAAGGCCCCCAGTGATACCACCCGCATGCGTCACCCCCCACCCAGTACAGCGCTTCGTGGCCCCATAAGGAGCTCCACCGAAGGCCCCACCCCCATCCAGTACAGAACTTCGTGGCTCCATAGGGAGCTCCACCGAAGGCGCCAGTGCATGCACTCACGTGCGGTTCTCCCACCCAGTACAGCTCGTCGTGGCCCCATCGGGAGCTCCACCAGAGGCCCCAGTGGCGGTGTTTGCATGCATTCTCCACACCCAGCACGGCGCTTCGTTGTTTCACGGGGAGCTGCACCGAAGGCCCCGATGGTTGTACTCGCATGCGTTTCCCCCACCCATTACACTGCTTCGTTGCCCCATAGGGAGCTCCACCGAAGGCTCCACTGGCGGCCCCGCCCCACTGCGGCGCACCCCTCACACTTTGCGGCCCCGTAGTGCACTCCGCCTATAGCACCAGTGGCAGCGCCCACATGGCAGCCCCGCCCCACATCGGCACACCCGTCGCATGCTTCATGGCCCCATGAGGAGATCCCCCGAAGGCGATACCCGCAACGACGGTACTCATAATTGCACATGGTTGGGTCCTTCGCCAGGATCATTTGGCGCGTAGCGGTCGTTACGCGGACCCCCCCTTTTCCAGGTAACGGTAACGATCGCACGTAGGGGCGGGGGGGGGACTTGGACCCACCTTCACACGTTGGTGCCCGCGCGAATAATATGGTGATCGTAGCGCACCCCTGCCCTGGCGTGCCCCACCTTGCCCAAGCGTAACCGTTACCCGCCTCCCCAACCCCCCCCCCGGGTAACGACCGCTACCCGAAGTGATAACAAACAAATCTCCAGGAGGAGGAGGGAGAAAAGGGAGGAGGAAGAGGATCAGGAGCTGCATCAGGAGGAGGAAGGATTGCGAGTAAGACGAGTCGGTGGGAGGAGGGGATTGAGGAGGAGGAGGGGAAGGTGGAGGAGAGGGAGGAGAGTCTGGAAGACGAGGAGGGCTCGGAGAAAAAGGTGGAACAGAAGCAGCCTTGAGCAGAAGCAATGGCATGAAGATGAGGAGGAGGAGGAGGAGGAGGAAGAGCGAGGACGAGAAGAAGAAGAAGAAGAAGAAGAAGAAGAAGTGCGGCAACAGCCAGGCAGTTTAGCGAGGTGTGCAGCGAGATGCCCGCTCTACAACAGAACCACCCCCATCCGCCCCACACGAGCCTCACACTTCTGGTCATGCACTTCGAAGGGGGTTCAAGCGAGAGCCCCACTCCGAAAAAGAGCTGCCGTGTCTCAAAGTGCAGGGAAGCCCGGAAGCGAGAGCCCCATTCCGAAGAGTAACCGTCCCTCCCCCTTGTGAGTGCAGCAAACGTGCAAGACAACTGCGCGCTAAGGCTAGAGCCCCACTCGGAAAAGGAGCCGCCCATGAAGTCGAATGTAGGCGGCGTGAAGGCGAGAGCTCCACTCTGAAAACCACCTTGCCTTCATAGGTCAAATTGCTGCAGTCTCTTAAGACGAGTGCGCGCGGCGCGAAGGCGATTACCCCGTTTTGGAAATGGCCCCCCTCCATCCCTGAAGCGGACCGTACTGCTCAAGACGTACGCTTTTGGGTGGGGGTTCCATTCAGAAATTGCGCCG
>CAUYUJ010010732.1:5000-26742 GCA_963575745.1 Prorocentrum cordatum
TGTGTGTGTGTGCGCGTGTGTGTGTGTGTGTGTGTTTGTGTGTGTATGTGTGTGTTTGTGGGTTTTTGCGTGCGTGTGCGAGTGTGTGCGTGTGCTGTGTGTGTGTGTCCGTGTGTGTGTGTGTGCGCGCGTGAATGTATGTGTGGGCGTGAATGTACGTGTGTGCGTGAGCGTGTGTGTGTGTGTGCGTGTGTGTTTGTTTGTGCGTGCGTGTGCGAGTGTGTGCGGGTGTGTGAATGCCTGCGCGCGCGTGTGTGTGTGTGTGTGTGTGTGTGTGTGTGTGCGTGTGTGTGTGTGTGTGTGTGTGTCCTCGCGCCTGGACCGGCGAGGAGGGGGGGGGGGGAAGGAAGGGGGGAGGAGGGTGGAGGGGGGTGGGAGGAGGCGAGGGGAGAGAGGAGGAGAGAGGAGGAGGAGGTGGAGGGAGGGAGAGAGGGGAGGAGGAGGAGGAGGAGGGAGGAGGAGGAGAGGAGGAGTAGGAGTTTTGGGAGGAGGGGAGGACGGGAGGAGGAGGGGAGGACGAAGGGGGAACGCAGCAGGGGATGCGAGAGGAGGAGGAGGCGGACAAGGAGGCGGAAGAGGAGGAGCGACAGCAACAGCAGTTGGAGGAGAATGAGGGGCGGGGGTGAGGAGGGGAAGGACGAGGAGGAGAACGAGGCAAAGAGGTGCGAGAGGGAGTTGGAGGGTGGAGGCGGATAGGGGGGGAGAAGAGGCACCGACTCAGGCCCTGAGGGACATACACCACGACATGATCTCCGCTGGGGCCGAAGGCTCCACTTCTCTCATATACCGCTCCTCCTCCATTGTCGTTGTTCGCATCTACCTCTTCCTCCTCCTCTGCCTCCTCATCCTCTGCCTCCTCATCTGCCTCGACTCTTCCGCTATCTCGTTACCATGCTCGTTCTCATCCTGCACTTCCACCACCTCATTACTCAGTCATCTTGTCCTCTTCCTCCTCCGCCTCCTCCTCCTCCTCCTTCTCGTCATCGTCGTCGTCATGTTCATGATGGTGATGATGATCATCATCAGCATCAGCAGCATCATCATCAGCATCATCATCATCATGATCATGATCATGATCATCATCAGCAGCATCATCATCATCATCAAGATCATCAGCATCATCATCAGCAGCACCAGCATCACCAGCATCAGCATCATCAACATCAGCAGCATCACCACCAGCATCATCAACATCATCATCACCAGCAGCGTTGGCATCATCATCATCAGCAACAGCATCACCATGATCAGCATCATCATCGTCATCGTCATCACCATCATCATCAGAATCATCATCATCATCATCATCATCATCATCATCAGCATCACCATCATCATCATCATCATCATCATCATCATCATCATCATCATCATCATCATCATAAGCATCATAAGCAGCATCATCATCATCAGCATCAGCATCATCAGCAGCAGCAGCAACATCAGCATCATCATCAGCATACGTAATCCTCATCAGCAGCAGCATCAGCATTAACCTCTGTTTCCTCGACCTGCACCTCATTGCTCCTCTGACTACGCCTCCTCCGCATTCCTCAGCCCGCATGTTCCCTCTCCCCTCACCAATCCCCCTCCTCCTCCTCCTCCTCCTCCTCCTCCTCCTCCTCCTCCTCCTCCTCCTCCTCCTCCTCCTCCTCCTACTCCCCCTCCTCCTCCTCCTCCTCCTCCTCTCCTCATCCTATCCTCCTCCTCTCTCCACTTACCTCTTCCTCCTCCTCCTCCTCCTCATGCTCCTTTTCCTCCTCCCCCTCCTCTTCCTCCTCCTCCTCCCTCCTCCTCCCTTCCACACCCTGGTTATAAGATGCACTTCTTTCCCTGGTGTCGCTGCTCTGCTCCCCCGGTTCCCCGCACATCCACGCTCCCACCCCCTCCTCACCGGCAGCTGGTGTGTATGCACGACACTATGTTCAGTGTGCATTGCGTGTGGAGGTGGCGTCCCTGCGGGATGCCCTTTTGAAGGCTGGAGGAGGTGGCGTCCCGCCCCTGCGGGGTCGAGCCCAGGGAGGTTCGCAGCACCGTGGGCGGCGCCCCCGCGCCTCTTGGCCACCTGCCCCTGGAGCGGGCTGATCGCCTGCAGGGGGTGGCCGCCCGTCGCGGGCTGCAGCCTCCCCTCCTTTTCCTCCTCCTCCTCCTCTCCCCCTCTTCCCTTCCCCTTCCTCCTCTCCTCCCTCCCCTTCCTCTCCTCCTCTCCCCGCTTCTCTTCCTCCTCTCCCCTCTGCTTCTCTTCCTCCTCCTCTCCCCCTCTTCCCTTCCCCATCCCTCCTCCGCCCCTCCCCCCTCTTTTAACATGATTTCTGCCATGTGCTCTGCCTGAATGCGCTGTGAGTGCACTCGATTCGCCTCGCCCTCTGATGGCTGTGGGATTCGTGGTCGCCCGTGGTCCCAGTCTGGAGCTCTCAGGCGTTCGTTGTACACCGCCGTTTCAATGGCGTCCACCATTACTTAGTGTGCCTCTTCTCTCTCGGCTGAGTTAGTGTTTTTCGTTTGGTCCAGCTGCGTCCCGTCCCCACACACGGCACGTTGCTTGACACGGGCGGCTCTTCACACCGAGGCCGATGCACGCGTCAGGGCGTGCGCTCGTGGAACCATCGAAGCACACATCCTGATCTGAATGTTCCGCGTTTCATTCTGACGTTGGGCTAGTTGTCGGATGGTTGCGGTCTCTTGCTTCTCGCTCCTCCCTAAAAATAACATCTAGAATATGCATACACGTGAGTCGTTCTCCATACATATTTGTGTGGACATCTACATGCGTATATATCTAAATATCGGAAGCGAGGGGGGAGATCGCAGTGAAACGGAGAGCCCCACACCGGGACATCGTTTTCGGTTTCGCGTTCGCGCCGCGCGTGCGAGGCGAGGCGAAGCTGCGTGGGCGGACGCAGGGAAGCGGCCCTCCGCTGCTGGGGCGCCGCTGGGACAGAGGTCCGTCCCCCCCCCCCCGTCCGAGCGGCACGCGGGCGCCAGGAGTGTCCCGCCGTGGTGTCTCGTGGCGTCCCGTGAGGTCGGCAGTGAGATCGATCGTGAGATCGCCAGCGAGACCGATGGTGAGATCGATCGTGGGATCGATAGTGAGATCGATGGTAAGATCGATCGTGAGATCGACAGCGAGGTCGATTGTGAGGTCGATAGTGGGACCGATGGCGAGATCGATAGTGAGTGGGACAGTGAGATCGGTTGTAATATTGATAGTGAAACCAGCTGCGAGATCGATATTAAGTGGGATAGTGAGATCGATAGTGAGATCAACGGTGCGATCGACTCTGCGACCGGTTGCAAGATCGATAGTGAGACAGATGACGAGATCGATTGGGTGAGACGTTAGTTATTATCCCCCCGAACCTCCGCATCACCCGAAGGGTTGTCGTATAGTACATTGGTGTGTATATATATGTATATATGCATATATGGGAGGCTTGGGGGTGAGACCGAAGTGAAACGTGAGGTGACCCAAAGTGGGAAGTCGCTTCGCTGCGTGCGTGGCGTGCGTGCGGGCGCGGCGCGGCGAGGCTGCGCAAGCTCCTCCCGGGGCCCTGGGCCTGGCCGTGGGGGGTGGAGGCTGTCCCGTTGGCAGTGCCGCTGGTAGCCGGCGACGGCTGTTCCAATGGTTGCCCCGAGAGTTGCCCCGACGGGAGTCCCGATGGTCCAGTGGTTGCCCCGACGGTTGCCCCGATGGCTGCCCCAGTGGTCGCCCCGATGATCTTTCCGATGGTCGTCCCGATGCTTGTCCCGGAGACGGTTGTTCGGACGGTTGTCCCAGCGGTTGTCCCGATCGGTCTGCCAGGCCATATTAGAAAACAGCATGTGCTCTGCAAGGCCACAGTGCAGAACGATGAGCTCTACGAGGCGGTAATGCAAAAATGTGCCCTGCGAGGCTACAAGACATGCGCCCTGTGGGGCAAACCAAATTCAAGACAATGCGTTCTGCAGTGCAAGAATTACTGCAAGTGTGCCCCTTTGGGCAACAACCAATTCGCAAATTCGCCTTGCTGGGAAAAAGTATTCAAATGATAGAAAGAACAAGCTCTTTGAACAAGCACATGAAGACCATCGTAAACGCAGCAAAAGCAGATTGCGCACAATTGAGCATCCATTTACGTAGAAAGAGAGTGTGTGTGAAGCAAATGAAAACCTAGACAGGTAGATAGACATATGCACATTAGGCAGACATGTGGATGCACAAATTCATGCTGATGTTCTGGTGTGCGTCCACTCGTGAGTTGAGTCGCGTGTCCAAAATATGAAGTCCATCCCGAACCCTCCTTCTCACCCGAATGGCTGTCTTAGCGGTGTGTAGATTCACATATTCTTGTCAACCTACATCTCGCATGGAAACAAGAATCCCGGATTGCCCCACGAATCCCGGATTGCCCCACACACACACACATGCATATTCATATACATATATATATATATACATATGGACGCACGCACAGAAAATCCCACAACATGTTTCCGACGCACCACCCCGCCCCGGATCACCTTTCGGACGGCTTTCCGGCCTCCCTGGCTAGCCGCCCGCTTTCCTTTTGAACGGCCCTAGAAGGCTTGCAACGACTCCCGAGATGGACAAGGGTGCCCAAGGACGACTCCCAAATGGCCCCAGGATGGCCACAACACCACCTAACAGGCTCCCAAGAGGACCCCAGGAGACCCCCCAGAGGACCGCGAGAGGCAAATTCATGGACTTCCCAACACGTTTGAACGATTCGGCCGTTCTCGCCTTTTCGGGCTTTTGACAGCTCAAGACCCCCCCCCCAAGGGCTTTCGAGATCGCCCCAAAGCGGCCCAAGGGGCTTCAGAGAGCGCCTGAACACGACTCAAGAGGGCCCTAAAAGACGGCTCAAGAGGGCCCCAGAAAGGCGTCCGAGAGGGCCTCAAGACGACCCCAGAGGACCCCAAGACGGCCCAAGAGGGCCCCAAGGCGGCCCAAGAGGGCCCCACGACGGCCAGAAGGGGGCCCCAAGATGGCCCAAGAGGCCCGCAAGGCCAAGCCCCCCAGGGCCCCGAGACGGCCCAGTGACGGACACGCCTTCGATGTGAGCAAGAACGCTCAACGCCGAGGGTCCCACGAGCGGGCGGCGCCATGAGCTCTCTCGTGCAAGTGCCTGAAGCAATGGTCTGTTGATTGCGCAATAGTTTGGAATAGTTTGTTGATTATGCGACACGTTGTTGATCATCGTGGATCCTGGCTCGTGCGATATTCTGTTGATTCTGGGACTTTCCTTCGCCTCGCTATACCTTTCCAGCAGCTGCGCCTCGCCGAGGGCGTTTCTGGGGTGCCTGGATCGCCCCGAACAGACGCCTGAGGATTGAGTTATGGCCCGACGACCACTCCGAGCAGGGATGGTGTTCTCGACCTGCTGCTGCCCTTCCGACATCTCACCAGCAGCTGCGTCTCGCCGGGGGGCAACATGTCTTTCCGCGTTTTGTGGGGAAGTTACCCGGCATGACGTTCACCACACTCACGGTGTTTAATTGGAACCCTTCACCATCTTGACCAAGACCCCACTCACGGTTGCGACCGTCGCCCCAAAATGACATGATCAACATTGTAACAAATATTTCCCGTATTATTGTCAGCCCCGTGGCGGTCATAATTTGAAACGTTGCCGCGGCCAGGCCCTTCACTTCCACCTTGCTCATAACTGCATCCTGTCTCGAGGCCGTGTCGTTCACCCCCTTGTGCTCATGATCTTTCCCTGCTCCAGTCGCCCTGGCATGCTCTTTCAGAGGTGAGGAGATAAGGTCGCCCAGGTACGTTGGCACCGAAATCCTTCCCAATGTTGCCGTGTTCGGACCCGACGCCGTTTACCCAGCCCGACTCCGGGGGGCCCAAGTTCTCCTTCCTGCTCCCCCCCCCCCGCCTTGCTTCAAGCAGCGTCCCACCCCTCTATCTTCCCACAGGCGCCCGAAAGTACACGGACACAGAACCAAGAGTTGATGCGAAGCAACGCGAGCCATCAAATCTTGTGCATTTGATATATATATATATATATACATACACATGCGCATGTACATACATATGTGTGTATATCTGTAGACATACACATTTACGCACATATATCCACACACCTACACTGTTAGATACATAGACATATGCGTTCCGGAGCGAGGGGGGCACGCGCATTGGCTGCTCCGTGGATGCTTTTCTTCCTCTTCTTCCTCTTCGTCTTCCTCTTCCTCTTCTTCCTCTTCCTCTTCTTCCTCTTCTTCCTCTTCTTCCTCTTCCTCTTCTTCCTTCTTCCTCTCCTTCCTTCCGGCCCGGGGGGGGGGGCCCGGCAGGGCCCCGCCGTGGGGCCCGCGCGAACGTGCGGGAGCCCGGAGGGGCGCCCCAGGGGCCCCCCTCGCGGGGGGCGTCGGCGGCGTCGTGGGGGGGCCCGTCGCCGCGGGGGGCCCACGGTGGCGCCGGCCTTGGCTGGCGCAGGTGCCGCATCCTCCTCCTCCTCCCCCTCCTCCTCCTCCTCCTCCTCCTCCTCCTCCTCCTCCTCCTCCTCCTCCTCCTCCTCCTGCTGCGGGCTTCTTCAGTGAATTGGCGCCTGCTGCGGGCTGCTTCAGTGAATACGTCGCTGACTCCCGACGTCGTGAGAAGAGGGAGGGGGTCTGGACCCTCCAGGAGACAGGCCATTTCAGACCTCCCCCGTGGGAGAACCCTCCAAGACATCGTCCCCAGACCCCCCCAGGCCCTCCAAGATAGCCTGGAAGAGACCCCCCCCGAAATGAGACCCCCTCCCTTTTATTACGAAATCTGGAGTAACTTGTTTCACCCGTCCGGGGGGCTCCGCGGCGTCGTGGGAGCCCATTGGTGGCGCCGGTCTTGGCTGCGCAGGAATGCATGCTCAAGATCAGAGGGGTCGGCGCCTGCGGCGGGCTTCTTCTTTGAATGCTTCGTTTCATCTTTTTCTAGTCGGGCCCCAGACTGGGGTTGGGCCCCCTCTTGTAGGCCTCTTTGGGGGCCTCTTGGGCCGTCTTAGGCGCCTCTTGGGCCGTCTTTGGGCCCTCTTGTGCCGTTTTGGGGCCCTCCTGGAGGCATCGTGGGCCGTCTTGGGGCGATCTTGGGCGCCTCGAGGGCCGTCCGGGAGCGCCCGGAAGGTGAAATGGAGGAAAACGCCGACGATTGACGATGATATCCTCTTGGGGCCCTCTTGGGAGGCCTGTTGGAGGCCTCTGGCGGCGTCTTGGAGGCCTCTTGGGCCGTCTGGGGGCCATCTTGAGCATCTTGAAGCCATCGCTCGGCGGCTCGGGCCCCTCTTGGACCCTCTTCGGGGCCTCTTCGGGGCCCTCTTGGCCCGTGCGTGGGCCCTCGGGGGCCCGAAAGAGTCCCGCGGGAAGCCGCCGGGAGCCCGAGGGGAACCGCGGCAAGCCTCGGGAGATGCGTGCACTCGGGGTCGGGGCCCTTGAGAGCCCTCGGGGTCGAGGATCGACGCTCGGGGGATGAGGCCACGGACCATGCGGGCACACGCCCACCTCCGTGCCCGGCGGCACGGTGGCAGATAGGTGTTTACACATATGTTTTTTTTTTTTTTTTTCTCTCTCTCTTTCTCTCTCTTTCTCTCTCTCTCTCTCTCTCTCTCTCTCTCTTCTTGTTTTTTTTTGTTTCTTTTTTTTTTTCTCTCTCTCTCTCTCTCTCCGTCCGTCCGTCCGTCCGTCCGTCCGTCCGTCCGTGTATGTCAGCACGCATCGATGTACAGCCGCGTGCGGTCGAAGGCTGACAGGCCTTCTCGATACGAGAGTTCTAGCTGTTCCTTGCTGCTGGCGTCGATCGCTGGCTCGTATCAGTTCATCCGTTCACTCGACCCCTCGGTCGCTAGCTCGCTGACGACGTGTCCTCCCTCTCTCCTTGCACACCTCTTGCTTTGGAGTGTCACGTTCGATCAACCTTCAGACCTTGTTGCCCGTGTGTCTGCAGTTTCTCAGTGCAGGAGTCGACCCTCCGCCCGAGCGCTTCTCATCCCCCTCTTCGCACTCCCCCTCCAGCCGCGAGATGCCCTTCCATCTCCCGCGTTCTTGCCGGCCTGATCGTACATCACTGCGCCCTAGTGGATCGAGATCGTTCACATGGCTCGCCTCTGACTTGCCTGATGTTTCACCATCGTTGGATCGATCAGCACTGCATGTTCTGACGCGCGTGCCAAGTCTTCCGTCTCGCGCTCAGCTCTCATGTGCGTCGCTTCCCTCTGCTCCTGTATTCGGGCCCTCTGCCAGCATCGCTTCCCTTACCCCCCCCCCTCCCCTTCACTTCCAACCTCTCTGTCCTCGCCAGCTGCCACGACACGCTCGCCATCTGGGCAGTGCCAAGCCAGAAAAGCGGCGCGCCTGCCAGTGGAGTGGCGCATGTTGGAGGCGTTCGCGCGTGAATTGTCCATCTGCATGAACATCGAGCGGAACATCGTCCTCCTCCGGAACCACATGGCGAAGCTTGACGGCCTCGAGGAGCTAGCCACTCAGGAGACGCGCAGGACGTGCCGCGTCGAGGAGGCGCCAGGGAACCTCAAAACACACCAGCCAGGTGTTGTTGGCTCCGTCGGCGACGTTTTCTGGGGCCCGGGCGTGGTCCTGCAAAGTCAGCAACTGCGTTGGAAGTGGAGGAGGAAAATCGGCAGGAGGTAGAGCCAGAGCTGGAGGAGGAGGAGGAGGAGGAGGAGGACGACGAAGAAGAGGAACGCACCACCTGAGGCGACGCCTGCAATGCAGGCGTGGCTGGTCGGAAGAGCACACAGGAGGCAGGGCAGGTGAATGGAAAGGAAGAGGTGGAAAAGGAAACGAAGAGTAAGAAGAAGAACAGAAGAAGAAGCAGAAGAACGAGGGGGAGGGGGTGAAGAAGGGGGAAGAGGAGGAAGAGGAGGAGCAGGAGCAGAACAAGGAGGCAGATAATAGGGGAAAGGGAGGAGCGGGAGGTGGAGAAAGAGGAGTAGGATGCGGAGGCGGAAGAGGAGGGGGAGGGGAGGGAGAGAAGGATAAGAGGCAGAGGGGGAGGAGGAAGAGGGGGAGCAGAGGGAGTGTCAGGGGAGACAGCAAAAGAGCGATTGGCTTCCCAGACTCAAGGGAGGAAAAACTACCCCTACCCCGATAATTGACGTTTCCTGGACGGCCCTGGGCGTTGTTTTAACAGCCCTGCCCAGTTCGATTCCGTCCTTGGGTGCGTTTATTGAGCGGTTTCGCTTGTCGGAATGCGTATTATAAGGGTGCATTTTCTGCTCTCTATATATATACCCCCCCCTCTTGAGCTCGCATGGATGTCTGCGCCTGCGCTTCAGAAAGCCACTTGCGCCCATCTCTAGGTGGCCAGCCTTCCCAAAATCACACGAAAGTTCATCGTCCCCCTTTTCCCATCCTCCCCCTTCTCCTCCTGCTCCTTCTTGTCCCCCTCTTCCTGCTCTTCCTCCCCCCCCTGCTCGATCACCCTTCTTTGCAGAACATTCCCCACCACCATCCCACCACCACGCGTGCCAATAGGGTGGCCCCGCCGTTTTGCCTGACACGTCTCCGCCGCTCATGGCCCCGAAGCTTGGCATTTCCAGCAGCTGCACGGCTGCACGGGTGGCGTATGGCTTTCAGATATTGGTTATCGCTTTAACGCCGCGTATGCTCTCGCAGTGTACACGGGAACTGCCATTGCAACGATGGAGGGCGGTGTGGTCATGCTCTTCTTCTGTAGCGCCGCACACCGTCGTCTTACAGCATTCCAGCAGCTAGGCTGGATGGTAAGTGGTTCAGAGCACGTGACGACCGCCTCAGCCACGCGCGCATTCGTGGTGCGCGTGTCCAACACGCAAGGAATGGAGGGCGCGTGGTTTTCCCATGTGGCTCTCGCCTCGGCGCCGCTCACATTTGATTGAAATCCCTCCAACAGCTACTAGGGTGGAGCGTGGGAGGTTCTTGAACGTGGTTCTCGCCTGAGAGTCGTGCACATTCGCCGTACCTGCCCGAACAGCTGCTAGGATGCAAGGCGGATCCTTTGCAAGCTGACGTTTTTGCTTCGAACTTCTTGGTCGAACTTGGCCAACTGTGAAAACTTGCTCAGCAGCTACACGGGTAGAGGGTGGTTCCTTGTCAACATGGGGCTCTTCTTTGGGAATTGCTCGACATGTCTGGCCCAACATCTAGTCGTGTGCAGCAGGATCACGGATGCAGGGCGGTTCCTTTGCGGTTTGGGGTCGTGTTCGATTGTTCTTTGAATGTCATGATGATGCAGTAGTAGTGCCCCTTGCAGCTAAATCGATGCAGGGCAACTCCTTTTCACAACATGGCTCTCGCTTCAATGGCAGGATAATGGGGGGGCGCTCGTCTTTCAAAGGGGTGCTGCCCGCAGTGCGTATTTATCAAGAGGAGACTCAGAACAGGGGGCTTAGGACGGGAGGGCGTATTGTTGCAGCATCGGTGCTGCAACCTGAGTCTATCATGGTTATCCTCCTCCTCCTTATCCTCCTTATCTTCCTTATGTGCCATGGGCCCCTGAGTGAAGCCCCTTTGGTGTGCCATGTCATGACCTCTGCCGCGCCTCCTTCATCTCATCCTCCTCGTCCTCCTCCTCCTCCTCCTCCTCATCATCATCATCATCATCATACTCAGTACGCCTGGTTCTCCCCTCGCCCTCATCCTCCGTCAAGGGCAAGGGGGGTGGAGGCCGAGGAGGAGGGGAGGCCTTCATCTAGTTCACCTCCGTGCTGCTCGCGATCTCTCGGCGCCTCCTGCGGGAGACACTCCCGAGCTGCGCCGCTGGTATGACGGTGAGCAACGCGCAGCTCGGACACAGGGGATGCTTGCGGATAGCTATGCGCTCACACGCAACACTGCCACACGAAAGAGGAAGACAGGGAGGCAGGCAGGGAGGGACCGAAGGACGGAGCCACGGACAAATGGCACAACGGAGGGGACGGACGTTGGGTCAGAGGGACAGAAGGACGCGTGGATGCACGGAGAAAGAGGGGAGGGAAGGAACAGGGAAGAGGCGAGGGGCAACGGGAGGGAGGAGAGGGAGTGCATTCTGTTTTGAGCTGTCCTGCTGACCCGGAGAGCCAATCGGGACACGCACCCGAGGCGAAACGCAGCCACCCCGTGCTCGGAGCCGAGGCCCCGAAAACGGCACGATGTCCCCGCAGCGTCCCGTCAGTGCGCATCCCTCTTGAGAACCGGGGGATGCTGCCCTGACCGAGGGCCGCGGTACGCCCAGCGACGGGAGGCCACCCCGAGCCGGGCACCGGAGCCTCCCGCTCGACATGCCCCGGAGCCGATACGATACAGAGTTCGACATGTCCTCACCTCAGCGGTCTGTCCCAAAGAGAGTGCACTGCCAACGGCACTCCCAACGCGCACTGCTCGGCGGACAAGCAGTGGCAGCCCCCTGCGGGCGCAGTCTACCGCGTACCAGAGGACCCTGCGGCGTCGGGAAAAACTCGTGGACACACAATGCCGCGTGGGCCAAAGGAAAGGAGGGCAGCGGACAGGCGCGGTGGAGGGAGGGGGGGATAGGGAGGGGTGGCGAAGACGGATGGGAAGGTTAAGGGTCTCCTCCCTTCTCGAGAACGGGGGATTGTGGAGCCCCTCGGGGTCGAAGGCGCCAAAGCGAGGCTTTCACACTGAGTTCGCGCGTCTATTTCAATGAGATATGCGTGCTCTGTGGCGGCCTCCTCTCTCCTCCTCCTCCTCCTCCTCCTCCTCCTCCTCCTCCTCCTCCAAAAGGAACAATACCATTTTCGTTGTTTGGCCCCCTCCCCCCCCCCCCCAGGAAAAAAAAAAAAAAAAAAAAAAAAAAACTGAGCGGATCCGCCTCTTTTTTTTTTTTTTTCGGGGGGGGGGGGGGGGGGGAAAGAAAATCCTCTCCTCCCTCCTCCTCCTCCTCCTCATCCTTCTCCTCGTCCTCCTCCTCCTCCTCCTCTTCCTCCTCCTCCTCCTCCTCCTCTTCCTCCTCCTCCTCCTTCTCCTACCTCTCCCCCTCCTCCACCGTCGGAGCCCGAGTGGCACGGGGCCCATCGGGCCGCGAGGAGCCGACGGCCAGGGGGGCAGCGCGGAGCATGAGGGGGGAGGGAGGGGGAGAGGTAAGGAGGAAGTGGAGGGAACGAGAAGACTTTTTAAACGACGCATGAACAATCAGATCTCGCATAAGTGTTGGAGTACAATACACCGCGCTGAAGGAAAGTACATAAGTCTAAAGCCACGCTGAAATAATGTAAATAACGCCTATTGAACGCCCCCATAAGAAGGATTGAAATCCTCGACAGAAGGGTTCCTACCGAAGCCCTCCACTGAACGATTCCTACTGAAATCCTGCACATGTGGATTCCTACTGAAACCCTCCACTGAATGATTCCTACTGAAATCCTCGAATGGCAATGGCAATGGCAATGGCAATGGTAATGACAGTGGTAATGGTAATGGTACTCGTAATGGTTACGGTAATGATAGTGGTAACGGGGTAGCGATTGGCAATGGCAATGACAATGGCAACGGTAATGGTAATGGCAATGGCAATGGTAATGGTCATGGCAATGGTAATGGTAAGGGTAACGGTAGAGGTAAAGGTAATGGTAATGAAAATGGCAATGGCAGTGGTAGTGGTAATGGTAATGGTGTTGGGAATGGGAGTGGGAGTGGGAACGGGAACGGGAATGGAAATGATAGTGGTAGTGGTAATGGTAATGGCACTGGTAATGGTAATGTTAATGGAAATTGTAATGGTATTGGGAATGGGAATGGGAATGAGAATGGGAATTCTAATGGTAATGGCAGCGGTACTGGTAGTGGTAATGGTAATGGGAATGGGAATGGAAATGGTACTGGCAATGGTAATGGTAGTGGCGGATGGCAATGGCAATGGCAATGGCAATGGTAATGACATAAACAATGGTAATGGTACCGGTCATGGTAATGGTAACGGTAAAGGTAACGGGGTAGCGATTGGCAATGGCAATGGCAATGACAATGAGAATGGCCATGGCAATGGCAACAGCAATGGTAAGTGCAATGGTAATGGCAATGGTAGTGGGAATGGGAAAAAGACTGGGAATGGGAATGGGAACGGGATTGGAAATGGTAGTGGTAATGGTAACGGAAATGGGATTGAGAAGGGTAATGGTAACTATAAAGGTAGAGGTAACGGTAATGGTAATGGTAATGGAAATGATAATGGAAATGGGACTGGTCATGGGAATGGGAATGGCAATGGAATTGGTACTGGCAATGGTAATGGTAGTGGCTAATGGCACTGGCAATGGCAATGCGAATGGTAATGGTAATGACAGGGGTAATGGTACTGGTACTGGTAATGGTATCGGTAATGATAGTGGTAACAGGGTAGCGATTGGCAATGGCAATGACAATAACAATGGCAACGGTACTGGTAATGGCGATGGCAATGGCAATGGCAATGGTAATGGCTATGGCAATGGTAATGGTAATGTGAATGTGAATGGGAACGGGAATGTGAATGGGACTGGGAATGTGAATGAGAACGGGAATGGGAATGGCAGTGGTAGTGGTAACGGAAATGGGAATGGTAAGGGTAAAGGTAAAGGTAGAGGTAATGGTAATGGTAATGGTACTGGTAATGGCAATGGCAATGGTAATTGTATTGGGAATGGGAATGTGACTCGGAATGGTAATGGTACTGGCAATGGTAGTGGCGAGTGGCAATGACAATGGCAATGGTAATGGTAATGGTAGTGGCGAATGGCAATGGTAGTGGTAGTGGCGAATGGCAATGGCAATGGCAATGGTAATGGTAATGGTAATGGCAATGACAGTGGTAATGGTAATGGTACTGGGAATGGTAAAGGTGACGGTAACGGTAATGGTAATGGTTATGACAATGGTAACGGGGTAGCGACTGGCAATGGCCATGGCAATGGCAACGGCGATGGCAATGGTAATGGCAATGGGAACGGCAACGGCAATGGCAATGGCAATAGCAATGGCCATGGCAATGGTAATGGTAATGGTCATGGTCATGGTCATGGTCATGGTGATGGTAATGGTAATGGGGATGGGGATGGGAATGGGAATGGGAATCGTAGTGGTAATTGTAACGGGAACGGGAATGGAAATGGTAGTGCTAGTGGTAATGATAATGGCAATGGTAATGGTAATGGTACTGGAAATGGTACTGGCAACGGTAATGGTAATGGCAACGGTGATGGGAATGGGGATTGTAATGGTGATGGCAGCGGTAATGGTAATGGTGATGGTAATGGTAATGGCAATGGTGTTGGTAATGCTAATGGTAATGGCAATGGTAATGGTAGTGGCTAATGGTAATGGGAATGGTAATGGTAATGGTAACGGTAACGGTAACGGGTCGGCGACTGGCAATGGCAATACAATGACAATGGCAACGGCACTGGTAATGGCAATGGCAATGGGAATGGCAATGGCAATGACAATAGCAATTGTAATGGCCATGATCATGGTAATGGTAGTGGTAAAGGTAAAGGTAAAGATAAAGGTAAAGGTAATGGTAATGTGAATGGGAATGGGCATGGGGATGGGTATGGGAATGTGAAAGGTAATGATAATGGTGTTGGGAATGGGAATGGGAGTGGGAGAGATTGAGAGAGAGAGAGAGAGAGAGAGAAAGCGAGAGAGGAACTATCAGAAAAATGATGAGGAGCAACGTGAAAGATCGTAAAACATCGCCTGAAACCCACAGGGGCTCCACAATCCCCCGGCCTCCCCTTCTCCGCATCCTCCTTCCTCCTTGACTCCTTGGTCCCCAAAGGGTCAGCGCCGATCTAAGAAATCCGCGCGGAGTCTATGCCGATGTCTGCCCCTCGATTTATTCCTTCATTCCTTCCTCTCCCTCGGAGGGAATACGCTTCTGCGACATGCTGAAGGACGACATCGAGGGCCTGAAGGAGCTGCCCGAGACCTCGGACGACCTCTCCGCGACGCTCGGCGCCTACTCCCTCTTGGCGGGCGCCTCGGAGCGTTCAGGAGGGAGGAGGAGGGAGGAGGAGGGAGGAGGAGGGAGGAGGAGGGAGGAGGAGGGGGAAGTGAGGAAGGGGAGGGAGGGAGAGTGAGAGAGAGAGAGACAGGGAGAGAGAGAGAGAGAGAGAGAGACAGAGAGAGAGGGGCTCAGGATAGGGGAGGCGGGGGGCCGGGGGACACGAGGAGGGAGTGTTGCCTGCCGCTTCCCGGTGGGTGCCATGCCGCTGCTTTCCGTAGAGGGCTCGGCCGTGGGCTGGTTTCCGGCACCTCCGCCCGCCAAGGGGTACGGACTGCTCCTCTCGGGTGGAGGGGGGGGGAGGAGGGGGAGGAGGAGGAGGGGGAGGAGGAGGAGGGGGAGGAGGAGGAGAGGAGGAGGAGGAGGGGAGGATAAAGGAAGAAGAAGGAAAAGAGTAGGAGGAGGAGGAGTAGGAGGAGGAGGCGGAGGAGGAAGGAGGAGGAAGGAGGGGAGGAGGAGGAGGAGGAGGAGGAGGAGGAGGAGGGGAGGAGGAGGAGGAGGAGGAGGGGGAGGAGGAGGAGGAGGAGGAGGGGGAGAGCAGGAGGAGGAGGAGGAGGAGCAGGAGGACGAGGAGGAGGAGGAGGACGAGGAGGAGGAGGAGCAGGAGGAGCAGGAGGAGGATAAGGCCCTCGAGGTCCACGGTCTCAAGCCTCTAGTGGAACTGGGGCGGGCCCCTGGGAATCCTATGGAAGCAAACCCCGTTCCGAACTTCGCCGGTCCGAAGAACTGCCCGGGGCGAGGCGTCACGGGGGGGCTGCCGCCGCGGGCCCCGCGTGTCGCTGCCCCGCTGCAGGAGCCCCTGCACCGTTCCTGGAGCTGCGGCCTCTGCGGGAGCCTGCCGCTGCTCGTGGCGGGCGGCCAGGCTCTGAGGGCCTCCACTCTCGACCCCTCCCTCCCTTCATCTCCACCCCTCGCCCCCACTCCTCTGCAACAGGGCAAAAAAAGGAGGGGCGGGGGGCCTGGAAGTTGTTGAAGTCGCCCGCCGCCCGCACTCTCACGCTCTACCCCGAGCCGACTCCGGCTCAGAGACACCTAGCCCTCGGCTAGTAAAGGGGGGAAGAGGCGGCCTGGTCCTGGCGATCGAGCTCACTCTATCTGCTGCTGCTGTGAGTGCGGTGCTGCACCCCTCTTGCTGCAGCTGGGATAGGTCAGTGGGCAATGGCTGTCTCGGCTGCGACGGGCAAGTAGGGGAAGCGGGGATGAGGCGGCCAGGTCCTGACGATTAGGCCCGCTCTCTCTCTCTCTCTCTCTCTTTCTCTCTCTCTCTCTCTCTCTCTTTCTTTCTTTCTCTCTCTCTCTCGATCCCTGCTGCTGTGTGTGGGCGCTGTCAGTGTGCTGCACCTCACTGGCCTCGCTCGTGAGCCTGAAGAGATGAGGCGGCCAGGTCATGACGATCTGGCTCGCTCTTCCTTTCTCGATCTCTCTGCTGCTGCTGTGTGCACCTCTCTGGCTGCAGCTGTGGAAAGGAGGTGAGCGATGGCTGGCCCGGCTGCGACGAAAGTCGAGGGAGGGGGAGGCGCCCAGGTCTGGTCGATCGGGCCCGCTCTCTCACTCCATCCCTGCTGCTGTATGTGGGTGCTGTGCTGCTCCTCACTTGCCTCGCTCGTGAGCCTAATGGGAAGAGGCGGCCAGGTCATGACGATCGGGCCCGCTCTCTCTCGATCTCTCTGCTGTTGCTGTGTGAGAGCTGCTCGCCACTCTGCGCAGCTGAGAAAGGAGGTGAGGACGGCTGCTCGGCTGCAACGGGACAAGTCTAAAAAAGAGGCGGCCTGGTGCTGATGAGAGAGCTCGCTCCCTGTCTCGCTCTCTCTCTGCTGCTGCCTGACTATGAAAGTACTGCGCCGCGCTGGCTGCCGCTGAGAAAGGCTAAGCCGTGCTTCGAGAAACGGGAACTCTGGTGCACGTCGCTCTCACTCTGGCTCTGCAGCGCCGAGCCCCCAAACCCGCTGTGGTGGCCACCCCCTCGCTCGTGCGCCTGGCGTCGCCGCGCACCCTGTCGGTGGTCGGCGCTTCCAGCAGCACGCAGTGCGCCTTCCACCCCTTGCACTGAGGGCGACGGCCCTGTGGCACTCTGCACGCCTCTGGTGGGTGCCTCCCGTTGGCGTCTGCGGGACGGGGTGCTGCCTCTCCTCTGCGACGTCGTACCCGAACCCGTGCCTGCTCTTCGACTCGGGCCGGGCGAAAGGGGGGGATTGGGAAAGGGGGGGTTACGAAATTTGCTGCATGCAGCTGGTTTCGGCCTCACCGAGGGGCCCATTCCTCGATACATGGCCCCTCCGGCGCCGGGAGGCGCCGGGAAAATCAGCTACGTGAGCTGATTCTCAAACCCCCCCTTTGCTATCCCCCCCTTTCGCCCGACCCGATCGACCACTTCGTGTAGCTGCCTTCGAGCTCGTCGTTCTGCTTGCGACCGTAGTCCGTTTCCCGTGGGAAAAGGGTCTTTCACGAGCCTCGAAGCATCCTCAACGCAGCCCTTCAACTCCGTGGCGATCTGGATCGTGTGCTCGGTCTTCTGCAGCTGGTGCGTCATGATCTCGATGCCTTGGACCCGCTCCATCTCCTCGTACACGTTCTCGCTGCGTGAGCACTTCAGCCGTCCAAGACTGGTGGTAAGCCTCTCCGGCTACGCTGGAGCACGGTGATCGTCGTCTGAGTGGGGTCGTTACACTGCTGGAAGATCTTGCTGGTGGCTTGCATGCTGGAGTGCGCGATGGTGAGGCGATACTCCATGCTGCCGACTACCTGCTCGCCCTGCCCTCCACGGTACTGAGGGCGCTGTACCAGTACTGGTGGAGGTGGTGGCTGCTGCTGCCGCTGCTGGTGGAGCTGCTGCTGGGTCTCGCCCTCCTCGGCGCCGACTGTGTCCGCGCCTTCCATCTGTCGGCTGCCCGTCGGGCTGTCCATCGCTGTTGTAATGACCGCGTCGCTGTCCTGGGTCGGCTCTGTGACGTTGGAGCCGAAAGAGCTACGCACAGGGACCGTAGTGGTGACCGTGGTCGTAATCACCTTAGTGATCTTAGTTGGCAGGCACAGTGATGTCTTTTGTAGTAGTTACCTTAGTCTCACTGTCCACCATAGTGTAGCCTCCGCCTCGCACATTCACTTACCACAGTCCACCATATATGGCCGTACATGTATCGCCGCCCCCTGGAATTATTACCTGTCCCATGGGCCTCTGGGGGCGTTGGGTGTCTGTGGAGCCTCTGCCTTGATCAGAGGAGGAGGAGGAGGAGGAGGAGAAGGAGGAGGAGTAGGAGGAGGAGGAGGAGGAGGAGGAGGAAGAGGAGGAGGAGGAGGAGGAGGGGAGAGAGGAGGAGGAGGCGGAGGAGGAGGAGGGGACGAGGAGGAGGAGGAGTGAGGAAGGAGGGGAGAGGAGGAGGGAAAGGAATGATGAGGAGGAAGAGGAGGAGAGGAAGGGAGAGGAGGAGGGGGGGGGGGGGAGGGGGAGGAGGGGGGCGGGGGGGAGAGGGGGGGGGCGTTGCGGGCGCCGCCTGGAGGTGCCCCGTTTCCACGACGTCGAATGTTTTTTTCTTCGGAGGTTGCGAAAGTCGCCCCTGGGCCCCCAGCTGCGCCCCTGGGCCCCCAGCTTCTCCCTCCTCCCTCCTACCTCCTCCCTCCTCCTCCTCCCTCCTCCTCCTCCTCCTCCTCCTCCTCCTCCTCCTCCTCCTCCTCCTCCTCCTCCTCCTCCTCCTCCTCCTCCTCCTCCTCCCTTCTCCCTCTGGACCCCGTGATGGGGTGCTCTGGAGGCCGTGGACGCTTCCCTGGAAGTCCTGGGCCCAGACATGATGGCGTCGTCAAAATATCAGGACGGGCGGTTTTGGGGTATTTTCGCCCTCTAGAGGTCCTCGCCGGGCCTCGGGACCGTCAAAAAACGACTCAGGACGAAAAACCAGTCCCGGGGAAAGGGTCGGGTCCCGTGAGGGGTGCTCTGGAGGCCGTGGAGGCTTCCCTGGAAGTCCTGGGGGCACCTCGGGCCAGGGGCACTTCTACTCCAGATCTCGGAATAAAAGGGAGGGGGTCTGGACCCTCCAAGACAAGCCATGTCAGACCCCCCCCCCGTGGGAGAACCCTCCAAAACATCGTCCCCAGACCCCCCCAGGCCCTCCAAGATAGCCTGGAAGAGACCCCCCCCCCGAAATGAGACCCCCCTCCCTTTATTACCAAATCTGGAGTAGCAACACCCGAGTTTTCGCCTGCTCATGGGGGGCTCAGCCTCCTGGGGGGCCAGGAGAAGGTAAGCTCGATTCCTTGGATGTTCTTTTTGGGGGGCCGCACTCGTCTCAAAGGAATGTCTTCCTTAGCGGCTCACCGGCAACTCCGTTGGGATCTTTCTGCCCGGGCCAATCGGTTTCTCAGGAAATATGGTTTCCTCAGTTTGCCCTACTCTAATTACATCCAGAAGTTTAACCCCCATTGGCAGGCGAATGAGGGGGGCGACCGTAGACGGTCTTCGTTCCGATCCTGTCGAGGTTGCCGTGAGTGCCGCTGGAGGTGTTCATTTTTCGGGTCGCGAGGGTGCGACAGTAGAGTGTTCTTTCCGATCGTGTCGTGACGTTGACGTGGGTGTCGCTGGGGGGTGCTCTGCTCACGCGAGGAGAGGGGGCGGTTGCAGAAGTCTTCCTGCAGCACCTCATTCTGATTGAGTCCGTCTGCATCGCCTCCTACAGCTGGCGACGTGTCTCATCCTTTCCTCGATCACCCTGCTCAGGAGCAAGATGTTGCCGTGGTTGCACTTGTGCTGGGGTCGAGCCGCGACATGGGGAAGTACCCCGTCCCCCACACAGGGAGCCGAATGCCAGCCTCCCGATTGAGTTACCTCGGCTTATTCGGACCTCGTTCCAGGAGAGGGCACATCGCGGACTCACAGACGTGCGACCTTCAAGGACGCCACGGAGGCCGTCGAGGATGGTGCCGCTGGAGACACTGCGCCTGCAGATCTACACCGCGTGACGTGTGTTCAGTACGCTCTGCATGCAGCTGTGTGCGTTGGCGCGCTTGCCGAGGCCTGGGGCGGTGGCGCCACTGAGCTCTCCGAGACCATGTCCACGCCATGGGCGAGAGCGCCACTGGTGGACCCGCTCGAAGGCCATGAGCCACATGCGTCGCTTGTGGGCCTCGCGGACGCCCGCGGAGCACTGACATTGCACAGGCATTGGACGTCTGCACGCACTGCAGCCACGACTCTGGGCACGACTCCTGTTGGTGCTGTTGCCGTGCCCGATGTCGCAGGCGATTGCGATGGGGATCCTATGGGGACGTGCGCTGCTTGATCTGCCACGGCGCCATGCCCGCTCTGGTTCTGCAGGCCGTGCGATGAGTGCTTCTGTCTTGGCATTGACTGCCACGGCATCGATGACGCCTGTCATTCGCTGCGCGGTGCGGTAACGCCGACTCTTCCCTTTTGCTTCCTCCTCCCCCCCTCTCCACAATGACGCTGAACAACAAGAACTATTCATCCCAGCTCTCTTGGACCCGATTCGACTTGATGGCATGCTGCGCGGCATACAGTAGACACATCCAATAAGAAACCGTTCTGCCTGCAGGGTCCCACGCTGATTCCTGATCCCCCCTGGGACCCACAGAAGCTCTTGAGACACCTAAGGGCCCTCACAGATCGAACAGGCATGTGCCCCAAGATTTCTTACCGCAGGGCTTCTTTACGCGCACATTGCTCATTTCTAAGTGTTCGAGGGTTCTTTGGTTGATTTGGGGGCAAGAGCCTTTCATTTCTAAGTGTTCCGTCCTGGGCCTTTTCCTGGCCACTAGGGGGCCAGGAACAAAATTAGACACGAGCACGATTAGAAATGAACACGATCAGAAATGAACGACGTGTGTGTATGTGTGTGTGTGTCTGTGCGTGTGTCTGCTGTGGGCGGTGGGTGGAGTGCCCCCCCCCCTCGGCTCGGGCGGCAGAGCGCTGCACAGCGCAGCGTCGGCCTCCGCCCCTCTCGCTCGTGGCCCCGGATCAGCTTCGCGACCTGCTCGTCCCGTTCGGCCCGTGGTGCGAAGGGCTCGCGCGCGCGAGCTCACGGGCCAGCACCGACCGAAGCACGTGGATGCTGCTGCGAGAGGGAAAGGGGGAGAGAGAGAGAGAGAGAGAACAAAAAAAGTATAGAGGTAGAGAAAGAGAGAGGGAACGAGAGAGAGAGAGAGAGAAGAGGTAGAGAGGTAGAGAGAGAGAGAGAGCGAGAGAGAGAACGAGAGAGAGGGGGGGGAGGGGGGGGCGGGCGAAACGCGTCTTCTTGCAACAAGCCACGAAGCTTGCAGCGCAGGGAGCCTCATGCAAAATCGCGAGGCGAAAACGGCAACAAGGAAGGTCACAAAGCACGCAAAGAAATCACGAGGGAGCCTCAAGCAAAATCACCAGGGAGCCTCACTCAAATCGCGAAGAAAAGCACATAGCACGCAAAACCACTGCTCGGGCAAGCGTGCCCCTCGGCTTCCCTCCTCCTCCTCCTCCTCCTCCTCCTCCTCCTCCTTCTCCTCCTCCTCCCTCCTCCCTCCTCCCTCCTCCCTCCTCACTCCTCACTCCTCCACCCTTCACTCCTCACGTCCTCGTCTGCCCTCCTCCTCCGTATTCCCCTCCTCCTCCTCCTCCTCCTCCTCCTCCCTCCTCTCCTCCTCCTCCTCCTGCACCTCCTCCTCCCCTCCTCCCTCCCCCTCCCTCCTCCCTCCTTTCTCCTCCTCCTCCTCCTTCTCCTTCTCCTTCTCCTTCTCCTCCTTCTCCTCCTCCTGAGCAGTGTCAGGCGGGAGCCCGTCCTCCATGAGCCGCTGGCTGGGGTCCTC